>JARQOD010000002.1:606523723-606566954 GCA_033576555.1 Oophaga sylvatica | reverse complement strand
AACAGACGTGCACAGTTAAATGTTTACTTTTTTTAATTAACTTTTTTATTTTGTCAACAAAATTCTACCCTTCTCAAAAATGACAAAATAATAAATGCTAGGTAGGTACACAATCAAAAAGCCTGCAACAAAGTATTTGTCCAATGTTTTATGGATTTCTCTTCCTATCTCTGTTGCTGAGATGTGAGAGCTGAAATATTTTCATTATCCTAAAAATCACTCAAAAACGGCTGATGCATTTCCTCCCTAAGCTTTTATACGTTCTATGATAGTCCCTCTTGATTGGCTGTGTTATACCATGTGCTAGTTGCAAGACATTTTGAGGAAGTTTATGTGGTCATGTCTGGGCTCATGTTAGCCTTCTGTTGCTGATGAAATCATCTGCAATGTAAAAAAGGCGGTGGGAATTTTTTTGTCGATTTGTAGGAATCGCAACGCATATTATTTAAATTGGACGTGACCTGCAAATTTCAATTATTTATTGTATGTGAAACATAACAAGACCCAATTAATGTTTCCGTCACGATGTGTGGGTCACTTCTTGTGACTTTGATCTTAATAATAACCCAAGATACTTTATTGAATAATGCATATGTGGAAGCAAACAGTAAGTAGAAGTTGTTTACCTCGCATCCACATAAAACACAAAAAAATAAAGCACTTGTTATACATTATATTACTTTCTGACAAGTAGAATATAATGAATCGTTTGGTATATTTCATTTTTCTCTTTCTTGCAGTCACAAAAGCAGTCTTGTAAACATGTCATAATAATTAATGAGCCGCAGACATGTCCAAAAATAGACAAACATGAATGATGTGTCGAAACAAGAGGAAAACTGGGAACTTTTGATCAATATGCCTTCGGCGTGGGATTTGGTGCTGCCATTGACTGTGCTTTATGTATATGAATAATTTACCCAGACAGTAGCATTTTATGGGCTGACGCCGTACTGTGCTCTTGGGGGCTTAGTTTTCAGTAATTGATGAAACGTTGACTGTGAACTTTAGCTGAAGTTGAATTGAATTCATTGCAACTTGGAGAAACTTTATCAGACAAAATACATAGAGTGGGTAAAGTAATTTAGTTTCTTGTATAGGACTAGAAAATATGACAAGGTCGTCTTAGTGATTGTACTTGAGTGTACGCTTTTGTGCTTAATCACAATGCATGCTTAATCTGACAACTCATAATTTTCCAAATGCAGAAAGTTTTGAAAACCTGTTGTTTTTATTATTTTTAGAAGTTTTAATTTAAAGCAGAGTTGATCCATTAAAATAAATCCAAACCGTTAAATGTCAATTTCCTTTTAGAGTCCAAGCATATGAGGTACTTCAGGAAGGAGCATTTAATGTTTCTGAAAATTATTAAATGCTAAGTTATTGAGCACAATGGACCTGAGTAACACCATGGTTAGATTTTGGTAATTTTTCTTCCTGCAATGAAGATAGCAAGAGTCAAACGACAATACGTCAAAATTATCTTGTCTTGATAATTTCCTAAAAATGTCAAAAAATGTTATTAAAGACATTTCCAAATTTGAACGGTATGTTCAATTTGTAAATAGTGTTAGTATTTTGTCTCTTCAGCCCCTGCATAAACCTATGTGTCACCAAGACAGCAGATTACAAACAAACCTTCTGTATTCTGATCCGACAGGTCTTGTAAACCTACTGCTTATTGTCTCAGCACTTGGATTTTCCACTAAAGATTGTTCAATTGATTAATTCAATATGTTTTGTACAGTTATTAGATTTGATGAAAATCAAATTTGTCTAAATTTTTACGAAATTGCATGTCCCATTGAACTTGAACAATTTACGACTCGAGTTGTCCAATTACAAAAATAATTGTAATAATTGTAAATAATCCATTTCTAGGGAAAAAAGACATTGATAAAAATCCAAAATCATGTCTAAAATTGTTAATGGCAAACTCAGCGATTGAAGACCAGTCTCCTTTGGTGAGCTACCGCAAAGCATCTTAAAATTTGTTACAAAGATTGATTTATCCTCTCAGTCTGACAAAATGCACTCTTCAATCAGACACAATGTTAAGAGGGACCTTATGTAACATTACAATTTGAGAAATAGACAACTTGGAGAGTGTCTCTGCATTTGGTAATCCTGACAAAGGAACAAAATTAACTTGTTTGCTGAATCGATCACCTACCAACCAAATAGTAGTTTTGCCACCAGACAGAGGCAAATGCGTGAAGAAATCTATGGACAGAAGAGTCCATGGTCTTTCTGGAATTGGTAATGGAGCCAATTCCCCAGCCTGCCGGCTATGACTGACTTTAGCCTGTGCACAGACTTCACCAGTGGATACAAAATCTTTAATACCACTATGCATGGATAGCCACCAAAAAAGTCTAGCAATGGCTTTCCTTGTAGCAGTAACCCCAGGGTGAAAACTCAAGATGTAATCATTCACGAGAAAAATACTGGACTTTACAGATCTTCTCTTCTACCTTTGAGGATACCATAGAAACTTCAATACTCTGAGGAATAATGGAGTATGGAGGTTCTGGAGGAGAAGCTGAATCGAGACTGCATGATAATGCATCAGCCCTCACATTCTTAGAAGCTGGCCTGAATGATAGAGAAATTAAACATAGAGAAAAACAATGGCATGTCTGGGAGTTAATCCTTTTGTTGATCCTATGTAAACTAGATTCTTGTGATTAGTGACCACAGTAACTAGATGAATCACCTTCTCAAAAAATGCATCCATTCCTCTAAGGCCAATTTAACAGCAAGTAATTGACTTTTCCCAACATCATAATTTCTCTCTGCAGACAAATTTTTTTTCTTACAAAACAAGCGCATGGGTGCAGGTTAGTCAGAGTTTTGGGCCCATGCCATAAAATGGCCCCTACCCGGACATCTGAAGCATCTACCTCCACAATGAAAGGCTTTTGAAGATCAGGTTTTAATTTTTTAAAGGCCTTTATAGCATCCAACAACCAAAACTTGAAATTTGACCCCTTACATGTGAAGTCAGTAAGAAATTTAGCAACCTGAGAAAAACCCTTGTTAAATTTCCTACAATAGTTGGCGAATGCCAGAAAATGTTGCAAGGATTTAAGACCACGAGGTTAAACCCAATCAACTATGGCCTGCACCTTTCCAGGGTTCATCTGAAACCCTTCTGCAGACAAGATAAACAAAATAATGAAATTTCCTGAACAGAAAAAGCACATTTCTCTAATTTCACAAAAGTGTTTTCCCACAACCTTTGTATTACCACATGTTCCTGGTGAGAGTCCAAATTGGACAAGAAAATTAGAATATTATCCAGGTAAATCACAACAAATCTTCCAATGCAATCAGCGAAAATATCATTCAGAAAATTGCAAGCCCCTCTAAGATCAAGTTTAGAAAACCACCACCAGAATCTGAGTATATAGGTCTTGGGATAAGTGGAAGTAGGAAAATCTTTTTAACCGTGATTTTGTTTAGTTCTCAGAAATTGAGGCATGAACAGAGACTGTTATCTTTATTTTTAACAAAGAAAAGTCCGGCAGCTACTGGGGAGGAGGAAGCACGGATATGATCCTTCTGTAAACTTTTGTTAACGTATTCTTTCATGGTGGCCCATTCAGGCCAAATCAATTTTTAAAGCCAAGCTTAAGATAATTTTGGCAGTAGGGACAAGATTAATAACTCAATCATAAGGACAATTGGGAGGTAGTATCTGTGCTTCTTTTTCCTAGAACACATCTCCAAAGTCCTTCAGGTAACTTGGCAGGCCCTTCAGACTAGCAGAGCAAATTTGAACAGACTTTAGACATTTCTTGTAACATCTGGGGCTCCATTTAACAATTTACTTCTAAGACCAATCAATAACAGGATTGTGAATGTGCAACCATAGAAGCCCTAGTACCAACCCAGCAGGTAAATTATCCAAAACAGGAGGTGGTTTAAGAGTGGAGTGCTCCCACTTGGAGCATGAAATCCACCGTTACCCTCTTGACAAGATTCTGGGATAATGGCGTCATGTCAACTGGCCCACTATGACCAATCCACTTTCCTGGAAACTGTTCATGTAGGAATGCTCGGACCTGTCACCCAGAATGTGGTGGTGCACCATCTTGCTGGAAAAACTCAGGGAACATGCCATCTTCAGTTTTCTGGAAAGTTGATTGGTCATCGTGGACCAGTTGAATGGCCACCAAGGTCTCCCGATCTGACCCCATTAGACTTTTATCTTTTGGGTTATCTGAAGGCAATTGTCTATGCTGTGAAGATACAAGATGTGCAGCATCTGAAACAACTGATACTGGAAGCCTGTGCTAGCATTTCTTCTGTGTTGTTGCTATTAGTGTGTCAAGAGTGGGAGAAGATGGTTGTATTGACAATCCAACACAATGGGCAGCACTTTGAACACATTTTATAAGTGGTCATAAACTTGTAAATAACTCATGAAAGAACAAAGTTACGTTAAAGTTTCATTAAAATCAAGCACACCATTGTTTTTCTTGTGAAATTCTCAATAAGTTTAATGTGTCACGTGACCCTCTTCCCATTGGAAAAAATAAAGTTGGATCCAAAATGGCCAGCTTCAAAATGGCCACCATGGTCACCACCCATCTTGAAAAGTTTTCCCCCTCTCATATACTAATGTGCCACAAACAAGAAGTTGATTTCACCAGCCATTCCCATTTTATTTAGGTGTATCCATATAAATGGCCCACCCTGTATATTCATCAGTACTTTATCAGAGGAAGAAAAAGGTACGTGAGAGTCTGAGTGACCTCCTTGGCCATCATCCAGACTCAGACATTCTCTCGAAGGTTTGCTTGCTGGGAACGAGTTGGGCAAATCTTGACAAAATGTCCAGAGAGACCATAGAACAGACAGAGTCCAAGATCTTGTCTACAATTTCTCTCCACAACATGAAGACTGGCAACTCTAAACTCCACTGGCTCCATCTTGGATAAATAGACCTGCTCTGATCAAGTATAATTGGCAGTCCCCCTGTTTATCACATATCTCACAGATCCTGCAGTCCAATTGAATAGCCTGGGTCATGGCCTTCACCTGAGAACAAGGAGCATCATGAAGAAGCAGCGTCTTTACTAGTCTCAGAAAGGTCCTTATGGAACTGGCACCTAAGAGCAGAATAATTCCACAGAACTTCAGTGGAGCAATGCAATAGTTCTCAGCAGTGAGGCCCCCTGTGCCAGGTTCATCATCTTTGCCTTGGTAACCTAGATCATGTCGGGTTCATCATAGATCAGGCCTGAAGTGTCAAAAAAGGTGTCCACAGAAGACCATCCTGGGGCATGTAGCGACAAGGAAAATGCCCAGGTCTTAGGACTCCTTCGTAGTAAGGACATGATTTTTCCCACCAGCTGGGGATGCAGGGTAAAAAATAACCTGTAGCTTCCCTGAAAACCCTAAACTGTTTTTTCTCTCCCAAAAATTTAACAGGGAGTGCCATTACAGGTTCAAAAGAAACCAATTGTACATCAGATGGTACTGATGTCACAGCCACTGCCGGTAGAGGAGGGCTATCTGGAATCTTCATCAAACTAATCATCTGACTCTGCAGCTGATATTGCAATGATTCCAGACTCTGACATTCCTTAGTCAGTTTCTGCATCATCAGTGTCAAATTCACCCTGTGGTCAAAGAGCCTGTGAGCAGTTCCATACGCTTAGTCACTTCTCACAGACAAGCCGTGAGTCAGGATAATCATGGAGTCCAAGGTCAATAGTCAGGAGGGTATGTCATAAACAGAGGGAAAATACAAAGCCGGAGTCAGGTAACAGTCCGAGGTCAAAATACCAGGAGGATTGTGGATCAGAGCAAAGGGGTTAAACAGATGGCTAGTCAGAATGAGGTCCAAGGTCAGGTAGGTATAGTTCAATGGGCAAAATACACAGCACAGAGTAAACCAACCACACGTATCTGAAACTACGGCTGACAGCTATCTGAGACTGCCAGCTCAGTTAAATAGCTGAGCAATTATGGGAACTCAGAGTGCCTGATGAGAGCTCAGCACCTCCCGGTTTTAGATTGGACAGCCAAGCTGTGAATCAAAACACAGACAGCTCAGACTGGACAACTGAGCCGTCAATCACTGCAGACAACTCAGCACTGAGGGTATGGAATCGTTACATAAATTCAGTATCTGTGCAGGGAAAGAAAACATAATTCAGGCTGTCTTTCACATGTGAGGAATGTGACACTACCTATATTAAAGTGTATTTCTAGCTAAACCTTGAATCCAAATATATATCAATAAATCAAAAGTTAGACGATAGCCAAAGTTTGCAAAATATATATATTTTTAACTTAACATATTGGCACTTTTCTATTCAGTTTCAGTAAGCTTTTCATCACAGTCAAGATTACAATGGATAATATCATTTACAGTATATAAAGATAATGAAGGATGCACCATTAACAACAAGTGAGGATGGTCACAGATCACTTCCTCCACATCCCTGTACAATGTCCTCTGCACAGGTAACAGAGCATGACTAGAAATCCTCCATAGAAGGCAGTGAACATCTTCAGGCTAATGGCATCAGCTCATTTAAGATCTCCACCTCATAATTAAGTACAGAAAAAAAAGTATAAAAATTCTACAGTTCAATTACTGCTAACTTAAAGAAAATTGTTATTATCTAGCCACATAATTTATGGTAGGATTAGCCAATGGATGGAAAATTTATTTTGCCATAAGTTTTCATTAACATCAATCTTGCTTTGTTTTGGGTTCCTGCGGTTGCACCCTCACCAAGTTAATACATAGGTAGTGAATATACTGTGAAAATTATTTGAAAGCTCCCTTAAATGAAATCTGTCAGTAAGATCTGCATACAGTATATCATCATGCAGGTCTTGAAATGTAAATCCATTAACACCTTTATAACGTCTCTCTGTTGTTGCATTCCCTAGTAATTGACATTTTAATAGTACAAAAATGAGGCATTAACAGTGCAATTAAGAAACCACTGCCTCCTGAGGTTGTTTCCCGGACTAGAACAAACCTCTTTATCTTGATTGCCAGTTCACTGCCTGATTTCCGTGCCTGACACTTGATTTCACACAGCAAGTAAGCTATCAATCACGCTAAAGAGGCTGGTATTGGCAAGGACACAATTAAGGGAGGCAGAGGCTCCTTATGTGCTCTATTGCAGCAGATAACAGGGCCAACTTCAGAGGAAGCATGATGCGAAACTTCTGTTAGCCAAGTCTTTTTTAACAATCTCTTCTTTTCTTTGTGGAACTATAATTTAAGAATTTCTTATGCTAAATGGTGAGTGTCCAATTTATCACTTACCTTAAGAGCTATGTTACCCCCAGAGCAAGTAATATCTTACTAATATATGAATGAAAATGCTAATAACGCAGGAATGCAGCAACAAATATAAAGGTTTCGATGGATTTACATTTCCAAGACCTGCATGCCCATTATTGGGATTTGGGTAAAGTTCACCAATGCCCATAGTTAAAAGCACTGTGACTGTGCAAATTCTTATTATATGTTGTTGCTTTTAATTTATCATATAATATTTTACAATTTATAAATCTGACTAACAGCTATATAGTGCTGACATTTTTTTTTACATTTGCTATTTCAAATGTAAAAATCAGCCACATTTGATGAACATTCCTGGAAAATTTCTAACGTTTGGAATTATATGCCTTTAATAGAGGTCATAATTCCTCACACAATTCATGTGTACTTTATGTGTTTTACGTGCATCTGCCGACGAGAGCGCAAATGAAATGAGAAAGTTTTAAATTCAACTAAAATGACTTCCTCTTATTTACAGAGGAGCTCATAAAAATATCAGGCACTTGCATTACAAATGTTGTCATCGCGGCTTGTACAGATGTAGGATCACAAAGTAGCATCGTAAGACTTTGACTCGGATATTTATAACCCATCTGGTATAGACATAAACATAGTGTAATAAACTTTGCCGGTTTAACATTTAGTCATATATCAAAGTTCAGAAACTGTTAAATTGAAGTTAACTTCCTTCTTTCGAGGGATTTAATATCATGAGCACATAGACCTGGATCCAGGTCTTTAATCTGCATGTAACATAGTTGAGTATTGAATGTATGATTTGACCTAGTTCTGACATTGCTTCTTACATGCAGTTTATAGATGACGAAGAAGTGTTTATCTCTTAGGGTTTCCTAAGTTGATTTATAATTTGCATTACCGTAATTATAAAAGGCATTTTTGCAGAATACCACTGGTTTCACATAGTCAGATCTCTTACTGAGATGGGCTAGCTGAATGACATTAGCCAAAATGTTGAACTCTTGATGCTACAGGTGGCATCATTGCTATATTATTATTATTATTATTCATTATTATAGCGCCATTTCTTCCATGGCGCTTTACATGTGAGTAGGGGTATACATAATAAATACAAGTACAGTAATTTTAGACAATACAAGTCACGACTGGTACAGGATAAGAGAGGACTCTGCCCGCGAGGGCTCACAATCTACAAGGGATGGGTGAGGATACAGTAGGCGAGGGTAGAGCTGGTCGTGCAGAAGTTTGGTGGATCGGTGGTTACTGCAGGTTGTAGGCTTTTCAGAAGAGGTCGGTCTTCAGGTTCTTTTTGAAGGTTTCCATGGTAGGCGAGAGTCTGATATGTTGTGGTAGAGAGTTCCAGAGTAGGGGGGATGAACGGGAGAAATCTTGTATTGCTATAGGGTATTAATATTTCTACTCTTTTTGAGGAAGTCTAGGGTCACACTTTCTCTCAGCGAAGAAGATCAATCCAATTACGTTAATCACTCTCTAATCAGATTCTGAATAGAGTTTGATAAGAGACTGATCAGATTTTCGATGATGTGGAGAATTAAAAAAAGTAAAAATCTCTATCATCTCCATTCAGTGTGTCAGAGAAAATCTAAGTGTGGTTAGATGTTTTCCACAGACGCATAGACATGAATGGGCGAGACTCATCCATTCAGAGGCAACTTGTGCATTCTGTGATTTCTTTTCCTTTGACTCAGCCCAAAGAAAAAATTGGACTTGTACATGGCCTCATAAAACAACATGAGGACGAGTGCTATCTATCCAAACAATGGTTAGCACTCGCCCGATTATTACAGTCATGTGCACGAATCCTAAGGATGAAATGTTAGAATCAATCACTCCCAACAAGCAAGTATCTGGTCCAGATTAGTGTTTGGGATGCCCAAAACTAAATGGAGGCAGCTGAATTGGATATGGCTCATTACTTGAATTAATGATCACACAGAAGCACCTTTGAGTGATCTGACGGTACATGGCAAAAGAGGTGTTATTGGGGATGCAATGCTGTGCCAAGTTCTTCCAAGGTCAGGATTCATACACTGACAAGCAAAAGGGTAACACTGTTTTGAACTTTTTACTTTCAGGCTCCATATCTCACCATCTACTACTACTTTGAACGTGAGACTACCATCATTTTATAGACAATCATCATTGCTATCTCATAAATAAATTTGACTTGCATCTATATTGCATATAATTAGTTATGCAGATTCTTGTCATGTCACTGCATTGTTTTGCTTATAAAAATCTAAGTTTTAATTTTTATTATTTTGTTAGTATTTTGTAAATCTGCCTTGCTTACAGCACTGCCTGAAATCTTCTTGGCACGCTCACGATCAGATTCAAGCATGCTAAACCAAATTCTGATCCCAGGTCTCTTCTACATGTTCCCAAACTTGTTGCATACTGGTCGACTCATTTGGGTATGTATAAAGCTTTTACTTCAACTCTACCCAATCCAGCATGCTTGCTTCATTGTCATTGATCCATTTCTTTGCCAATCTCGACCCATGCTTAGTGTTTTCTATCCTGCTGTAACAATATGTCGTCCTTTTCATACCCATAGTAATTGAGTGTGTAATTTGAGTGAGAAATTTGTCTTGTAGGATACTCACATATAGCTCATCAATCCTGGTCAAGTATCCAACATCTAGGGCTGTGAAACAACCCCGTATCATCAAGCTTCCTGCTCTGAACTTGACAGTTCCTTCAATTTCTTGTCTCATCGCTCCAAATTACCTGTTTCCAATCTTCTATTTTCCATGTTTTGTACTTTTTTGCAAACTCGAGCCGCCGCTTCTTATGAAGATATTTAAGTAGAGGCTTCTTCTTCACCTTTTTTAAGGCCACCATCCAGACTTGTGTAATGTGTGTCCCACCGTGTTTGCATGGACATCTGTCATCTCACTATTACGAAGCTTACGAGCCACCTCCACTACCATGTTTGTCATACTGGAACTGATAGACCTTGGGATGAGCCGACTTGTTTACACCAATATTTTGCCTGGACGTCCACCTCTTGGCTTTTGAATGGATGGAGAGACTTTATTTCGTATTCTTCCAACTGTCAAGATTTTTTCACTGCCATGAGCAAAACAGTAACAATGCAGGGACATGACAAGAATCTGTATAACTAATCATATGGTAAATAGTTGAAAGTCAAATTTGTGTATGAAATAATCATAAAATTGTCTATAAAATGATGGCAGACTCACATTCAAAACAGTAGTGGATGGTGAGATATGGAGCCAGAAAGTCAAGAGTTGATAACATTCTTACCCTTTTGCTCATCAGTGTACAGTGGGTTCGGAAAGTATTCAGATCCCTTTACATTTTTCACTCTTTGTTTCATTGCAGCCATTTGGTTAATGCAAAAAAGTTCATTTTTTATCATTAATGTACACTCTGCACCCGATCTTGACTGATAACAACTAGAAATGTAGAAATATTTGCAAATTTATTAAAAAAGAAAAACTGAAATATCACATGGTCATAAGTATTCAGACCCTTTGCTCAGACACTCATATTTATGTCACATGCTGTCCATTTCCTTGTGATCCTCCTTGAGATGGTTCTACTCCTTCACTGGAGTCCAGCTGTGTTTAATTAAACTGATAGGACTTGATTTGTAAAGGCACAAACCTGTCTATATATGACCTCACAGCAAACAGTGTATGTCAGACCAAATGAGAATCATGAGGTCAAAGGAAATGGCCAAGGAGCTCAGAGACATAATTGTGGCAAGCACACATCTGGCCAAGGTTACAAAAGAATTTCTGCAGTACTCAAGGTTCCTAAGAGCACAGTGGCCTCTATAATTCCTAAATAGAAGACGTTTGGGACCAACAGAAGTCTTCTTAGACCTGGCCGTCCAGCCAATCTGAGCAATCATGGGTGAAGATCCTTGGTGAGAGAAGTAAATAAGAACCCCAAGATTACTGTGGCTGAGCTCCACAGATGAAGTAGGGAGATGGGAGAATGTTCCACAAAGTCAACTATCACTGCAGCCCTCCACCAGTCGGGCCTTTATGTCAGAGTGGCCCGACGGAAGCCTCTCCTCAGTGCAAGACATATGAAAGCCCGCATAGTTTGCTAAAAACACATGAGGGACTCCCAGTCTACAAGAAAAAAGATTCTCTGGTCGGATGTTATGAAGATACAACTTTTTGGTTATAATTCTAAGTAGTGTTGAGCGATACGATACTGCAAATATCGGATATCGGCCGATATTAGCTGTATCGGCCTTTCGATTCCGAATACCGATATTTTCGTCATATCGAATACCGGAATCGGGATTGTCACTGTCATTGTCAGTGTCCGTCGGTCGGGTCTGTCACTGTCAGTGTCCGTCGGTCGGGTCTGTCAGGAGTCAGCGGCACTTACCTGGCAGAAGATCTCCGGCGGTCACGGCCTGGACTGCTTCATGGCCGCCATCCTCTTCTCCCCGGCGGTCACATGCAGGATAACTGCAGTGACTGCTGGGTAATCCCGGCCGTAAAGCAGTCAGTCCGATGACGTCACCGCCGGGGAAGCAGGTAATCAGCTGTGCTGCGCCGGGATGACAGGCTCTGCCTGTCATTCTGATGTAGCAGAGCTGGATCGTCGTGGGACACTCGTTACTATGGACTGCGTCGGACAGGTGGTATACTGCTGTTTTTTTTTTTCATTCTTTTACAGGAGATCGATGGCGTCGCAAGATGAGACTGTAATAAAAGTAATGAAAACTGTGTTGTGTTTTTTATTAAATTAAAAAAAATTTTTATGAACATTCACCCGTCGGGTACATCAACAATTTAACTATTTACATATTTAACTATTTACATACAGGGACCCAGTCCGGGTTATTTATAATTCTTTGGCAGGGGTGTTCCAGGTACCACCTGGTACTCTTCTGATGCTTGCCAAACATCCGAGACACCAAGGACCACCAGGACCTGATGACGTCGTGTGGCCTGTACAGTCAAGTCGTGACCCGCTATCTGGGTCTGTGTGGCCACCTCTTTCATCTCCCTCCGGGTCTGGAACCCTATGTCCCGGACTGAACGAACCCCAGGGGGCCTAACAGGCGCCGGGTACGGGCCAGCTATACTTATCATGTCCATAGCTGGGGCTGCTGAGGAGACCACTGAGGGAGGCTGGGGAGATTTACGGCGTGGGGTGGGCACTTTTGCAGAGGCCTGGATGTGGGAGGCTGAAGGCTCCGAGGGTCTCACAGGTTCCTGACACTCTGGGGAGTAGGGGTCGCACCTGGTAACATTTAGGGCTATCATCCATTGTAACCCCAGTGTCGGGTGTAAGTCACCAAGTCTCCTGGCAACAGGTCCCCCCCGGGTGTCCTTCTGGGAGGTGAGCCTCCACGTCCCGCCGGTTCACAAAAACTTCTAAATAAAGTCCAGGCTCCTGGATGAAGCCCCAACCACCTTTCAATTTAAAGCTCCGTACTGCACCCTTACGCCGCGGCTCCCACAGGGTTCCTTTATCTTTTCTCATCCGGTCCTTATCTGCCCGGTCCTTCTCCAGCTGACGTTGGCGAAGCTTTTGGGTTTCTCGCTGCTCCCTTTGTCGCTCTGCTTCCCGCTCCCAACGTCTCCACTCTTCCTCCTGACGCCGGTTGAAATTCTCCCACCAGCAGCTCCATGTCTCCACCATCAAACTGCAGCTTACAGTGTCTGGTTTGCGGCAGCTCTCCTGGCGCCCCCCAGTCCTGGCGGCGCTCACCTGCGGAGGAAGCAGCCGGCTCTGGAACAGATGACAGTCGGGGCTCCGGTACAGACTGGTAGACCTCTGGTGCCTGCGCGGCCTCCTCCATGAGGACGGGTGTCGCTTCTTCTGTCTCAGCGACGGGGGCAGACAGCGGGATCTGGGGTGCTGCCGGTGCAGAGGTTTTTGCAGGAACGGGTGCCTCCACTGCGACAACGTCAACCGGATCACATTGCAAGGGCTGGGATGCCCGCACGGACTCCTCTACTAGAACGGGTGCCTCACCTTCCGGTACAGACACTTCAGGTAAGAGGGATTGGCGCCGCTCCAAGTTTAGTTTTAGGGCACGCCAGCTGGCTTCCATCCTGGCGACCTCCTCCCGGTGCCGGGCCAGGCCTCTTAGGGTATCCTCCGCTTCTTCTAGCGTAGGAGGGTTTCCAGGCCGGGTGCCCAACGGTGGTTCCGTGGCGATCGGGTCGCTTCCGTGGGGGGAGAGCTCTGACTGCTCCATCCCTTCACACTTCTGCTCGTGTCCATTAGCCATCTCTGCCAAGTCACATGTGTCATTAGCATCTGGAGAGGGCCCCTCTTTTGTAGTGAGGCGGGACCTTCGTGTTAGTTTCCGCACACTGAGGAGGATAGAGGCGGAACTCAAGAGCTGTGGGGCACGATCTTACATTGCAGTACCATTTAGAGTGGTCGGCCACTGAGTGAGTGTACACCCACGAAGAGCACGCCCTTCTTCTTCACCAGTGCCTCGTCGTGACACAGATATGGCGGAAAAATGGCAAATACATTCTCTGATGATTTTAGCAATTCTCAAGCACAAAACCAGTTCAATTCAGGCACACAGGACTCGCTTATAGCGAGCTACAGAATCCTGTTCGTGACGCCCAAGTTGAGTCCACAGAGCAAGAGGTTTTGGGGGTACTCGGCACCGAGCCCGTCGACTTCTATGGGGTATGTCACGGCTTTACCCGGCAATTGAATCAGAGTCTATTTTACTATGTAGAAGTGTATAAACTATAAATATATGTATATATATATGTCACAATGACATGTATATATATATATATATATAATATATATGTATTCTATGTGTGTATATTTTGTGTTTACAACGAAAGAAAGGTTTTTTTTGGTTGCGATTTTTTGTTCCCATAGACTTACATTGGACTTCCGGTATCGGAATCGGATATCGACGATATTTAGTGATATAGGCGATACCATTTCGATACGATATTTTTAGATATCGAGCAGTATCGCTCAACACTAATTCTAAGCGATATGTGTGGAGAAAACCAGGCACTGCTCATCACCTGCCCAATACAATCCCTACAATGAAACATGGTGAGTGCAGCATCATGCTATGGGGGTGTTTTTCAGCTGCAGGGACAGGATGACTGGTTGAAATTGAATGAAACATGAAGTCGGCCAAGTACAGTGATATCCTGGATGAAAACCTCTTCCAGAGTGCTCTGGACCTCAGACTTGGCCGAAGGTTCCCCTTCCAACAAGACAATGACCCCAAGCAGCTTCAGAACAACTCTGTGACCATTCTTTACTGGCCTAGCCAAAGCCCTGACCAAAACCCACTTGAGCATCTCTGGAGAGACCTAAAAATGGCTTTCCACAAATGTTCACCATCCAACCTGACGGAATTGGAGAGGATCTGCAAGGAAGAATGGCAGAGGATCCCCAAATCCAGGTGTTAAAAACTTGTTGCATCATTCCTAAGACGACTCATGGCTGTACTAGCTCAAATGGGTTATTTTACTCAATACTGAGCAAAGGGTCTGAATACTTATGACCATGTGATATTTCAGTTTTTCTTTTTTAATAAATTTGCAAAAATGTCTACATTTCTGTTTTTTTAAGTAAAGATGGGGTGCAGAGTGTACATTAATGAGAAAAAAAATTACTTTTTTGCATTTACCAAATGGTTGCAATGAAACAAAGAGTGAAAAATTGAAAGGGGTCTGAATACTTTCCGAACCCACTGTACATGTGACCATACTTTCCATTTTTTGGCCTTTCACTGTATGTTTTGCCCCCAAAAAGGGCAAATCTTGAACAATAAATGACAGAAAAATTTTGAAACTTTGGTTTCTTCTTTTTGTCTTTTGGGAGAAAAGAATACCAAGTGGTATAATGGGAGTATAATGGGCATTTTGGGAAATATGGCAAACCAAAGTCTACTTTGACGTTCATTGCCATTGAAGCCTGGCAAGATGTGCGATGTCACGTGAGAATTTACTATTTCTTTTAGATAAGAAAACTGTATTTTCTGTATGACTAGCGGGTTGTGTACAAGCACATTTTCTGCTCCAACAGCTGTTAAAAAGCTGCAAGCATTGTTCGTGCCAGGGTCAGAAGGCCATATGTCATCAGCAAAATGTGTCATTTATGAGACTCATTTCTAGGTTTTTTGCTTTCTGGTTATTTTCTTATAAACCTGTTTTGTCAAATGCTTAAATGATTGACTTGAAGAGCTAGACACAACATCTAAACCCTGACACAGCTAAAATGCTTTCTTTCAGCACTCCCCTTAGTCGTGTATCAAGATTTTTTCTTCTCACTTTGTACAGAATGTTGATACAAAAGAACAAAAATTACAAAAAAAAACATGATTCGCTCATCAATTGGCCTATTACAAAACTATGGGCTAATAATATCGTAGGTCAATACTGTAAAGTTTTAAAAAAATTAAGGTGTTTCAAAGACATCCAGTTTTTCCTATGTAAGCGGATACGGAAACATTATTAATGTCTCTACAACCCTTCTTTAGCACCCCTTAAAAGATTTGGAACATTTCCTGTGAAGTATGATAAAAAATGCCAGGGGTCTGACCATACTAGTGCGCCCTCTGTTTCTGCTATCAACACTACTCCGCCTATGATTGACGTTGATGATGTCCATCTCACTCACATACCCACCCAAGTCATGTACACGTGCATTGTTTAGGGGACTGCCGCATGCTCAAAGGATCATTTTCCAAAGCCTTGAATAGTGTACTGCGAATAGCACATACTTGTATACTTGTTTTCTGATTTGCTGTGAAATTTGATTAAGCTCTCAGGAAGAAGTAAAAAACGTAATGCTTCACACTAGACCTTAGAAATCAAGGTCCCAGAGTCTGGAGGAAGAGTGGAAAGGCCACAATCCAAGCTGCTGGAGGTCTAGAGTGAAGTTTCCACAATCAGTGATGGTTTGGGGAGCCATGTTATCTGCTGGTGTAGGTCCACTGTGTTTTATCAAGACCAAAGTCAGCGCAGCCGTCTACCAGGAAATTTTAGAGCACTTCATGCTTCCCTCTGCCGACAAGCTTTTTGGACATGAAAATTTCATTCTCCAACAGGACTTGGCACCTGTCCACACTGCCAAAAGTACCAATACCTAGTTTACAAAAATCAGTATCACTGTGCTTGATTGGCAGCAAACTTACCTGACCTTAACTCCATAGAGAATCTATGATTGTATTGTCAAGAGGAAGATGAGAGACACCAGACCCAACAATGCAGACGAGCTGAAGGCTTCTATCAAAGCAACCGGGCTTCCATAACACCTCAGCAGTGCCACAGGCTGATTGCCTCCATGCCAAGCCACATTGATGCAGTAATTGATGCAAAAGGAGCCCAGACCAAGTATTGAGTGCATTTACTGAACATACATTTCAGTAGGTCAACAGTTCAGATTTTAAAATTATCTTTTCAAGCTGGTGTTATAAAGTATTCTAATTTACTGAGATAATGACTTTTGGGTTGTCATTGGCTGTAAGCCATAATCATCAACATTAACAGAATGAACACGTGAAATAGATCACTCTGTAATGACTCTATATAATATATGAGATTCACTTTTTGTATTGAAAAACTGAAATAAATTAACTTTTTGATGATATTCTAATTTTGTGAGATGCACCTGTATATATGCTTATGCCTGCATTCATATATGCCTGCTATTCATACTATGCGTGATCTCTCCGGATGTTGCCGCTGTTCTCCATTGCCTGGGCTCATGCGGATCATTTGTGTCACGTTTTAGCCTTCTTGTTATCCCCCTTACCTTGTCCCATTTTGATATGTATTAAATAAAGTAATCTTTTGCTTCATTTATTGACATTGCACTGATTTTTTGCGGCTTGTTATCTTTGATATTTTCAGTGTGTCAGTTATAATATCCTTTGATACTAGTGATACAATCATAATGATATTTATCTACTATTTTGTATAATGATTTATTACACTAGTGGTATGTGTTTTTCGTGCTATTATCTAGTGTGTATATATATATATATATATATATATTTATATTGTAAGCTTTTCAGGGGATATAGCTCTGGGATCGCCGTCCGGGTAGACGGAGTGGCACGGAAACAGCTCATTCACAGACAGCAGTTCTGGTAAAAACTGGCCGCAACCAGCTTTATTAAAGTCCACAGCAAACAGAACATAATCAAAACCAAATCATAAACATAAGCCCTGGGCTTGTCCAGCCACTTACTACACTTAGATAGATTTCCCTCTCTATCCGGGTCCAGACTCTAACAGCCTGTCCCCAAAACAACACATATGTTCAGTAGTTACCAGCATGGAGTTTCACAGAGTCTCCTCCTTGTGTCTGAAGGCATATCCAACGTCCAGACTTGAGAGAGCTCCCCTCCTATTCAGCAGCTATCCGCATGGATTCTCACAGAGACTACTCCTGTGTCCGGGGTACATCGAGCACCCAGACTGAGACAGCTCATACTCCTGGAGACTCCTTCTTGTGCCTGGACTCCTTGTCCAGACTAAGCAAGCTCTCTGTCTGTGTTCGCAGACACCTACTTCTGGTCTCCTAATTAACAGCTGAGTGGTTTCAGGCCTGAGCTGCAAGTGTGTACTGAATGTAAGGTGTAGTGACCTTTCTCTACCACTAGGTTTACAAAGCCATACATTTCCCTTATACCAGTCAGCAAAGTATCTAGGTGAAATGTACACCCCATTCAACACACATACTCTCACTGTCTCACAATATATATATATATATATATATATATATATATATATATATTCAATTACAGACTTATATTCATATCTTGCGAAGATTTGGCAAAGCTGGCAAATTCAAATTTCAAATGATCCATCCAATTCAAGTAAGTATAATGTTAATTTAAGAAACAAAGAGAATCCCATCACACTATCCTGCTCCAAAAGGTTACCATAAATATCCTGCTGCAAAAAGGATTACGGTAGTTTTTAAGGCATGCTTAGAACTATGGATTTTGGGAAGTGATGTAATTGCCCAGGATGGTGCATTCCAGAGAATTGGTGCAGCGTGAGAGAAATCCTGAAGACTGAAGTGGGATGTTTGGATATTGGAAAATGTAATGTAACTTCTTAAGGATAAACTTATTAGGAGAGGCCAATATTTTTAGCTATTTTCAAAAAACAACCCTTACAAGATGGATTTAATTGTAAAATAGCTTCACTGCTAATTGCTATGACATTGAGACTATCTAGACTTTGACATTGAGACTTTATGGGGGAATACAGAGGAATGTACACAACTAACATATGAGTAATATATTCAACATTGCCAAATCCTGAGTAACTATTCCCTCATTTATTGTGACCTCAACACCATGTGAAATCCTTGAAATGATGTTAAAGGGCAGATTAATTAAGGACAAAGAGGGAAAAAAATGCTGCTGCGAAGTTTAGCTAAAGGGAGTTCATGTCAAAATGAATCCGTTATCTCCTGTGACAAGATAACTTATCTCTCACAGAATTGAAAGCGGTTGATGGAGCCTGTCTACTCTCTAGCAAATTTCAAGATGCCACAGGATAAATTATTGTCTGAAATTAAAAATGTATGGAAGGCGACCAATATTTTAAATGAGAATTTCCAACAAATGGCTATTTGTGCAAATGTTATAAAGTAAATGGTCACATGCCACATGGATCCGTAAAATCCTGGCATATGGCAAAGAGTGTATTAATAAAATTTACAAATGACATCCAATTAGGCAGTTTGGCAAATCATGAAGGTGGCAGATACATTTTACAGGAAGATTTAAACAGCCTACATACATTAAGGAGAATAAATGGAAAAGAATTCAGCTGTGCCAAATGGAAGGTCATGGCCTTGGGAAAGAATAACAAGAGTTATAAAAGCAAGGGAAGAAATCAACAATTAAAACAACAATGGGATAAAATGTGATGTGAGACTGTCCAGTGCACACAGTGAATTAAAGGGACAAGAACAGAATATGGGATGTGGCACTACGTATAATGAATAAATATGATTTTTCAGAGTAATAATTACAGATGAAAATTTCAAATGTTCCAGCTCCTTCAATAAAATCCAAAAATTATTCAATTCAAATTAAAACATGTTAAAGGCTCTAGATCCTCACTCATAACAGGGGAGGTGCAGTGACGGGTTTCGATCGCAGGGCGATCTTTACCTCAGCTGTGACTAAGATCGCTCTGAGATCGAAACGCGTTGCTGTACCTCTCCTGTTATGAATGCGGTTCTGGAGCCTTTAACATGTTTTAATTTAAATTGAAAAAATCTTGGTTTTATTGAAGGAGCTGGAACATTTTAAATTTTCATTATTAAACACGTCTAGACAAGATGGAGTTTTGTGCACCTGCTGTAGCCTTTGGTGAGCTGGCTTTATTTTCCATGTGACTTTTTGCCGCATGATTCCAAATTTGAGGTGCAATCCAGAGAAATATCTTTAATTGCATGTAATAGTTGTCACTTTCTACTTAAAAAATGTCAATCTTCACTGCTAAAAGTCTTCGTTGTCCTGGTGTTTGTCCATGTTTTTCTCAGGCAGACCCATTATAATTTATGAGGCTATCAACATGTCCTATTATTTGACATTGGTCAATGAAAAAAAAAATCAGACACATCTCCTACTCTGGTCCAGTTTGAGGTCAAACTCATTCATTAAATTCTATTGGTCCACAAAAATGATGAACAGCACTTGTGATGTTTTTCACTGACTTGTTGCTGGCACACATTTGGAAAAGACCAGACAAACCAAGCGTTCTATGCTTGAAAGGGTTTTCCCTACTTTAAAACTTAGGGTGCGGTCAGACAGTCGTATAAATCAGTCTAAGATAGGTGCGCAATGCACTGACTGATTGGCGGCTCTCCCTACATGAGCATGACAGCTTCATGTATTTCTATTCAGCTGTCACACTTTGGTAGGGATAGCTGCTGGCCGGTCCATGCTGGCCAGTCCGCGATCTCTGTCTGATTTATATGGCTGTCTGACTGTGCCTTTACCATGTATGAGGTCAGGTTGGGGAATTAAAAGTAAAAAAACTGTACTCTCCAACCAGACTGGTACAGCTCCTCATCACTGGTTACTTTATCTCTGCACTAGAATCATAGAATCATAGAATAGTAGAGTTGGAAGGGACCTCCTGGGCCATCTGGTCCAACCCCCTGCTCAAAGCAGGATTCTCTAAATCATCCCAGACAGATGTCTGTCCAGCCTCTGTTTGAAGACTTCCATTGAAGGAGAACTCACCACCTCTCGTGGCAGCCTGTTCCACTCATTGATCACCCTAACTGTCAAAAAGTTTTTTCTCATATCTAATCTGTGTCTCCTCCCATTCAGTTTCATCCCATTGCTTCTAGTCATTCCTTGTGCAAATGAGAATAAAGAATAAAGTCTTCTGGGACTTCTCCTGTTCTCCAAGAATTTTCAAAGATTATGGACAGTGGTTCAAGAATTTCTTCTGCTATCTCCTTCAGTACTCTGGGGTGTAATTCATCTGGACCTGGAGACTTGAATTAATTTAGGGTTAGCTAAGTGTTTCCTCACTGTCTTTCTGTTTATAGATATCCTGGATTCTTCTATTCCTTTAATAGGACAGTGAAGATCAGTTGATGTTACATTTCCTTTCTGAGAGAAAACAGATGCAAAATAGGAATTTAACAGTTCAGCCTTCTCAACATCCTGTCTTACCATTTCATCATTTTCATCCTGTAAAAATCCTATAGCATCTTTGACTTTTCTTTTACTTTTGACATATCCCCAAAATCCTTTTTTGTTGCTTTTGATGTCACTTGCAAGCCTTAATTCATTGTCAGCTTTAGATAATCTGATTTGTGCCCTGCAGGTTCTGCAGACAGCATTATATTCTTCTTTAGATATGCCTCCCTCTTTCCATTTGATAAACATTTTTTCTTCCTTTTTAGCATGTGTTTAAGTTCTGTGTTCATCCATCCAGGTTTCCTTAAATGCTTCCCATTCTTCACTCTTTTCGGAATTGTTAACAATTGTGCTTTGAGAATCTCATTTTTCAAGATTTTCCATCCCTCCTGGACATTTTTGTCCTTAAGGATATCCAGCCATTGGATCCCTCCAATTCTCTTTCTGAGTCCCTTAAAATCTGCCTTTCTGAATCTAACCTTGACGTCTGAGTCTTCACAGGTCTTCCTCCACTTGTTATCCAAAATTCTAAAATAGCATGGTCACTACCTCCTAGGGTCCCAGCCACTCTTACCTCCTCAACCATTTCTTCCCTGTTTATAAGGATTAGATCCAGGGTAGCAGATCCCCTTGTTTTCTCCTCTACCTTTTGGAAGATAAAGTTGTCAGCAAGAGAGGATAAGAATTTCCTTGACCTGTTAGTTTTGCCTGAGAGAGATTCCCAACAAATGTCTGGATAGTTGAAATCTCCCATGACCACTATGTCATATTTTTTGGAGAACTTGGCCATTTGATGCATAAAGAGTTCATCCATATCTTCAGCTTGCATAGGTGGCCTGTAGTAAATGCCTACAATGGTGTCCTTTCCATTGTTCTGTCCTTGTATTCTTACCCAAACAGTTTCCACAGAACTCCCAGTCTCTGAAGCGTCAATCTCTGTGCAGATATACGCTTTTCTAACATACAATGCGACACCTCCTCCTCGTTTATCAAGTCTGTTTCTTGCAAATAAGTTGTATCCTTCTAGCCTTGTATTCCAATCATGTGTATTGTCCCACCAAGTCTCAGTGATTCCAATGACATCATACTTCTTCTCCTGCGTTAGTAGTTCCAGTTCTCCTTGTTTGTTGCCCATGCTTTGTGCATTTGTATAGAAACATTTTAGTTTGTGATTGGTTTCTCTTCCTCCAATATTTTTATTATGTAGATTTTTTTGTCTTTGTTCTTCACCTTCACTTCTAATAGCAGAATTCTCAATAGTATTTGTCAGGTGTATGGCTTTTCTTGTGACTAGTCTTGTGACTTCAGCAGCCAATCAGCAGCCACTAATCTGCTGCAGCCTTCACACTCCATCCCAACAGGAAAGTGCAGTTCAGATGGAATGTGAAGGCTGCAGGCCATTAGCCAGCACAAGACATTGTTTATGTCAAAAGTTCTTGGAAATACACTAGCCAGTGCTGAGGAGTCGTGACGGTCCGGATGGGCGATACAGGGTTTCTATTATAATTCTCCACCATGGGCTCATACACAAAGTAATAAGGGAGAAACCCATTTAAAACAATAGAAAATTATGTCTGTGTGGATAAAAGACCGTTCTGAGACACAACAGATTTTTTTTCAGATTTTTTAGAATATGTAAAAAACAGATGACTCATGAAAGATAAAAGTGGACACATACAGTTGATTGAGAACCCATCACACTGATACAAAATCTTACATTTTTTTTAAGATGCATAATGGACACTCATGTGGGATTAAGTCTTAACTCATTGATACATTTTACCTGTAATACCATGCCTTACCACATGGTGTGCTATAGGAAAAAAATGTAAGCAAGATACACAGTGAACTACACTACAGTAAGCAATGGAGATGAGAGTGAATTTCCTCATCATATTGTATACCAGGCTCAGCTTATGATTTCTCAGGTTGGTGAGCCATCACCTGTGTGCCACGTGCCATACATATGACTTTACGCCAGGCCATAGAATCAAATGCCATGCTGAGGAACCCTCAAGTTTAGTAAATTCAAGCAGCCACTGTCCATGGCCGAAGAGCACTGATCTGGACCATGGACTGGAATTGTGCAAAGCAATCCTCACATCTCTACTAAGCAATTTTATTTGCTCATGTATAGTTTAATAGACTTAGCGGGGGTTTTCTATACTATATTTCATTTGTCCAGTTCAGGCATTTTGAACCAAAGTGCAATTTTAGTAGAAGTTGGTCCCACTCTAGAGGACCCAATGCAATCATATAATACTAAAATTGCCCAGGTAAAGTATAATTGTCTAGTTGACTCCCACTCTGGTGAACCCAACGTGATCATGTATTACAATTTTTCCCATTCAATTTAAAATTGTTATGGTCACCCGAAGTTAAATTGCTATGGTCTAGAGAAGACAGAGCAGTCAGAGGTGGTTATCTGCTTAGTTTACACCATTTTTACTTTAAAAAAAAACAAAACAATTAAATAGTGTAGGCATTTTACATTAGTGTGAAGCACAACATTTTGGGCAGTGCGATAATGTTGTGGTTTTGGGCATCAGTTCTAGCAACATTAGCATGGAGTTGTCTGCTGCTCCTATCATATGCCTCGATTTGCCCTTTTTGCCCGTACTGTAAAGTACACTTGTTGTATGACCAGACTTTCTCTTTCACGTCCATCAGCTCATTTATATATAAGTGCAGACTAGTCGTACAATTAAATTGCAAAATTGTAAATTTTTCCATTTGTTATTGTCCACCATTGATTTGTCCCAGACCCCATGTGATTATTACTATTTTTGATTTTCAGGATTTCTGTGTTATCTTTAGCCAATTTTTATCATTCTCAAACAAAACAAAATAAAGCAAGAAAATAGTTTCCTGTTATTGAAAACCTCAGTGTCATCCCATTCGGCAGGAGTTTTCCATTGCTTGTTGTGATTCTAACTCATTGGTGAAATCATAAATCGCCGAAGATTGTGTTATATCTATATAAAAGTGAAGTAGAGTCGAAGTAACAAATAACTATTATCAACCTGTAGGTTCTGAAAACGCCTTCCATAAAAATGTATAGAAAAAAACAAACTACTGAATGGGACATAAAATGGAAAAGCAGAAAAGAATTGAGGTTGAAATATTTCACTGTAATTTTTGAAGTATAAAGACCTCTCATCGATTGGATTGTGACCATTTAGCCTTTGATTTAGAACTGACTATTGTCCCCAAAAGTGAAGTATTGTGCAAAAAATTACAACCTTTGTGCTATAAAAGAGATTATTGGTGTAATCAACTGTTAAAAATGTGCTCGCCCTATAAAGGTCTACAGCAGAATAAAAGGATTACAGCTCCAGACTAACTCTAGGAAAATGGTGTAATAATTGACCAGGTCAGCGGCTTTCTTCACATATTAGTCTTAAGCAGAAAAGTTATTAAGGAACAGTGCATCAATAATACAGGCAGAGTATAATCGTCATTACATAGATGATTTAGATGGAAGTTACAGTAATTGTGGCTCCGCACACTACAGATTTACCTTACTACTCAATACAAATCCTACCAACACATGCAGCCGCATAATGTTAAAGGAAAAAAGGGAACACACATGAAGTGCTTGATCCCATGGAAAAACAAGGAAAAAAACACCAACTCATATAAATATGAAAATAGGGAAAACAAAAGAGTCAATGGTGATAATCGTAAAAGATAATTTATTAAAACAATTGAAAAGTATCACATAAGTCAGAAAGCGGCGTGTAGCATCCGCGAAACGCGCGTCGGGGTGGTCATCACTCTTGGGACCCGTTCCCTCCTGCCTCCCACTACTGCCTTGGTAAGCCCCTCATTACATATATGGTGTTACGATGTTTCAGAGAATATTTTCTCGGTTTGGGTTACCTGTAGAGGTATGTTTGTGGTAGCGCCTATTATGGCATACTTGTAACATATACACTGGGCATATATTTACCATCTGGAGGTATTGTGGTTCCTTCCGTCTGTTCCCATTTTTTGTTTTGCACATTTATACGGATATTTTGTGTGACTTATGTGATACTTTTCAATTGTTTTAATAAATTATCTTTTACGATTATCACCATTGACTCTTTTGTTTTCCCTATTTTCATCAATACAAATCCTGCAACATTTGAGGTCAAAATAGTGGACAAAATTGTCCAAGATTGATTAAAATTAGGAAAGATCAAACTAGAGATTCATTGAGAAAGTGACCACATCACAAGTGGAACATGTACAGTGCAGACCAAAAGTTTGGACAACCTTCTCATTCAAAGATTTTTCTGTATTTTCATGATTATGAAAATTGTACATTCACACTGAAGGCATCAAAACTATGAATTAACACATGTGGAATTGTATACTTAACAAAAAAGTGTGAAACAACCGAAAATATGTCTTATATTCTAGGTTCTTCAAAGTAGCCACCTTTTGCTGTGATGACTGCTTTGCACACTCTTGGCATTCTCTTGATGAGCTTCAAGAGGTAGCCACCGGAAATGGTCTTCCAACAGTCTTGAAGGAGTTCCCAGAGATGCTTAGCACTTGTTGGCCCTTTTGCCTTCTCTCTGCGGTCCAGCTCACCCCAATCCATCTCGATTGGGTTTAGGTCTGGTGACTGTGGAGGCCAGGTCATCTGGCGTAGCACCCCATCACTCTCCTTCTTGGTCAAATAGCCCTTACACAGCCTGGAGGTGTGTTTGGGGTCATTGTCCTGTTGAAAAATAAATGATGGTCCAACTAAATGCAAACCGGATGGAATAGCATGCCGCTGCAAGATGCTGTGGTAGCCATGCTGCTTCAGTATGCCTTCAATTTTGAATAAATCCCCAACAGTGTCACCAGCAAAGCACCCCCACACCATCACACCTCCTCCTCCATGCTTCACGGTGGGAACCAGGCATGTAGAATCCATCTGTTCACATTTTCTGCGTCGCACAAAGACACGGTGGTTGGAAACAAAGATCTCAAATTTGGATTCATCAGACCAAAGCACAGATTTCCACTGGTCTAATGTCCATTCCTTGTGTTCTTTAGCCCAAACAAGTCTCTTCTGCTTGTTGCCTGTCCTTAGCAGTGGTTTCCTAGCAGCTATTTTACCATGAAGGCCTGCTGCACAAAGTCTCCTCTTAACAGTTGTTGTAGAGATGTGTCTGCTGCTAGAACTCTGTGTGACATTAACCTGGTCTCTAATCTGAGCTGCTGTAAACCTGTGATTTCTGAGGCTGGTGACTCGGATAAACTTATCCTCAGAAGCAGAGGTGACTCTTGGTCTTCCTTTCCGTGGCGGTCCTCATGTGAGCCAGTTTCTTTGTAGAGCTTGATGGTTTTTGCAACTGCACTTGGAGACACTTTTAAAGTTTTCCCAATTTTTCGGACTGATGAACCTTCATTTTTCTATAGTAAAGATGGCCACTCGTTTTTCTTTACTTAGCTGCTTTTTTCTTGCCATAATACAAATTCTAACAGTCTATTCAGGAGGACTATCAGCTGTGTTTCCACCAGACTTCTGCACAACACAACTGATGGTCCCAACCCCATTTATAAGGCCAGAAATCCCACTTATTAAACCTGACAGGGCACACCTGTGAAGTGAAAACCATTTCCGGTGACTACCTCTTGAAGCTCATCAAGAGAATGTCAAGAGTGTGCAAAGCAGTCATCAAAGCAAAAGGTGGCTGCTTTGAAAAACCTAGAATATAAGACATATTTTCAGTTGTTTCACACTTTTTTGTTAAGTATATAATTCCACATGTGTTAATTCATAGTTTTGATGCCTTCAGTGTGAATGTACAATTTTCATAGTCATGAAAATACAGAAAAATCTTTGAATGAGAAGGTGTGTCCAAACTTTTGGTCTGTACTGTAGTTCCAAGTTTTATCAAGAAATTTGTAATAAAGTCCACAAGTTTTTTGTGCAATGTTTAATACCTGTGTGGAAATCTGGCAATTGGCTCACCTCAAAAATCTCCCTGAAGCAGAAGACCAAAATCCAAGGGATAGCACAATACCCCCATTCAATATTCTCCCATCAAGTACTCGCAACAAACTGCTGCATCCAGCTACGAGGTTCTCCTCTCACAGGTAGTATCATCCTGTCTCCATTGTACCATGCTTAAATTATCTCTAAACCTCTAAGACCAGTATATACAGATATGCATCCAGATCTGCTCTTCTGTGGAGGACCACTCACAAAATTCACAATTTCAAGATGTGCTCTTCATACCTGTTTTCTAGAAATGGATCTAATGCAACCAAGCTGGGAGACAGCCGTGAGCTACAATTCATGGGACCGCCAGCCACATGTGTCTCCGGAGCTACAGGTCGGGGACCCGTGATCTATATTATTCAGGTGTCTGCTTTTGGAAAATTTTTATTTCTTCTAAACTCACTTGCACACATTAAGTATTAAATCTATGTTGACTAGGTTCCCCCTTGGATTAAAAGAATTATTTTAGAAAACGTACCTAACTTTCCACTATGAGATGAAAATTTTCTGTGTAAATTTAAAAAATAAATATACCTTCGTAGCCCATTGTTTATACTGTCCTGAGGTTTAATTTGGTGATTAAAGATAGGATTTTTATAGGATTCTCAGCTACTTATGTAACAGCAAAGCTACCCATCCATCACCGACTAATTATGAGCCGCACAAAGGATTCAGATCTTACACATTACAATAGAGACAAACTCACAAAATAACATTTCATTTCCCGGCTACAGAACCATAAGGACACTTCTCTATTTGTGAGTGCTGTGTATATTAACACCACTTTATAGGTTTGTCTTTCAGAAGCAATGGTGATTGACATAGACGACTAATCGTATTTGTCCTGCAGCCGTCAGGGTGACATAACGCATTATCCACTTTATTCCTAAAAGAAATTGGTATGTGCTGCTTTTAATAAACCTAAGTCTACCTGCTCGGCCGATCCGCGCCATCCCATCACATTAGCTGTTTGCGTGTTTCCGTAATAATTGTCTTTTACCAATGTCACCTTCCCCTACAGGAGAATTGGTATTTTAAGATGACGTGAATTCATTATAAGAGACAGAACACAACTACAGCACAAGTTCATCATCCAAATATCCAAGTCAAATAATAAAATGTCAAAGTATTACAATCAGAGCACTTCACTATGAATATTCATTGGCAACTGTTCAAGACAGATTTATGAATGTATTCACCTGCTGTCTGAAAGGAAAGGCAAAAAACCCACATGGAAAACAATGTACAACCATTAGCATAAGATAAAGGGAGAAGTAATAATACACAGATGGGAGAAGATCTGGGAGAAGAAAATAGAACGTGTGGTGAGAAAAGTCTATTAGTATTGGACAAATATAGAAATAATTATCTCAAAATATGTATCATAGGTCATAGTACAACACAAATATCTATCTCCTATCTATTTCTCTATCTCTATCTATCTATCTATCTATCTATCTATCTATCTATTATCTATCTATCTATCTATTATCTATCTACTGTATGTAAGAAGGTAACTAAGGATAGCTCATTATTATCACAGTTAGTCAACACCCCCTATAATAAGTGTTTATGGACTGCAATCATAGATCATAAATTGTCCCATTTAAGGACATTGGACATTAAAGGGCATATCTGAGACTTTTCAAAAAAACAAAAAATGTATCTAAGCACTAACAGGCAAGTAATTGCCTGTTGTGTACGGCGCTGTTCTTCCCCGGCACAGAGTGGTCACAGACACTCCTGCCAGGGGGTATTCAGAAGCCTCTGCTGATGTCACGTCTACAGAGCACCGGCTATTTTTCCGGTCTGCTCTGTAGACTGGGCGGGACTTCAGAGGTCATTCTGATTGACAGCTGGATCCCCGCTACCCAATTAGGCAGTTGTCAATCAGACTGACCTCGGCAGTACCTTCCTGTTGTGTCAGCAGGAGGAACTGAAACCCCGCAGCACCAGTCTGTGACTATTCTGCACTGGGGAACAATGGCACCTGGCACAATAGGTAGGTAAGCTGCAATTACCTGCCTATTAGTGCTTGGATATATATATATATATATATATATATTGTATATATATATATATATATATATATATATATACATATATATATATATATATATATATATATTTTTTTTTTTTTTGAAAAGTCTCAGATATCCTCTTTTAATACCCATATATTTCTTGCCTGCTTGAAACTGCAACCTCTATTCCCCCTATAGCTACAAACCTGACCTGACCAATGATGTCAATGCATGAATAAGGAGAAGTGTCTAGAGATGAATGCATCTGCCAAAGTTCAAATTTAGAAAATTTGCAAAAATTTGGTGGGGAAATTTGATTCAATAATAGAAAACGGATTTTTCTTATGCTCTTCACCCACATTTCTGGTGCTGGCCTGGCCTCATTGTAATCTCTGGGCATCAAAGCATAGTAATTGCCAAAGCACGAGCAAAGAGGAAGTGGAGTACATAACGCCCAACTGTCCAAGATTCAGTGGGACTGTCACAATTTGAGGGGTTAGTCTCACTTTTTCAGCACATCATGGCTTTGTCTTAAACCCCTCTCACTGTCTCAACTTTTCTCTCCACGTCTTTATCACTTCATAGTTCCTCCTCCTCAGGGCTGGAATCTCTGCTCTGCACACACTTTAATTAAGTAAACAATTCTCTTTTCTTGAGATCTATTCTCCATGGGAAATGAGCCCACACCCTGTGCCATTGCAGGCAGTAGGTAGAGCTATAAACCACAATCTGCACTGAACTCATAGGGAGGATTTTCAAACTTCAATCTACATTGCTGTCACGGGGAAGTAGTGGGAAAACATGGGATGCAAAACCTGGGCCTCTGAACTGCCCCTCAGGCTAAGGGGGTGCCCTGTCTTTCCTTAACTTGGGGGTACCCTTGAAGGTAGGGAGGCCCAAGTCACTGACCTGTCCCTATCTCCTATTTAGACCTGAGCTAAACCTCCAACCCCAAACCCTAGGAGGTGAGACAGGGAATAAAGTTAACTGCACCAATTCAAGAAAAGGAAAGAAAAGACAGACACATAAGGGACAGGGTAACTAAAATACAGCACTTAGCTTATATGCACCACACTTAGCTTCTATGCACAGCAGCAAAGCTCCACACCGCAGATATCATCAGCAATAGGACTCTTAACACCAGAGAGCTGCTTCTGTGAAGGTTTTTCTCCAAAGAGGAACTGTATAACCAACAGTCAGCTGATGCATCTGGTGACTCTATAAAGGCTGGTGGGAATGGTCACCACCTACATCAACTGACCCAGCAACACTGCCGTACAGCAGCAGGGAGAAATTGACATTAACCTCCTATGGCCTGAAAGTAAAAAAAAGTTTTAATGTGAGAAGCCAGATCTGCCACAGATCCAAAAATGGATTGTGGCAATTGCAGACTCTGAACCCATAGGCAGATGATACTGATACATGGAGATACATTGTACATAGCTTGTGTTTTTCTATGTACCTGTATTCTTGAGGGTGAATAAAAATCAGATTATTTTCTTCCTAAAAGATTACTAAAAAAATAATCAAAAACAACAAACAGACATTTTTTTCTTCTTTTTTTGTGATCTAGTCTCCCCGCAGAATTGAACCTAGAACCTGTATCATTACAGACAGTTATTAACACTTTAGCTGTGTATTTTTATATATATGTAGCCTAGAAGGAAACAAACGACAGATTTTTTTTCTTCTTTCAAAATTACTGTATATACTCGAGTATAAGCCGACCAGAGTATAAGCCGACCCCCTAATTTTGCCCCAAAAAACTGGGAAAACGTATTAACTCGAGAATAAGGCTAGGGTGGGAAATGCAGCAGCTACTGGTAAATTTCAAAAATAAAAATAGATACCAATAAAAGTAAAATTAATTGAGACATCAGTAGGTTAAATGTTTTTGAATAGCCATATTGAATCAGGAGCCCCATATAATGCTCCATACAGTTCATGATGGCGCCATAAGATGCTCCATACAAAATATGCCCCATATAATGCTGCACAAAGGTTAATAATGGCCCCATGAGATGCTCCATAGAATAGGCCCCATATGCTGCTCCATAAAGGTTATGCCCACATATGATGCTCCATTTATTATGCCTCATATTATGCTCCATATATTATGCCCCCATATGCTGCCCCATAAGATGCTCCGTATATTATATCCCATAAGCTGCTCCGTATATTATGCCAAATATGATGCTCCATATATTATGCCCCATAAGATGGTCCATATATTATACCCCATATGAAGCTCCATATATTATACCCGATAAGATGCTCCGTATATTATGCCCCCATATGATGCTCCATATATTATGCCTCATATTATGCTCCATATATTATGCCCCCATATGCTGCCCCATAAGATGCTCCGTATATTATGCCCCATAAGATGCTCCGTATATTATGCCTCATATGATGCTCCGTATATTATGCCCCATATGATGCTCGTATATTATGCACCATATGCTGCCCATAAGATGCTCCATACATTATGCCTCATATATTATGCCCCATATGCTGCTGCGAATAACAAAAAGAAAAAATACTCACCTCTCGTTGCTGGGGGCCAGGTGCCTGTCCCCGGTCCACCGCTGTCTTCCGGGTCCTCTGTCAGTGACTGCTAAGGCAGAGGGCGCGGCGCGCACTAACTACATCATAGCGCCCTCTGACCTGAACGTCACAGCCAAAAGATGCAGAGGACAGAGCGGAGTGCAGCGGTGGAAAGGGGACAGGTGAATATCGCATATACTTACCCCCTCCTGGCGCGGTCTCTGCAGCCCCTGCTCTTCTCCCACGGTCTATGGCAGCTCTACCTTCCTGCAGCGGTCACCTGGTACCGCTCATTAAAGTCATGAATATGCACATATTCATGACTTTAATGAGCGATACCATGTGACCGCTGAACACAGGCGCCGGAGACCTTGGGAGAAGCAGGGGCTGCAGAGGCTGTGTGAGGAGCGGGTAAGTATAATCTGACACCCCCGCTCCACCTCCCCCCACCGACCCCCTGGCGTATATGACTCGAGTATAAGCCGAGAGGGGCATTTTCAGCCGTAAAAAAAAGGGCTGAAAATCTCGACTTATACTTGAGTATATACGGTACTAAAAAATAGTAAAAAAAAATTAAATATATGTTATTTTTAATGCACTTTTTAAAAAAATAATAAACATCATAAATTAGCAAAAAACAGACGCATTTGGTGTCCAGTATTTGTAATGACCTGTGCAACACAGCGATCAGATTATTTATAGTGATTGGTAAATTGCATTAAAAAATGGCATAATTGATTCTTTACTCCATTAAACCCATAAAAATGTAACACTGAAGCCGTGTTCACATGTAGTGAAAATGCTGCGGGTTTTGTACTGCTTTTTTTCTCCAAGTTTTCTTCAGATGTCCACATCACACAAAACAATAACAATCTGCCTTGATTATTGTGTGTTTGCTGAATTTTTTTGTATGTTTTTAACACTTTTTAATAGTATAGAAAAACTTTGATTCTGCACTTAAATGTGCAACAGCGTTTTTTTTACACGCCTTTTTTCATATTCCACATTGAAGTGTATAGATGAAAAATACACCCAAACCACACAGTACAAGTGCGGATTTAGGCACACAGTGGGCGCAGCTTTCATGAAATCACATCGATATTGCTTGGACATTTAGGCCATGTTCACGTGGAGTAAATGCTGCATTTTTTCTGCTTTTTTTTTTGCACAGAAAATCAACTGTGTTCAACTGTTCAAGCAAACCTTATAAAAACTGCACCAACTGTGCTTCTGAACTGGGCAGTTTTGGTGTTTTTTTCCTCTATGTGGAGCCTAAAAGAATGCATGTAAGAAAAAACATTTTAGTTTTAAAAAGAAATGGTAAATGGGTGTTTAGAGATGTGGTCAAAATTTGGTGTGGTATGCTACGTTCACCACATGGTTTGTAACGTTTACTCTTCTGCAAAAGTCTGGTGGATCGGGCAAGGCTGGTTTTAGACAAAGTGGGGCCCTGGGCAAAAGTTTAAAGTGGGGCCCCAAATGCTCACATATTGCACCATCACACAAACAATTATGTTGTATTTACAGGCGCCGAGTTCAGACAGTTAAACGAGTGTGATCAACAATAATGAAGTTGTTCGACACTTGTTCCCAAGTTTCTTTACACCGGCTGAGGAAGAATGATCGTCACAGAATGATCACTAGTAGTGTTGAGCGATACGATAATGCAAATATCGGCTATCGGTCGATATTAGCTCTATCGGCCTTTCGATAATTCGTTTCGATATTTCGTCTTATCGAATACCGGAATCGGATTTGTCACTGTCACTGTCTGTGTCCGTCGGTCGGGTCTGTCACTGTCAGTGTCCATCGGTCGGCTCTGTCAGGAGTCAGCGGCACTTACCTGGCAGAAGATCTCCGGCGGTCACGTCCTGGACTGCTTCATGGCCGCCATCCTCTTCTCCCCGGCGGTCACATGCAGTTTCTCGCGATAACTGCAGTGACTGCTGGGTAATCCCGGCCGTAAAGCAGTCAGTCCGATGACGTCACCGCCGGGGAAGCAGGTAATCAGCTGTGCTGCGTCGGGATGTTAGGCTCTGCCTGTCATTGCGATGTAGCAGAGCTGGATCGTCGTGGGACTGTCGTTACTATGGACTGCGTCGGACAGGTGGTATACTGTTGGTTTGTTTTTTTTATTTTTTTACAGGAGATCGATGGCGTCGCAGGAATGAGAGTACAATAAAAGAAATGAAAACTGTGTTGTCTCTTTTATTTCATTAAAAGACTTTTTTCTTGCTTTGTCTTTTTTTATGCATTTAATAACTTTGGGATTAATAATGGATCGGTGTCTTATTGACACCTCTCCATTATTAACCGGGCTTATTGTCACCGTGCAATCAACGGTGACATTAACCCCTTATTACCCCGCTTGCCACCGCTACAGGGCAAGTGGGAAGAGCCGGATAAAGTGCCACAATTGGCACATCTTTTGATGCGCCAAATGTGGGGCTGCTGTAGCCTGGTATTATCAGGCTGTTGAGGGCCAAAATCCATGGGCCTTGACAGTCTTTTAATACCAGGCCGCAGCAGTCTGCATTTTACTTGGCTGGTTAACAAAAATAGGGGGACCCCTACGCCGTTTTTTTTTTCGAGGGGATCCCCTATTTTTGTTAACCAGCCAAGCTAAGCAGACTGCTGTGGCCTGGTATTATCAGGCTTGCAAGGTCCATGGATATTGGATTCTTACCAGCCTGAAAAGCCAGGCCTCAGCGGTCTGCTTCATCTGGCTGGTTAACAAAAATAGGGGGGACCCCACGCCAATTTTTTTCGAGGGGATCCCCTATTTTTGTTAATCAGCCAAGATATGCAGACTGCTGTGGCCTGGTATTATCAGGCTGGCAAGGTCCATGGATCTTGGCTCCTTAACAGCCTGAAAATCCAGGCCTCAGCGGTCTGCTTCATCTGGCTGGTTAACAAAAATAGGAGGGACCCCACGCCATTTTTTTTCGAGGGGATCCCCTATTTTTGTTAACCAGTTCCCTCTGACGTCACTGATTGTGTCCCTGGCTGACCTGAAGTGAAAGTGGAAAGCAATCAATTAAGCTTTCCACTTCCTCTCCTGTCAGCCAGGAGAGGAACTCATTCATTTGGGGGTTTACTGTGAGGCTGCAGCATTAGCTGCGGTCCCTGCATGTAAACATTAACCCTTTCTGATGGATTACACCGTGGGACCTGACTGTACATCGGATTGGTAAGAATAATTTTGCTTTATTATTTTATTTTTATTACAGGAAATGGTTTTAGCAGGAAAATAAAATATGGTCAAAAACTGTGTGATTATTTCATTAAACTTCTTTTTTATTAAAGTGTGTGTGTTTGATTTTTCTTTCATACAATAGGATTAATAATTGATAGTTGTCTGATTGACAGCTCTCAATTATTAACCTGGCTTAAAGTGACCTTTCAATTGCAAGGTCATTTTAACCCCTTATTAACCCATTCGCCACCGCTACAGGGCAATGGGAATAGACGGGCAAAGTGCCAGAAAGGGCGAATCTAATTAGAGATTTGCCCTTTCTGGGGTGTCTGGGGGCAGATGTTAGTAGCCGGGGGGGCCAAAAATAATGGTCCCTCTCTGGGCTATTATTATCTGCCCCCACTCACTGGCTTTGTCTGTCTGGTTGCGAAAATAGGGCGGGAGCCCACGCATTTTTTTTCAGCAATTTTACACCTCATATATATATATATACATGTCATTGAATTTGTGACACATATATATATATTTATATTTATAGTTCATACACTTCTACATAGTATAATAGCCGCTAATTCAATTGCCGCTTTTGTGAAAATGCAGAACCCGACATGAAATGACACTTGGTTTACATAGAGTTAACCATGTCTTTTCATGTCCTTTGCTATCTGATTTGCACAAACAATTACATGAGTGTAAGTGTGCAAAATTTCACACCTGTAGGGGTTAATTAAAAGGTGTAAATTCGTAGCAAAAAAGTCCGTTTTTTTTTACAACGAATTTACACCTTTAATTAACCCCTACAGGTGTGAAATTTTGCACACATAGACTGATGTAATTGTTTGTGCAAATCAGATTGCAAACGACATGAAAAGACATGGTTAACCCTATGTACACCAAGTGTCATTTCATGTCGGGTGCTTCTGTCTTTTCACAGAAGCCGGCTTTACCCGGCAATTGAATCAGAGGATATTTTACTATGTAGAAGTGTATAAACTATACATATATGTATATATATATATGTCACAATGACATGTATATAATATATATATATGTATTCTATGTGTGTATATTTAGTGTTTACAAGGAAATAAAGGTTTTTTTTAGTTGCGATATTTTGTTCCCATAGACTTACATTGGACTTCCGGTATCGAAATCGGATATCGACGATATTTAGTGCTATCGGCGATACAATTTCGATACGATATTTTTAGATATCGAGCATTATCGCTCAACACTAATCACTAGTAGATCAATCTGTCCCGATACAGCATCATGTTATCAGCAGCACATCTGCAGTTTTCACCGGGCGATGTGATGCTTAGAACAATGATTTCTGTTCCGGCATAAACAATCCAATCACTCGATGAATAGGTAGCATTTTGCTTGTTTAGTATAATGCACCCCATAGTCCTCCATATAGTATAATGCACACCCCATAGTCCTCCAGATAGTATAATACACCACAAATTCCTCTATATAATGTAATGTACCCCATAGTCCTCCATATAGTATAATACACTCCCCATAGTCCTCCATATAGTATAATACACTCCCCATAGTCCTCCATATAGTATAATTCACTCCCCATAGTCCTCCATATAGTATAATACACTCCCCATGGTCCTCCACATCATATAATACACACCCAATAGTCCTCCATTTAGTATAATATGCTCCAAATAGTATAATGCACTCCCCATAGTCCTCCATATAGTATAATGCATCCCATAATCCTTCATATATTATAATGCATTCCCCATAGTCCTCGATACAGTATAATGCAGGTCCCATATAGTATACATAGTATTATGCACTCCCCATGGTCGTTGATAGAGTATAATGCAGCCCCCATAAAATATAGTGCAACCCATAGTCCTCAGTAGAGTATAATGCAGCCCCCCTCATAGAGTACAATGCGTGTGATGGCACACGGATTACACAGATCCAAAATGCTGATGACACTGGTACCATTTTTCCGGTGCCCGTTTTACACGGACGTGTGAAGGCGGCCTAAGATATAGGAACTTAGTTGTTTTCAATCCTTTCCTAGCCCATAGAAAAATTTGGAAAATTCTAAATAAATTTGACCCATTTAGAGTTGATTTGCTGATTTGTGGAAGTGTCATTTCAAAAAGGGAAGACTTCAAGGCACAAACACAGTGGGAGGAAATTAGCTTTCCTGTTTACATAACATAATTCTGCATCATGTTATTAGAATGAGAAGAGAACACAATGCAGCATATGTGAATATTTATAAAAAGAAGCAGGAAAAAACAAAACTGCCCTCAATATATTCTCATGCAAATGAGCAACCATATGTGTTATGCCAGGGCTTATTGTGTTAATTAGCAGAATGTATAAAATATGGTGTTCGATTAATCCTCGACGGCAAAGTGGACGCAGATTAACAAATTGTCAACTATTTGTCACTTTTTTTGTGCCAATTAGTAATATTTTTTTCCCCAAAATGCAACATTTTTTTGCTAATGAAATATCAGTACACAAAATTCTAAACAATGGCGAATTACACACGAGATTTGCGTGAATGGAGAAAGGAGAAATGATTGCTCTTTTGGCTGTTGTTAATTGTATCCTTCTCGTAATCTCTTTTAATTGGTCGACGGTAAAGAAAACGTAAATTAAACAAGTATTTTAGGAGGAATAAGCTATTATCCATTTCCACAGGGTAGATAATAACTACTTGATCAGTGAGGAAAAAACCGATGAGGCCCCCACCGATCACCAGAATGAGGGACATGTGCTTCAGACACCCCTGGTGGTGAAAAAAGTTGAATGGGTTGCCCACTTCCAAAAAATCTTGAAATGTGTTTGTAATATAGATACATTGAATTTCTTAATATATTTTGATTGGAAAAAGATGCCCACATCTTCTGGGTATTAATAACTTACGATAGCCATAATTTCTACGGACGCAGGTATGGACAAACCATTGGTGCAAGCTGTGCATGAGGCAAGGGGGCCAATTTGCACCTCTAAAGCAGAAGGAATTTTGCATTCTGGTCAATTATTGTGCTGTAGAGAGAACATGTATTGTTCCAGCACAGGGGCCCCTCTGCTGTCTATGTCCGCCAGTGCTACAATGGAATATCATATGCTCTATATGCTCTATGTGAGAACAGGACTGGCTGATCACTAATTTCAGTAGCTAATCCAGGAACCTTTACGAAGAAGGGAATGTATTGGCAATTGAAATGAACCAGCCAGCCCCCTTCTTACACAGAATTACAGAGGTTGTCCAGTACTTTTCCATTGATGACCTACCCTGGGGATATTTGTTTTTATACTTTTTTGTACAGCTTTATTTGTATGTTAAGTTCTGTAACTTCCAATTACTTGTGAATTTTCATGGTCAGCTGTTATCGGTGTTGGCGGTGGTCGCCGGCTGGAAATACTCACTTGTGGAGCTGTCCATCTTCTGGTAGTGGCCACAGCAGAGTACTGCACATCCGCCTCCTATTACTTTGAGTACCCTGCCTCAGCCACTATCAAAAGACAGACAGCCTCTTTAATGATGTTCCAGCACAGTAAATACTGGCTTTCCTGTGTTCAGTACATGGATGAAAGTAGTGCTGCTGGGATCTGGGACTATGCAGAAAATTGTGGCATCTCTAAGTATAAAAGTATATTAGTCAATTTTATATATTTATGAATACATTTATACTTGAGTTGAGAAAAAACTTCACCACGGTCTAATAAGAACAAAGGGTGCCGGCTACAAAAATGAAGACTATCGCAGTGCCAGTGGCCAAAGAGGACAGGAAGCCGGAGCAGGTCAGTGCAAATATTTTGCTCATCTGTATTTTATGCTATATATGTAAATTGCCTCTTCAGACAGGAAGAGGACTAGAACTCTATAACGCCACTTGTTGGAAGCTGCAATCCTAGTGATCACTATGGACCCTTTAATGAGCCTTACAATATGACTTAGGATGAAAGCCAAATCAGAATCTCAATTTGCAGACAGTGTTTTTGGGGTACTGCCCCTCGTCAGTGCAAAGTATGAGAACTGATTTGACTAGGTGAGAGGCTCTGGACCAAGGTCAAACGGATAAAGTTTCTCCTTGTGGAGAGTGACATACCGGCACTGGCATGCCAATGTAAGGAGGCTTATTTGCTGTGCAATGCTTATCTGGAAAATTAACAATGCAAATTGCTTCCTCAGTGAGGAAGAGGATGAGAACTCTATTGCATCACCTTTTGGAAGCGGTGATCTTCCAGGGCACTTTAGACCTTTTAACGAGCCTTATAATATGACTTAAGATGAAAACCAAATCAAAATTTCAATTTTCTGACAATGTTTTGGGGTACTGCCCCTCGTCAGTGCAAAGTATGAGATCTGATTAGGCTAGGTAACAGGCTCTGGATCGAGGTCTAAGGTATAACGTTTCTTCTTGTGGAGGGTGACATATCGGCCTTGGCATGCCAATGTAAAGAGACTTAGTCGCTGTGAAACGCTCTTCTGGAAAATTAAATATGCAAATTGCCTCCTCAGAGAGGACGAGGAATAAAACTCTATAGCGGCGATCCTACTGGTCACTATCGACTCTTTAACGAGCCTTGCAATATGACTAAGGATAAAAGCCAAATCAAAATCTCAATTTTCAGTTATTTTTTTTGGAAGGGACAAACCCTTTAAACATTTCATATATTGTAACTATAGCTGCTCTCTGTTTATAAAAAATATTACGCTACCAGTTTGTACCATGTAAATCTCAAAATAAGGATTATTTCTGAAAGCAGCCGCACTGCTCCATATGCAGCAGAACGGTACGGCTGCAGCAATCTTTCACATTCCCATTGGAACACTGTAATTTTCCCTTCAATTGGGAACTACTTTAATTGGACTGGAACGGAGCCGCTGCTGAGGAACCTAAATCGATTTTAATTCCTAAGTTGACTCATGAAAATAAGGGTCTTCCAGTAGAATTTGCAATCTAATCTCCCAGACCGTAGAGCAGTCAGACCATACAAACAATCTACCCAATACAATTACAGTGTAAAAGTTCAGAAATGTTTTCTGGTGACATTGAGAACGAAAATGCAGCCATAAAACCTCAATAAGAAACTCAGTCACCAAAAGCAATTTTACAAATGGTGTGTGAAAAATAGATTTTCAAAACATCCAATCTGATTGTATTTTACCCTCTAGGATATATTTGGTCATTCTATTATTTTACATCATGGAACCTGCTATTTTGTAATTTATGAACTTTGTTACCTTGAGAAGAGCATTTTGTACAGTGCATTTGTCTTTCGGTATCTGTTTGCGATGGCGCTTTGGCTTCAGACCCAGCATTAATTAGAAATGACTAATAGCCGAATTAGCACCTTCTCTGCAATATCACTGTTTAGCTGTTCTGTGCCGTCTCAGGTAAATTTTGTGCTATTTTCTGTGCTGGAAAATTTTGGGGGATCTGGTTAATATTAAATTTGCCCCACTTTTTCTGGAAATTTGCCCATTTTTGTTTAAGGTTTTTGCTGGTGAAAGTCTCTTGCCAGATGTTTTTAGGTGCTTTTATAATTTTCAGCTTTTTAACCCCTTCCTGACGTATGACTTACATTTACCTCATTTGTCAGTTCCCAGACTTTCATGAGTAAGCTTGCAAAATTGAAAATTTGCTTATTTTCATGCTGACCAATTAAAGCAAGTTAATGACTTGAAATTACCCCTTTAACTATTGCTGTAAAGTATTGTGGTTGTGACATTTTCAAGTTGTCATTATAATTGTGAAGATAAAAAATATACAGTATTTTTTTTTTCTGATATCTCTTGAGAGTAACCATCTTTCTCCCTAGCCATAAGTCTACAGTGGTATGTAAAAGTTTGGGCACCCCTGGTCAAAATTACTGTTATTGTGAACAATTAAGCAAGATGAAGAAAAAATGATCTCTAAAAGACCTAAAGTTAAAGATGACATATTTCCTTTGTATGTTAGGCAAAAAAGAAAAAACATATTTTCATCTTTTACATTTTAAAAATTACAAAAAGAAAAATGGGCCTATGCAAAACTTTGGGCATCCTTCATGGATACTACATAGTAGCACCCTCTTTTGATTGTATCACTGCTTGTAAATGCTTTTTGTAGCCAGATAAGTATCTTTCAATTCTTGTTTGAGGGTTTTCATCCATTCTTGATTGGAAAAATTCTTCCAATTCTGTGAGATTCCTGAGTCGTCTTGCATGCATTGCTATTTTGAAGTGTAGCCACAGATTGTCAATGATGTTCAGATCACGGGACTGTGAGGCCCATTGTAAACTTCAGATTTTTTGCATCAAGAATTTGTTGAACTTTCATTGAATCCATTCTTCCCTCTACCCATGAAATTTTGCCCTTTCCATTGGTTGCAACACAACCGAGAGCATGATTGATCGACCCCCCCATGCTTAATGGTTGGCGAGATGTCCTTTTCCTGAAAATTCTGTGCCATTTTTCTCCACACATACCTTTCAACATTGTGGTTAAAGAGTTCCATTTAACCTCATTAGTCCCCAGGACTTGTTTTCATAATGCATCAGGTTTATATAGATGTCCTTTTGCATACTTCTGAAGCTGATTTTTATGCTGAAGATGCAGGAGAGGTTTTCTTCTGATGACTCTTCCATGAAGGCCATATTTGTGCAGTGTCACTCTTTAGTCTGATAAATCTTTCTGGAGGTCTTTTGCAGTCAATTGGGGGTCCTGACTTGCCTCTCTAGCATTCCTATGAGCTGCTCTTGCTAAAATTTAGCTTGGTCTTCCAGACTTTATCTTGACCTCCACTATTCCTGTTAACTGCAATTTTTTAATTACATGATAATGCTTTGCTATCTTCCTATAGTCTTCTCTTGCTTTGTTGGCTTCCATCATTTTCATTTTCAGAGTACAAGGCAGCTGCTTTGAAGAACCCATGGCTGCTGGGTTTTTTGACAGAATTTTTAAAGAGTTTGGGTTTTATAAATTTGGAAAATTTACATCACCTGGCCATTCCTAACAATGACAGTGAACAAGCCACAACCCTAACAGGCTAATTAAGGTCTGAAACCTTGGTCAAAGTTATCTGAGCACACAAATCTCCAAGGGTGTCCAAACTTTTGAATTAGACCATTTTCCTATTTGTAATTTTTAAAATGTAAAAGATGAAAATATACATTTTTTTTTTGCCTAAAACACAAAGTAAATGTGTCATCTTTAACTTTAGCCCTTTTAGAGATCATTACTGTTAGGGTTTGCGGAACGCACCAAATAAATATAAATAGTGGGTGCGTTCGCAGCCCGGGGTCCACTGTGCAGGCAGAGCCTGCTGCTAGTGAGATGGCGGTATAGGTGAACTGTTACTTCACAGAGTCACAAATATAGATGCTGTGGCACTATATGGTGGTATAAGCGAACTCTGTTACACCACAGAGTCCCTGAGATAGAGACTGTGTCCTGTTAACACCACAGAGATACACAGATAACTGCTGTGCGGATAGCAGTCCATGGTCATGCAGTCAGCAACGTAAACAAGCCAAGCCAAGCCCTAAACACGTGCATACAAATCTCCTCACCGGAGGTGCCGGTATTCTAGGGGCTTATTTCAGCCGAGCCCTAACCATATGCGTGCATGATCACACTGGCGCAAAGCACATAATGCAATTGATACTAGCGCACGGCTGAGCGGCCATGCGCACCTTTTATAGCAGCAGCTACAGGACCTACCAGAAAAGGACCAATGAGAAACTGTCTCAGAACCCCAAGCAGTCTCAGGACCTTCCTGGCGGACCAATAGGAGCTGCTGCAGTACCTGAGCATGTGACCCCTGATCTCCAATGAGAGATCTTGCCCTGGGCATGCTCAGAAGGGAAAACGCAGGACTTAGTTCCAAAGACGTCTGCTCGCCACTGACCAGTACTGGCTACAATAGCAGAACTTGGAGAGGCAGCAGTAAACCTCTGCACAGTACTAGGCTGTGCAAGACGCTGGGACCGACGTTTCTGCTGAGGAGACTCCACTGCGGCCGGAGACGGATGGGGGACCGCAGCGGGAATGGCTCGAGATTCCCCCTGTGCAGAAGAGGGAACTCAACCTCTAACAATTACATCTTCAACTTTCTTAACTGTTCACAATAACAGTAATTTTGACCAGTGTTGACCAAACTTTTACATGACACTGTATCTTCTCCTTTGAGAGTAACTCAAAAATTCCCCTGATAAAAACTTATGCCATAAGATAGATCTATCTATCTATCTATAAAAATAATAAAATTATCTCCAAAAGATCTATATACCCCCTGTGCATCTATCTACTGTATCTATATTAATATTAGATATATTATAGCGAAATATCAGTCAAAAGATACGGAGTCAGTATTCTAAGGCTTGTTCTCCACTTCTACATTTTTTTCGTAACTAGGTAGGTATGGACATGCAGAGACAGTTTGCACTTTCTAGAGTAGTTTTATTCATTTTTTTTTTCTGTTGTTCATTTATGATACCAGTGATATTTTCTTTCTCCCTACGGACAGAGAGGTAGAGAAAACTCAAAACCATTAG
>JARQOD010000002.1:606482237-606523623 GCA_033576555.1 Oophaga sylvatica | reverse complement strand
CATTTTTCTCTAATTGTTGCTGCTACATTCTATTTCAAATAATTCAAATCTATTAGTGTGACGTGCTTCCATCCGTATCCAATACATTGGTTGCAAACAATATAGAAGTACGCAAACGGGCCTTTCACAGCTACTGAACAGTTGTGTGCAGTGTTTACTGTAGTCAGAGGTTTTCATTTTTGGAGTGCAGATCCCGCTCCAGTTTGTTCTTCAACCACTGCTGCTTGTACTCTGCTGAGCGTGTCTCACTGCCTCATCCTTGACATTTTTCTCTAATTGGTGCTGCTCCATTCTATTTAAAAAAAATCAAATCTATTAGTGTGACGTGCTTCCATCCGTATCAAATACATTGGTTGCAAACAATATAGAAGTAGAGAAACGGGCCATTCACAGCTAATGAACAGTTGTGTGCAGTGTTTACTGTAGTCAGAGGTTTTCAATTTTGGAGTGCAGATCCCGCTCCAGTTAGTTCTTCAACCACTACTGCTTGTACTCTGCTGAGCGTGTCTCACTGCCTCATCCTTGACATTTTTCTCTAATTGTTGCTGCTACATTCTATTTCAAATAATTCAAATCTATTAGTGTGACGTGCTTCCATCCGTATCCAATACTTTGGTTGCAAACAATATAGAAGTACGCAAACGGGCCTTTCACAGCTACTGAACAGTTGTGTGCAGTGTTTACTGTAGTCAGAGGTTTTCATTTTTGGAGTGCAGATCCTGCTCCAGTTAGTTCTTCAACCACTGCTGCTTGTACTCTGCTGAGCGTGTCTCACTGCCTCATCCTTGACATTTTTCTCTAATTGTTGCTGCTACATTCTGTTTCAAATAATTCAAATCTATTAGTGTGACGTGCTTCCATCCGTATCCAATACATTGGTTGCAAACAATATAGAAGTACGCAAACGGGCCTTTCACAGCTACTGAACAGTTGTGTGCAGTGTTTACTGTAGTCAGAGGTTTTCATTTTTGGAGTGCAGATCCCGCACCAGTTTGTTCTTCAACCACTGCTGCTTGTACTCTGCTGAGCGTGTCTCACTGCCTCATCCTTGACATTTTTCTCTAATTGGTGCTGCTCCATTCTATTAAAAAAAATCAAATCTATTAGTGTGACGTGCTTCCATCGTATCAAATACATTGGTTGCAAACAATATAGAAGTAGAGAAACGGGCCATTCACAGCTAATGAACAGTTGTGTGCAGTGTTTACTGTAGTCAGAGGTTTTCATTTTTGGAGTGCAGATCCCGCTCCAGTTAGTTCTTCAACCACTGCTGCTTGTACTCTGCTGACGTGTCTCACTGCCTCATCCTTGACATTTTTCTCTAATTGGTGCTGCTCCATTCTATTTAAAAAAAATCAAATCTATTAGTGTGACGTGCTTCCATCGTATCAAATACATTGGTTGCAAACAATATAGAAGTACACAAACGGGCCTTTCACAGCTACTGAACAGTTGTGTGCAGTGTTTACTGTAGTCAGAGGTTTTCATTTTTGGAGTGCAGATCCCGCTCCAGTTAGTTCTTCAACCACTGCTGCTTGTACTCTGCTGAGCGTGTCTCACTGCCTCATCCTTGACAATTTTCTCTAATTGGTGCTGCTCCATTCTATTTAAAAAAAATCAAATCTATTAGTGTGACGTGCTTCCATCCGTATCAAATACATTGGTTGCAAACAATATAGAAGTACAGAAACGGGCCTTTCACAGCTAATGAACAGTTGTGTGCAGTGTTTACTGTAGTCAGAGGTTTTCATTTTTGGAGTGCACATCCCGCTCCAGTTAGTTCTTCAACCACTGCTGCTTGTACTCTGCTGAGCGTGTCTCACTGCCTCATCCTTGACATTTTTCTCTAATTGTTGCTGCTCCATTCTATTTCAAATAACTCAAATCTATTAGTGTGATGCGCTTCCATCCGTATATAATACATTGGTTGCAAACAGCCTTTTTGTTAAGGTACAGTATTATATCGACATTGTACAGGTGTCGCTATTCAGTCTGATAACTAGATATCATTCACCTTTTCTATCAGTTGTCGTTGTTTCAGCAAAACTTGCAGGTATATATTTAGCTATTGTGACTATGCACTATTGACTTTAATAAGGTAATGCATGAGTTTTGTTACCGATTTTCATTTTTACATGATGGACCTTTATGATATGGGTTGTTAAATTTGTAATTAAATATGTATTTTTTGAAATGACACAAATATAAGTAATGTTGAAGAGGACTAGTCCTACATCCATTGTTTGCACAATATTACAGGTGTACATCACATCCCTTAATCAACAATGGATTATTAAATTTACTTGTATGCTTTTATTTAAAAGCCAAGAACACTGAAGGCTAACCTTCGCACTGCAGCTGTTGTCAAAGTTCAACCCACATTATGCACTTCCAACATTGCAGCATTTGAGGCATGATGTGAGTTGGATTTGTCTAAGTTATGGAGTGACAAGGTTCACCATCAGTACCCTATAGCATAAGTAGGCTTTTGTGTTAGCATTTGTGTTCGACATGTGGATATCTGCAGTAATATGTCACAATTATTTTGTTACAGATTTGTGACAAAGACTAATAATTTTATGGTTTTAAAGGTGACGTTTCACTTGTTTACAGCTTAGAAATAAGGGTGTAGCCTCTTATCTATGTGTAGCAGTAGCCACTTTAACATGTCATGTTTTTTTCAACATGTGTAGCTACCTAGCAGTAATTTTTGCCAGACACACAGCAGGGGAACAGCAGGTGTTACTGAACCCCACAAACACATCAGCGATTGTTTTGATCTGTGCATCCAACACTTCTGAGCAGCAACTGGCAGTGTTGTAGCCCAGGCAGTAGAGTTCAGGTGGTAGAAAGATGAACATAACAGGAGACATGGATAACGTTGCCAACCAGTTATTTAATCTGAAACCGGACAGGCAAATTCATGCGAGATCCATACCTTGTTCATTTTCAAAGTAAGCCGGTCTACATTATCGGAGGATAGTCGCATGCTACGGTCTGTTAGTACACCACCTGCAGCACTAAAGAAGCGCTCCGATAATACACTGGCAGCAGGGCAAGCCAGCACCTCCAATGCATACTGGCTAAGCTCTGGCCATGTATCCAGCTTAGAGACCCAAAACTTGAATGGGGAAGAGCCTATCACTGGCGAGTAGTACCACTTACGGATGCCACGACGAGCCCATTTTAGACATCGTGCTCCCAATCTTACCAATTTGAACATCCTGCTGCTGAGGTTGGAAATGTGTAGAATTGGTTCTGACAAACTTCCCTACTTTGGACAAACTGTACTTGCTATCATGAAGATTGTGAAATGAATCATGTTACTAGAAGCTCCCTCGGGTTGGTTAATATGATATCTGCAGATTCCTGAATTTGAGATAGTGTGTTACTGACTGGATTTGGGGTTTGTTAGTGTACGTAGCTGAGGATTTGTTTGTTAGGTAGTGTTTTAAAAAGGCATATACACCGGGAGCAGTTAGGAATCTATGAGATTGCAGTACCCTGACTAACCACCGCAACTAGAGGCAGCCGTGGAGCGTTCCTACGTTGGTCCTAGACGCCTCGTCACAGCCTGAGAAACTAACTACACCTAAAGATAGAAATAGGAAAGCTATCTGCCCCGGAGCAGAACCCCAAAGATAATAGAAAGCCCCCAAACATGTAATGTCGGTTAGACAAGAGGAAATACTGACACAGAAAGAAAATAGTATGAGCAAACGCTGGGGCCCAAACTATCTAAATAGAAAAGGACAGGAAGGGTACTTACTGCAATCTCAGAAAACCCTGAAAAAACACCAACTCTACTAATTTCAAAATCACCTGAGATCACACGACCTCTACCACCTAAATTAGTTCTCTGGTGTAACAAAATCAAAACAGCAGCCACTGAAAAAAAACTGGAAAAAGCAAAAGTACAAAACACAGTGGCTGGACTAAACTGAGAGGGCAAAAGCCCCCGGAGGGGACCCTGAAGGCCCCCACAGAAGTGCAGGACAAAATGCAAAAATATAGCAAAAACACAAAATAAGAAATTGTCTTATCTGATAGCAGGAGATGCAGACACGACACAGCAGGCTACAAGGGAAACTGGAAAGAAGGATTCAGACCAGAACAATTGATCACCGGCAACCCTGATGGGAAAATGACTCCCTTATATAAGACCAATCAGTAACACCTGATTCCCAGTCCTCACAATCCTCACTAGTACCGCTTGTAACCACCAGAGGGAGCCTCTGCTCAGAACTCATCTCAAACCCATTCACAACAGTACCCCCCCCTTGAGGAGGGGTCACCGAACCCTCATTTGAGCAACCAGGTCGGTCAGGATGAGTTCTATGATACGCACGGATAAGTCTCCTAGCATGGATGTCCGAAGCAAACACCCAAGAATTGTCTTCCTGACCATAACCTCTCCATTTAACCAAATATTGGAGTCTTCGTCTAGAAAAACGAGAATCCAATATTTTCTCAACCACATACTCCAGATTGCCCTCAACCAAAACAGGGTCAGGAGGCACAGCAGCAGGAACCACTGGCTCAACAAACCTCTTCAACAAGGACTTGTGGAACACGTTATGGATCTTAAATGTCCCTGGAAGAAGCAAACGAAAAGAAACAGGATTAATAATCTCCATGATCTTATAAGGTCCAATGAACCTAGGCTTAAATTTAGGAGATGCTACTCTCATAGGAATATTCTTTGAGGACAACCAGACCAAGTCCCCCACTTTAAACCGAGGACCATCAGTCCTATGCCGGTTAGCAAACCGCTGGGCCTTCTCCTGAGAGAGGGACAACCTCTCCACTACCTGGTCCCAAATTTGCTGCATACGCTCAACAACAGAGTCAACACCTGGACAGACAGAAGCCTCCGTCTGTCCTGAAGAAAATCGAGGGTGAAACCCAGAATTACAGAAAAACGGAGACATCAAAGTGGCAGAGCTAGCCCTATTATTAAGAGCAAACTCAGCCAAAGGCAAAAAAGAGACCCAGTCATCCTGATCAGCAGACACAAAGCATCTTAGATAAGTCTCCAATGTCTGGTTTGTTCTCTCAGTTTGACCATTGGTCTGAGGATGAAATGCCGAGGAGAAAGACAATTGAACACCCAGTTTAGAACAAAAAGTCCTCCAAAATCTGGAAACAAACTGGACTCCTCTGTCAGACACAATGTTCTCAGGAATGCCGTGTAAACGAACCACGTGCTGAAGGAACAACGGCACCAATTCAGAGGAGGAAGGCAACTTAGGTAATGGCACAAGATGTATCATTTTGGAAAACCTATCACAAATTACCCAGATGGTGGTCATTCTCTGAGAAACAGGAAGATCGGAAATGAAATCCATAGAGATATGGGTCCATGGTCTCTTGGGCACAGGCAATGGCATCAACAAACCACTAGAGCGAGAGCAAGGCTTGGAGCGAGAGCAAGTCCCGCAGGACTGCACAAATTCCCTGACATCGCGAGACAAGGTAGGCCACCAAAAGGACCGACTAACCAAGTCTCTGGTACCAAAAATTCCGGGATGCCCAGCCAACGCGGAACAATGAATCTCAGACATCACACTCTTTTTCCATTGGTCCGGGACAAACAATTTTCCAACAGGGCAGCGCTCGGGCCTATCCTCCTGACACCCCTCCAGAGCAAGTCTCAAATTGGGCGAGATGGCGGAAAGAACTACACCCTCTTCAAAATAACAGAGGGATCAGATAGCTCAGGAGAGTCCGCAAGGAAACTCCTCGAGAGGGCATCCGCCTTAACATTCTTAGTGCCAGGAAGAAAGGAAACCACAAAATTAAAACGTGTGAAAAACAAGGCCCACCTGGCCTGTCTAGGATTGAGTCGCTTGGCAGATTCCAGATAGACCAGATTCTTATGGTCCGTAAGGACCACCACCTGATGTTTGGCTCCCTCCAGCCAATGTCTCCACTCTTCAAAAGCCCACTTCATGGCCAATAACTCCCGATTACCCACGTCATAATTACGTTCAGTAGGAGAAAATTTTCGAGAGAAAAAGGCACAAGGGTTACTTTTAGAGGTCTCTGGATCTTTTTGGGACAAAACGGCACCTGCCCCAATTTCAGAGGCATCAACCTCCACCTGAAATGGCAGAGAAACATCAGGCTGCCGTAGAACAGGAGCAGAAGTGAATCTCTGCTTAAGTTCCTGAAACGCAGAGACTGCCTCAGGAGGCCAATTCACCACATCAGAACCCTTTCTGGTCAAATCAGTTAATGGTTTAACAATAACCGAGAAATTACCAATAAATTTACGATAAAAATTGGCAAAACCCAAAAATCTCTGAAGAGCCTTTAATGAAGTAGGTTGGACCCAATCACAGATGGCCTGAACCTTGACCGGGTCCATTTCAATAACAGATGGGACAAAATGAATCCCAGAAATGAGATCCTCTGTACGCCAAAAAGACACTTTGATCCCTTCACATACAGAGCATTCTCTCTCAAAATCTGGAATACAGTTCGAACATGTTTCACATGAGAGTCCCAGTCATTAGAAAAAATCAAGATATCATCCAAATAAACAATCAAAAACTTGTCCACAAAATCCCTGAAAATGTCATTCATGAAGGACTGGAAGACGGAAGGGCATTAGTGAGCCCAAAGGGCATCACAAGGTACTCAAAATGCCCTTCAGGGGTATTGAATGCCGTCTTCCATTCATCCCCGTGCTTAATGCGAATAAGGTTATACGCCCCCCTGAGGTCAAGCTTGGTAAACCAAGTAGCGTTTTTCACCCTGGAAAACAGGTCAGAAATCAAGGGTAACGGGTATTGATATTTCACAGTAATATTGTTCAAGAGACGATAATCAATACACGGCCTTAATGAACCATCTTTTTTGGCCACAAAGAAAAAACCGGCACCTAAGGGTGAAGAGGATGGTCTGATATGACCCTTCTCCAATGATTCCTTGATATAAGACCGCATAGCGTCATGTTCAGGTACAGACAAGTTAAAAAGGCGACCTTTAGGGAATTTACTACCTGGCACTAATTCAATAGCGCAGTCATAGCTCCTATGGGGAGGTAAGGATGCAGATTTACTTTCGCTAAACACATCAGAAAAATCAAACAAAAAGTCAGGAACATCCTAGCCTGGGGGAGGCAGAAAAAACAGGAGTGTTGGTATTAACACATTGGCAGCCCCAACTGGTTACAGACACAGATTTCCAATCCAAAACAGGATTATGAGACTGTAACCAAGGGAAACCCAGCACTATAATGTCATGCAGATTATATAGAACCAAAAATTTGCAGCACTCCTGGTGATCAGGTTCAACCCTCATTATCACCTGAGTAGAAAACTGGGGTTTATTCTCAGCCAAAGGGGTAGAATCGATCCCCAGTAAAGGAATAGACTTCTGTAGGGGTATCAAGGGAAACCCACAACGTTTAGCAAAATCATAATCCATCAGGTTAATAGCTGCTCCAGAATCAACGAAAGCCTGAGCAGAAAATGAGGACAGAGAGCATATCAGAGTGACAGTTAATAAAAACTTAGTCTGAACACTACCCAAGACAACTGAGCGTGCAAAATGTCTTCCCCGCTTAGGGCAGACTGAAATAGCATGAGAGGCATCACCACAGTAGAAACATAACCATTGCGCTTTCGAAACTCATGACGCTGTGCCCCAGACACCACTCCATCACACTGCATGGGCTCAGCAGCTGGCTCACAAGGCAACACCACTCCACGCATACTTCTCCGCTCACGCAAACGTCTGTCAATTTGAATCGCTAATGACATAGAATCATTGAGACCAGAGGGGACAGGGAATCCCACCATAACATCCTTTACATTATCCGACAGACCCTTCCGAAAAGGGCCGCCAAAGCGTCGTCATTCCATTTGGTCAGGACTGCCCACCTACGGAATCTCTGACAGTATAACTCAGCGTCATCAAGCCCCTGATTTAATGCCAACAAGGCTTTTTCAGCTTGATCAGTGACATTAGGCTCATCGTACAATAACCCCAAAGCCTGAAAAAATGCATCAACATCACTCAAAACAGGATCCCCAGGTGTCAGGGAAAAAGCCCAATCCTGAGGATCGCCGCGCAGGAGAGAGATGACAATTTGAACCTGCTGCGCTGCGTTTCCTGAGGACTTAGATTTTAAGGCAAGAAACAATTTACAATTATTTTTGAAATTCTGAAACTTAGCTCGATCCCCTAAAAACAAATCTGGCATGGGGATCCTAGGTTCCACAACAGGCAACCTAGCAAGATAGCAGCAATACTCGAACCTCAGTGGCAAGCTGATCCACACGGCCAGACAACTGTGCAAACTCCATTGAGAGAAAAGATCCTCCCCAGCACCCAGAGATACAGAGGGAAAAAAAAAAAAATGCAACAAACAGAAAAATATCTCTGACAACTCTATCACCTTTTCAAAATATTTTTTCCCTTCTGTGAGTACCATACAATTTTTTTAGGCCGGTGATACTGTTATGTTACGGTAGCTGAGGAGTGCAGGTAAAAAAGGCAATACACCAGAGCAGTTGGAATCTATGAGATTGCAGTACCCTGACTAACCACCACAACTAGAGGCAGCCGTGGAGCGTTCCTACGTTGGTCCTAGACGCCTCGTCACAGCCTGAGAAACTAACTACACCTAAAGATAGAAATAGGAAAGCTATCTGCCCCGGAGCAGAACCCCAAAGATAATAGAAAGCCCCCAAACATGTAATGGCGGTTAGACAAGAGGAAATACTGACACAGAAAGAAAATAGTATGAGCAAACGCTGGGGCCCAAACTATCTAAATAGAAAAGGACAGGAAGGGTACTTACTGCAATCTCAGAAAACCCTGAAAAAACACCAACTCTACTAATTTCAAAATCACCTGAGATCACACGACCTCTACCACCTAAATTAGTTCTCTGGTGTAACAAAATCAAAACAGCAGCCACTGAAAAAACTGGAAAAAGCAAAAGTACAAAACACAGTGGCTGACTAAACTGAGAGGGCAAAAGCCCCCGGAGGGACCCTGAAGGCCCCCACAGAAGTGCAGGACAAAATGCAAAAATATAGCAAAAACACAAAAAAGAAATTGTCTTATCTGTAGCAGGAGATGCAGACACGACACAGCAGGCTACAAGGGAAACTGGAAAGAAGGATTCAGACCAGAACAATTGATCACCGGCAACCCTGATGGGAAAATGACTCCCTTATATAAGACCAATCAGTAACACCTGATTCCCAGTCCTCACAATCCTCACTAGTACCGCTTGTAACCACCAGAGGAGCCTCTGCTCAGAACTCATCTCAAACCCATTCACAACACATTTTGTCCTGCACTTCTGTGGGGGTCTGCCGGGTCCCCTTGGGGGCTTGTGCTCCTCTCAGTTTAGTTCAGCCACTGTTGTTTGTTCATTTTCCTTTTCCACTTTTTTCTGTGGCTGCTGTTTAGTTTTTGTTACACCAGAGAACTAATTTAGGTGCTAGAGGTCGTGTCATCTCAGGTGTTTTTGTAATTAGTAGAGTTGGTACTTTTCAGGGTTTTTTGTGATTGCATAAAGTGCCCTTCCTATCCTTTTCTATTTATGAAGTTTGAGCCCCAACGTTTGCTCATACTATTTTCTGTCTGTGTCAGTATTTCTTCTTGTCTAACCGCCATTACATGTTTGGGGGCTTTCTATGTTCTTTGTGGATCTGCTCCGGGGCAGATAGCTTTCCTCTTTCTATCTTTAGGTGTAGTTAGCTTCTCAGGCTGTGACGAGGCGTCTAGGACCAACGTAGGTACGCTCCACGGCTGCCTTTAGTTGTGGTGGTTAGTCAGGGTACTGCAATCCCATAGATTCCAACCTCTCTGATGTATTGCCTTTTTTGCCTGCTCTCCTCAGCTACCAAATCATAACATCTTGCCCTGTGCAGAGGCGCTGCTTGTGCTCCCTCTTGTTGCAGAGCTGTCTCCACTGCCTCGACGCACAGAGCTGCTTTGTAAAGCAGTAGTAGCAGCAGTGCTCTCGGCTGGAATGGAGAACATTATGGATTGCACCAGTGTGTCTTGGTACTCCCGCATTTTACGCTCCCGGTTCAACGGTGTGATGAGGCTTTGTAAGTTGTCCCGGTAGCGAGGGTCTAGGAGGGTGGACACACAATAATCAGACGTGGTGAGAATGTGGGCGATGCGGCGGTCGTTTCTCAGGCACTGCAGCATGAAATCAACCATGTGCTGCAGACTCCCAACTGGCCAAGAAACGCTGTCCCCTGCAAGAGGCGTCATCTCTGCCTGCTCTGCATCACCCCACCCTCGCTATACATACTGACTAGAGCGTTGTGTACCTCCCTCTGGAGCGATGTCTTCCTCCTCCATTGACTCCTCCTCATCCTCCTCACAAAGTGAGCCCTGCCCAGCCCTTTGTGAGGAACCACGTTGCGCTGACTGTCCAGAAGGTGACGGAATTTGTGACTCCTCATCCTCCACCTCTTCCAAAACCTCATCCCTTAGTGCTTGCATTGTTTTTTGAAGCAGGCAGATAAGGGGGACAGTCTGGCTGACTAGTGCATCATCTGCACTCGCCATCCGCGTTGACTCATCAAACGCACGCAAAACGTGGCAGATGTCCTTCATAGAGTCCTTCGCCAGTCCTTACACTGGCTGCCCATTCATTATAGTATCCAATTCAAAGTACTGGTTGTCACCCACAAAGCTCTCCACAGTGCAGCACCCCCCTACATCTCCTCCCTCATTTCTATCTATCAGCCTAACCGACTGCTGGCTCTGCAAACGACCTTCGACTAACCTCTGCACTAATCCGTACCTCCCACTCCCGACTACAAGACTTCTCCCGTGCTGCGCCAATCCTCTGGAATGCTCTACCCCAAGAAATTAGGACTATCCGCAATTAGCATGGTTTAAGGCGCTCCCTCAAAACACATTTGTTCAGAGCGACCTATCACATTCACTAATCAAAGTCATTCTATGTGTAAGTCTGTGTGTGTAGCCCTTTCACTATCTCCATCCATCCATCACTCCCTCAAAATGGCTGGACCATCATTGTAAATACACCATTGTATATAAACACCTGTACTTTGTATCTCCCCCACCTCATTGTAGATTGTAAGCTGTCACGAGCAGGGGCGGCTTATATTGCTTTAATTATTGTATTGTTAACGTTGTTACTTATGACTTGTGTTCTGAAACTGTTAAACTATAAAGCGCTGTGGAATATGTTGGCGCTATATAAATAAAGATTATTATTATTAAGAGGCCCAGTCAGTAGTGGTGAAGTGTGAATGGCGCAAATTGCGAGTTGATTGCGCCTGATGCAGCTGATACTCCATTACTGTTGGCTGCTGCTCACACAACGCTCCAACATATGTAACGTGGAATTCCACCTGGTGGGTACGTCACATATGATGCGATGTTCAGGAAGGCGAAATCTGCGTTGCAGAGCTGCAATCAGCGATCTGGCCATGCTGGAACGTCGCAAGTGAGCGCACTCTAGGCGGACCTTGTGCAGCAGTGCATCAAGATCCGGATAGTCCCTCCAAAAACTCTGCACGACCAAGTTGAGCACATGTGACAGACATGGTATGTGAGTGAGGTTGCCAAGGCCCAGAGCTGCCACCAGATTTCGGCCATTGTCACACACTACCAAGCCTGGCTGGAGATTCGCTGCCAAAAACCACATGTCGCTCTCCTGCTTGATGGCATTCCAGAGCTCCTGCGCTGTGTGGCTTCGATTCCCCATGGAAATTAATTTCAGGACGGCCTGTTGACGTTTGGACACGGCTGTGCTCATATCGGTCGCAACAGGTAACCGTTCACGGGTCCATGTGGAGGTAGACCGTGACGGCTCCTGCAGCGATGATTCTGAGGAACTGGAGTAGGAGGAGGAGTCAATGTGTACAGACTTGATTCCTGCAATCCTTGGAGTTGGCAGAACACGTACAGCGCCACTCGCAAGATCAGTACCCGGCTCCACAACATTGACCCAATGGGCAGTGAGGGAAAGGTATCGTCCCTGGCCATGGGTGTTAGAACCCTCTTGTTAGGTTTTGTTTCATTTGCTGGTCACATGACCTTTTTTCCCTATTTAGTCTGGCTCCGCCCTTCTGGCTTTGCTTGACTTCATTGTATTATCTACTGTTAAGCTAGCCGGGTGCTTAGGTGCCTTACTCAGTCAGTTTTGCTTGATGTTAGGATCTCAAAGTATTTTGTTTTCTGTTTAATTATCCCTGCTACAATTTCTGTTAGGAGGTGTCCACCTTTTCTCCCAGTCCCTAGATCTTGTAGGGATTCCTCCCTCGCAACTATAGGTCTTCGTTCAGACTAGCTGAGGACTTTAGCGGGTCTGGTCGCAGGATCAGGTTCCCCGTTACATCGTAGGGATTCAGCTTAGTTCTATTGTAGGGACAGAATTCCCTTCTTTCCTTAGTGGTTGTAGCAGATCATAACAATGGGTACTGGTCCACGCATCGGTGGTCAGGTGGACCTTGCTACTGATGGCATTTAGTAGCGCATGTTTAATTTTTCCCTCAACATGCTTTTGCAGACCAGGGACAGCTTGCCTGCTGAAATGAAATCGGCTTGGCACATTGTATTGTGGGACTGACAATGACATTAAGTTACGGAAACTGTCTGTCTCCACCAGCCTGAATGACAGCATTTTAAGGGACAGGAGTTTTGCAATGCCAGCATTCAGAGCCTGTGCTCGTGGATGTTTTGCCGAGTATGGCCGTCTTTTATCCCATGCCTGTGCTACCGATGGCTGTTTTGTGGCCTGGGAGTGTGAGGATGACAGGGAACTTGCTGCTGTGTGTGGAATAACACTTTGTCTCTGGACAACAGTGACCCAGGTTCTTCCATGGCGATCCTGTGAGGAAGCAGAACCAGCTGTGTGTGAGCTCGATGAAAGAGGCTTCAACACAACCTGAAGATGTAGGTGCTGCTGTAGGTTGGCCTACATCTCCAGTGTGTCTTTGTAACTCAACTACGTGCTTTGTCTGCACATGTTTCCACATATTAGTGGTATTGAGGTTACTGACACTTTTACCTATTTTTAATTTTTGATTATACAGCTTGCATTTGACATAGCAAATATCATCTGCAAGTGTGTCAAAAAAGGACCACGCAGTGCAAGTCCTGGGAGCGCACGTTTTGACTTTTGGAAGACAACTGCTCCGAACAGGTGCCAAACTGGAGGCTACAGGCAACCGAGTCTGCAGCCTAACTCTCCCTCCTGTTTGTACCGTTGGGGCAATGTCTTCCTCTATCTTCCTTCTATCGTTAACCACTTCTCTAGGCCTCTCACAGCTTTCAACCAAAGTACTGGTTCTCAGCCACAAAGCTATCCACAGTGCAGCACCCCCCTACATCTCCTCCCTCATTTCTATCTATCGGCCTAACCGACTGCTGCGCTCTGCAAACGACTTTCGACTAACCTCTGCACTAATCCGTACCTCCCACTCCCGACTCCAAGACTTCTCCCGCGCTGCGCCAATCCTCTGGAATGCTGTACCCCAAGAAATTAGGACTATCCACAATTTGCATGGTTTCAGGCGCTCCCTCAAAACACATTTGTTCAGAGCGGCCTATCACATTCACTAATCAAAGTCATTCTATGTATTATGTGTAAGTGTGTGTGTGTGTGTGTGTCTAGCCCATTCACTATCTCCATCCCTCACTCCCTTAAGATGGCTGGACCATCATTGTAAATGCACCATTGTATATAAACACCTATACTTTGTATCTCCCCACTTCATTGTAGATTGTAAGCTGTCACGAGCAGGGGCGACTTATTTTGCTTAAATTATTGTATTGTTAACGTTGTTACTTATGACTTGTGTTCTGAAACTGCTAAACTGTAAAGCGCTGCGGAATATGATGGCGCTATATAAATTAATATTATTATTATTATTAGTATTCCTCTGAGCTGCTCCCACCACCTTCCTGTTCCTCACGCCATGTTGGGTCTTGGACCTCATCATCTCCACTACCCTCTTCCAACACCTGCTGCTGTTGGGTGGTCTGGCCAGCACCATGCTCAACAGAAACTGGCACCTGAGTCTCATCATCATCAGATGCGTTCTGCGGTGTGCTGACCATCGGCACTGTCTCACCCACCTCTTCAGATTCAGAGAGACACAGCTGTTGCGCATCACTGCATACTCCCTCTTCTTCACATTCCAGAATGCTGCTTGGCTGGGCCCCTGTTTGCAAGCCAACAGATTCTGAGAACAGAAGCAGACACTCAGCTGGCTCCTGTACAGAACTCTGTGACTGCCTGGGCAATTTGGCAGGCGGTGAAGAGACAGATGGTTGCTCAACAGTACTGTGGTCCTGAGAGGAGGTGGAAGCAATTGAAGTCGATGCATTGGCTGACATCCAACCAACAACGGCTTCAATTTGTTCTTCCCGCAGCAGGGGGTTACGCCGACCTCCTACAAAAGTGCGCATAAAGGAACGCTCACGGGGAAAACTGGTGGATGCTGTGTCACTGGGGGCGGCAGCAGCCACAGAATCCCAATGTCCTCTCCCTGCTGAAACTCCACGGCCACGACCCCGTGCCTTATTCCCTGCCTTCTTCATTTTGGTAGATTGATAAAGAAAGTCTGAAAAGTTATAAGGCCTAAGTGTGGTTATTCCGCAGAGACTGCAGTGAACACTGCACACAACTGTTCACTACCCAACGCGTCACAGCAGGAAGGCAGTCTGTGCGTCCAAACAAAGGCGCAAGCATACATGCACGTACCCTGTTTATAAAGCTATATAAAAAAAATTATGTAGTAGTGACGCACACTTTATTGAGGTACAGTATTACATGGCCATTCACCATCTGTGGCTATGCAGTCTCATCTATATATACCTTATCTATCCGTTGTCATGCTTGCAAGTCCACAGTCAGGCATAAATAGCAATTTGCACTATGTACTTTTTAAAGGTTATGTTTGTTAATAAAAATGATTATTGGCACATATTATGAGTATTACATGATGGAAATTGTATAATTTTTATAAACTGTTTAGTGACATTATTCAGCAAATGTAACATTTTATTAATGTCACAGATAACTTGTAATGCTGATGATGTTTTGAAGTCAGACATTCATTGTCTATACAATAAAAATGGTGTACATACTGTTACTTATCCATCATTAATGGATTCAGATATGTACTTGTATGCTTTTATGTACAACCGTATAGCAGATTCCTTAACTAATTTATTTTGTGGTTTGCATTGCTGTTAAACATGTTAATGTATGCGTTTATGTTTGTCAATTCTTTATTTATCTCGATATTTTTTAACTGAAATCATCATCTTATGGTAGTAAAGCTTATCTTTCTCTTGTTTGGAGTATAGACATTTAAAATTGACACGTAACAAGGAAAATACTTGATCTACTATTTAAACATCCTCCTTGACCCTGGGCTCCAACACCGCCAGTTGTTGCCTAGAAGTGCTGTTAGCACAGTCAACACTTGCTCCTGTGTTACTGGGGTTCAGTAACACCAGCTGTTCCCCTGCTGTGTGTACATCAAAAAGTCCTGCTGCCTCCACCCTGTACTCCTCTCATCCCTGGGCTCAAACACCGCCAGTTGTTGCCTGGAAGTGCTGTTAGCACAGTCAACACTTGCTCCTGTGTTACTGGGGTTCAGTAATGTCAGCTGTTCCCCTGCTGTGTGTACGGCAAAAAGTCCTGCTGCCTCCACCCTGTTCTCTTCTCATCCCTGGGCTCCAACACCGCCAGTTGTTGCTCGGAAGTACTTGGCACGGGTACTGACTCCTGCCCAGCCTGGTTACAGCACGACAGCTGTTTCCTGGCAGTGTCAATGTCAATTAGCCTCCAATAAGTTGTCCTGTCGTTTTGCATTCTGGTTAGCCGACTATATGGTGCCTGCAGTTTTGGTCATTCCTATGTGTGCTGTGGGATATGTAAATAAAGGCTGTTTCCATTGTGACAATAGGACAAGCACCAACTGTAGGACTGTGTGATTCGGTAACTGCGGACGGCTTGCGGCCTGTCAACTTACATTTTCATGGGTGCCTTATGGTACCCGTCCGGGTTCCAGTACCGTCAACTGGTTCTCCGCAGTGCCTTTGGCCTAGGTGCCTCCATCTCGGTATCCGAGTTCCAGCAACGTCTGCTGGTCCTTGGTAGTGCTTTGGAGCACAGGTACCTCCTGCTTAGTAACCGTGTCCCAGTAACGTCAGCTGGTCCTCGGTTGTGCCATTGGCTCTTTTCCTTCTGCTGCCCCTCCGGGTTCCAGCACAGTCTGCTGGTCCTCGTTACTTGCATTGGCTCTTGTATCTTCTGCTACCCGTCCGGGTTCCAGTACCGTCAACTGGTTCTCCGCAGTGCCTTTGGCCTAGGTGCCTCCATCTCGGTATCCGAGTTCCAGCAACGTCTGCTGGTCCTTGGTAGTGCTTTGGAGCACAGGTACCTCCTGCTTAGTAACCGTGTCCCAGTAACGTCAGCTGGTCCTCGGTTGTGCCATTGGCTCTTTTCCTTCTGCTGCCCCTCCGGGTTCCAGCACAGTCAGCTGGTCCTCATTACTTGCATTGGCTCTTGTACCTTCTGCTACCCGTCCGGGTTCCAGTACCGTCAACTGGTTCTCCGCAGTGCCTTTGGCCTAGGTGCCTCCATCTCGGTATCCGAGTTCCAGCAACGTCTGCTGGTCCTTGGTAGTGCTTTGGAGCACAGGTACCTCCTGCTTAGTAACCGTGTCCCAGTAACGTCAGCTGGTCCTCGGTTGTGCCATTGGCTCTTTTCCTTCTGCTGCCCCTCCGGGTTCCAGTAACGTCAGCTGGTTCTCGGAAGTTAGTCAACCTTCTTGTACCTTCAGCTACATTTACAAATTGAAGATTTTTTAAATGTTTTTTTGGTAATCACTCTGGATCTCCAACAATGAAGACGACGACCCTGATGACCACCCCGAAGAAGATGACGACCACAAGGACGACGAGCATCAAGCCAACCAGCCTGAACACCATCACAAAGAAGAAATAAAAGATTACCTAGAAGAACATCACCAACAGGACAAAGAAAGTTAAGACAAACTACAAGATACAGAAAAAGAGACAGAAGAACAATAAGCAGAAGATCAAAAAGCAGAAGAACATTAAGTATAAGACCAAAATGAAGAGCAAAATATATGCTCTAAATTATAAGCAGAAGAAGACTAAGCAGTGTATGGGGGTGAGTCCGTTCCTCCTCGTGGTGCCCCTGGAAAATGCCTGCTGCTGCAGGCTAAACTGAACACGGACAAATACTGTTGTAATTTAAATCTTTTGTGACAGCAAGAACGGAAGGATGAAAAATTCATACTTTTACAGATTAGAAGTACAGGAATCTCTGTCACAAATAAGAATATGATGAAGAAGATGAAGATGAAGTAGAATATGAAGAAGAATAATAGTTTAATAAGAACAATATGAGTAATGTTAACAAAAAGATGAATAGCAAGAAGTTTAAGAAGAAGATAAAGAAGGTGAAGATGAAGAATAATTTGATGAAAAAGATGATGCTGCTGAAGATTATGAAGGAGAAAGTGTGTCAAAAGTTAAAAAGGTGAAGAGCATGGAAGTTGTGAAATATACATATTTGCCAAAATAGAAAAAACCTTAACAACATTGTCAATTTCTTCGTCAATCCGAACATCTTTAAAAAAAAAAATATTAATGCTATTCCATTTGATTGGGTTAAACATCTATGCCTTTAATGTCTCCTCAACCTTCCCCAATACATTCTACATTACTGTTTGTTGTTTTCCTTCATGTACAATTAACCAACAAGGCAAGAATGGGTTTTTTTTAATTCCGATATTTTGTTCCCATAGACTTACATTGGATTTCCGGTATCGGTATCGGGTATCGCCAATATTTTTTGGGTATCGGCGATACCATTCCGATTCCGATACTTTTGGATATCGGAAAGTATCGCTCAACTCTACCAGAGAGATTAACAAAATTAGGATTATTTAGTCTAGAAAAAAGACGACTGAGGGGCGATCTAATAACCATGTATAAGTATAAAAGGGGACAATACAAATATCTCTCCGAGGATATGTTTATACCAGGGAAGGTGACGGTCACAAGGGGGCATTCTCTGCGTCTGGAGGAGAGAAGGTTTTTCCACCAACATAGAAGTGGATTCTTTACTGTTAGGGCAGTGAGAATCTGGAATTCCTTGCCTGAGGAGGTAGTGATGGCGAACTCAGTTGAGGGGTTCAAGAGAGGCCTGGATGTCTTCCTGAAGTATAACAATATTGTATCTTACAGTTATTAGGTTCTTTAGAAGGACGGAGATCTGGGGATTTATTCTGACGGAATATAGGCTGAACTGGATGGACAAATATCTTTATTCGGCCTTGCTAACTATGTTACTATGTGATTATTTTTCCCAGTGATATAGGCTGAATGTCAGCTGCTGTTTTACTGGCTTTCATGTATGAGCACAGCTTATATTCTGCACTCTTTCCTCCCCATGTGTTTCTGAAGGTTTCTGTAACCTTTAGTTACCTGTTTTTACACAATTTTTCATAAATCCCAGAAATTGATTCATGCCTTGCTACAACACACCTACACCCATATAAAATCCATTCTTCCATTGTACAATATTTACAATAATATAATAATAATAATAATCTTTATTTGTACAGCGCCAACATATTCTGCAGCGCTTTACAGTTTAACAGTTTCAAAACACAAGTCACAAGTAACAACGTTAACAATACAATAATTAAGGCAAAATAAGCCGCCCCTGCTCGTGAGAGCTTACAATCTACAATAATAATAATCTTTATTTTTATATAGCGCTAACATATTCCACAGTGCTTTACAGTTTGCACACGTTTGATAATCAAACGTCCCCATTGGGGCTCACAATCTAGATTCCCTATCAGTATGTCTTTGGAGTGTGGAGGAAACCAGAGAACTGGTGGAAATCCACACAAACACAGGGAGAACATACAAACTCCTTGCAGATGTTGTGCTTGGTGGGATTTGAACTCAGGCCCCCAGCACTGCAAAGGAGCAGTGCTAACCACTGAGCCACCGGGCTGCCCACACCACTACTGGAAAACAGAAAAGTTTTAGTCAATGGTTATGCATCATGTCAAAACAAAAAAAAATATGACTATATTAGAAAAAAATGCCAAGACAAAATATGGACATATAAATCGGGTTCAGTATAAATAAGACAAAATCCGAGAAAAAATGTACACATGAACCAAAAAGATAAAAAGGTACAAATTTATTGATTTACAATACATAACCTATTTTGTACAGCCTCTATTTGTTACACTGTGGGTTGTGGTGCCATTTGTGGTTTCCCACTTTTTAAGCCTTGTCCGTCATGTCTGTGTTTTTTATTAAATCAATAAAATTTGTACCTTTTTATCTTTTTGGTTCAGGTGTACATTTTTCTCGTATTTTGCCCACACCACTAATGCACATTGCACAGCAATACCATACCATGGCCACAGGATCCATAGTCCAGCAGGCTGTGATAAATTTGTATTTGTTGAATAAATTTTTGATTTTAGGTTGGTAAAAACTTAAATAGTTACATAAAGTTCTATAGAATTGTGCACAAACGCTTGTGCTAAGGGCTTGAAAGTGTTAAAAATGTATAATGCTGTAGTTCTGATAATTAAGTTTATAGGAAAAGTAATTGCCATGATGTTCAGAGCAATTCCTTATAAACAAACACAATTTACAGCATAAAAAATGACCAGGAGGCATTCTGAATGATAAATTGAGCACAAATCCTGGTTGACCCAGACTAATGTAGCAAAGAAAATGTGCTCTGAATGTGACATAAGTTGTATGAACAGCGGTTTCTGACAAAACAACCACAGAAATTGTAATAGAATACATAGAGAACAGATCACTTCTACTACTTTTCTAATCGATTGTATGAGAGAGACACACGAGTGCCATTGTTCCTGCTTGGTTATATCATAATTTAACACTAAGACTACTGGACTCGTGACCCCGCCTAGAACTACTGAAAGGAGTCATTTTGACTCCTTGCTTGTTTTCGTTTATTTTTAGAGTTTCATTTGTGGTTATTTATTAATAATTATATTTTTTGTAATGTATTATTATTGTGAGATCCAACAGTAATGCTTTTGATTGTTTTTTTTTCTGCTTTTCTTATTTTTCTACAGAAAATAACAATAATTATAATAGACGTTTTTCAAACATTTTTTTTTATTCAAGTGCACACATATAAACAACAACTGAAGAACAAAAAGCAGAGAAAATGTAGGTGGAGGAGCATAAAAATGAAAATATGGCGCAGAATTCACCTTCTAAACATTTGGTGTTTCGCATTTTAGGCATTGCCTTTGATTTATGGCAGTACATTGCCCACACAAAGACTTACCACAAGTCTTACAATTGCCGACAGATCTATTTTTCTTGCACTTTTCTTTGATCTGGCAAAATTTGTTTGAACCATCACTTCTGAGCATGTAGAAACTTGGGACGTGGAACCCTTTTCCCTATCTGTGACATAAGGACCACTCAACTCTCTCACAAGCGTTTGCAAAAATGCCTTGCGTGACATTTTTTGGTGGGTTATCTCATTGAATATTATCCATGCATTTATACCCGCAAAGTCTAAGGCATTTTCAAATGCATGAACAGGCCATCTCCTTGTGCATGTTCGTGTGGTATATTTTCGTGCCATCTGATCCACTACATCTACTCCATATTTTGTTTCATTGTAAAACTTTACCGTTTCTGGAGTTTTTTTAGCGGAATCAGACGCAACAACAACATCTGGATGGACGGAACTCAAAATGACAACATTTTTGTTGGGCTTTCCTTGATATACTGTAAGTGTAAAATTGTCTTCATTTCTAAACACTTTAGTGTTGTACAATTCCTCTTTCATGGATTTTATTTCTTTAGGCACTTCTCGCCTTATCTTGTTCAGTGTTCCCACGATGGTTGTTCCTTTGCTTTTTAGCTGTTTAGCTAATTTTACTGAAGTAAAATAATTATCGGTTGTAACATTGCGACCTTTTTTCAAAAACGGGTCCAATTACTTCATTACCACATGGTCAGCTAAACGGTCCTCAGCACGGCGTGTGTCATCTTTGCCTAGATAAGGGAAGCCATTTGCCAGATATTTGCTCTCCTTATCAACAGCTAGCCAATATTTGTGGCCATATTTATCTGGTTTGGAAGGCATGTACTGCGTGAATGGACACCTAGTTTTGCTTGGGAAAAGTTGCTCATCCACCGTTATGTATGGGCCAGGTTTGTAACACGCAATACAATTTTCAATAAACCTGTCCCACACAGTAGAAAATAGAGCAAACTTGTCCGTTTGCAGTCTCTCCGATCGAGTAGATTTCTCATCAAATCTGAGAAACCTCATAATTTCAACAAAGCGGTCCCTAGACATTGTCGCTTTGCAAAACGGTATTCCCAGTCATTACACCAAATACTGCTAATCGAGTGACGGTTCGTGCCAGATATTCCACGAGCATAGAATATCGCAATGAATGCATCTAGCTCCTGATCAGATAGAGTAAACTGTAAATTATTGTTCCTGCATGCTTCTGCAAGCGTACAGTTCTTTATATGTGTCAATATATATGAATCAAAAATTAGCATAAGATAAGAGCCTAGAGTAAACAAGCTATTTTGTTCAGCATTACACAGTAATACAAGCAGGTAAAACACAAGGAAAATGTGAAAAGTTGACATGTAAATTGAACTACATCTATATGAACATCAGGGTAAATAAGACAGAGTGAAAAAATTATGCACAAAACTTTATAGCAACATTTAGTGACAAAAGGACCTCAAAATATAGTAGGGAGTCAAAATGACTCCCTTCAGTAGTTCTTGGTAAATTTTGAAAAAAACGCGCAAATTTTTCACCAAAATTATTTATTCTCACAAAATCTTTTTTCACATCATATTTGAGGAAAAGTCACCGAGTTTCAAGCCGGAATTCTGAAAAATGTAGTCACAGAAGAGAAATAAAAAACGAAAGGAGTCAAAATGACTCCATCAGTAGTTCTAGTGTTAAAAGGTCTCTGTCACTAGGATCAAACCCTTCTCAATCCACCAGCTGCATGCTCTCTATTCATATACTTGTTTTTTGGAAGCTAAATCCATCAATACCTTTATATGTCTTCTATCTGTTGCTGCAAGACTAGGGAGGTTTCCACCCCTCCTTTGTGAGCCATGCACATAAAAGCCGTTCTCTGCAGCTTGTCCACATTGGACATTTCCTTTCTGAATCCTGCTCATACAGGTATTATACACGTGACCAGGTTTTTAAATACATCAGATAGGGATTACATACATTAGTCAGGGACTGCTCTGATACTGGTATACCTTGACATTTGGTAGAGCTGCTTACTATACATTTTTTGCAACAAACGTATCAACCAAATACCCTGTGTTGTATCATCTTTTTACCAGCACTTGCTGTTTACTGTTACTTTTTTACAACAGAGTATTTTTATACGTTGGTTTTACTGTGCTTTTCTATGTTTAAGTATAATGTGTTTGGGGTCCTTTAGTGACAGATTTCCTGTAATTCACATATCTGATATGCCATTTTGAGAAAATGCTATCTTTCTTAAAAACCTCTGGACTGGACTTCCTATGAGACATGTCTGGCACCTGTCTCCCGTTTGGCTCTGGTTGCCTACAGAAGCAATCATGGAGGTGCCCTATCATGAAGAGAGCACACTCAGGGGCTGTCACACAAGGACTAACAGTGCAGGCAATGGGCAGCTTTCATAAGATAACAGCTGTTTCTTCCACTATTTGGAGGTAGAAAGTTATTCGCTGCTGTGACTCCTTCACGTAGGTCATGCTTTGTTTCGAACACTGGGCAAAACAGAAGACCTCCACTATAATTACTTAGGAAATGTTGGTGCAGATGTGACTAATTGAGAATCAGAAGAATAGTAGGAGGAAGGAAGAATACTGCTGTGACTGCTGGGGGTAGGAGGAATACTTGGGGAAAGAGAAGGGCATTACTATGACCACTGAGGAATGGGTAGGGGTATAATTAAATGCTAAATAGAAGCATAGTGAGAAAAGGATTAGCACTGCTGTGACTACTGGGGTTAGGAGATAGTGCTGAGATAAAAATACACAAGGAAAAGTTGAGGGTACTACTATGATCACTGAGGGTAGGATGGCATTCCTGCAACTAAAAGCAAAGCTATGCCCAAGGTAATGTGATTCTTCTCTAGCTGATGTAGCCTTCTGCATCATGTAAAACTTTAGGCATTTTGTGAGAATTGAATCACATATTGTTTGAATCCTCGACATTCAGCAAATTCCTAAAATTCAACACAAACTCAATTACTCAACTCTAATTGAGATCCATCATATACTTTTACTCCTATTTGTAGGTTCTTTCCTCCAATACTGTGTAACCTCTGGCTTCTAAAGTCTGTCTGACTAAAAAAAAAAAATAGGAAATTAAATTTTACGCATCTCCTCTTCACCATAAAAGTGATGTAATCATTTTTTTTCTGCAATTCTTCACAGCAGTGCTTTGTCTTTGCCTCCAAAATTCACAACAGTGACACCCACTCCACCCATTATCCTTCTTTTTTTCCAATGAATTACAGCAGCAACCTTCTCTTATTAACCACAATGATACCATCCTCTCCACTTCTTCATTTCGAGCAAGGTTCCACCTGCTAATTTTTTTTTATATTATTGTGCTTGATTGTATAATGCAGAAGATGAAGTTGGCACTCAGGTGCTAGTGATAAGATTAGACTTCTAATATATATATATAACAGTACAGGTGTGACGTTTCGGTCCTTGTGGACCTTCATCAGAGTTTACACTGTAGAGGTTTGTGTATATACTGTAATGGACTCAGTGTCCGAGAGTAAGGATGTCCATTAATTGGTGGTCCAGGGGAGCACAGTGAAGTGTTAGCAGCATGAACGAGGTATCCACCGCTTGTTCTGAAACGTACACGTAAGAGTCTACTCTTATCACTACTACCTGAGTGCCAAGTTCATCTTCTTACAAAAGGTTTGGGACCCTACTTGTGCACCATTTTCTTGGAGTGCCGCTATCTCTTCTACTGATTGCATAGTGCAGACATTAACTGACTTTCACATCAATCTTTGCACCCAATGGAACTCACCATCTAAATTCCCTTTCAGTATCTCTTTTGGAGTGTGGTGGAAATTAGAGCACCAAGAGGAAACCCATACACACACGGAAGAACATACAAACTTCTCCTCCAGTAGTCACAGTAGTGCCACCAATTCCGCCACCATGTTTCTGTTTCCTGGCAAAATGGGTCGACGTTGGTAAAATTGAATTTTAAACGATTAATTTATAGTGTTTTGGTAGTACTTTAGTATAGACTTTGCTCTGAATCATGTGTAAAAGACTAGGCTTGAAACGAATATACAGTATATGTTATTCATTTATTTTTGTTATTTTGGCTATAATTTTCCTCCATTGAGGGCATCCGCGCATTCCACCATTTACCAAAATATATCCTGATATCTTAGCATTCTTATGTGGCGATATGTAGTGAGGGTATGTAAATCTCCATCATCTGATTTCCATATCCATCTGCTCTTATTCTTTAAGTTCAGCCCCTTTCGGACTTAAGCATTTGGGAATAGACCTGGAAGCAGTCGATTAGTTCTCCTTCTGCTTAGTGACAAATTTACGATCCTCTAAAAATGCAAAGTCTGTCATGATTAAAGGCTCAGTCGTTTCCATCTGTAGCATTCAGGACATCATTTTATAGAAACTGTGACAACCACAGCTGCATTATTTTTACATTTTCCTTCAATGTTTGGAAATTTGCAGAACATTACTGTACATTATGGTGAAATTAATTGCCACATAACCTAGAAGTGGTGTTAATAGATTATGACTGATCATAACAGAATCTCAAGTCATTTTACATTTTGTAAACTTGTGATGAGCGAATCGATTTGATGCAAATTGAATTTATGTAAATTTTTTATACAGAGCAAATTTCAACAATTTGTAGTTTGATAACAAGACTGTTGAAAAGTGATCTCTGAGAAACAGGAAGTATGAGGTCCTGGGTTCCCACCGAGGATAACATCTGTAAGGAGTTTGTATGTTCTGATAATTATGTGAGTTTCCAGTTTTTTGGTCTCCTCCCACACTCCAAAGATATACTGGTAATGAATTTAGATTAGGAACCCCAATGGGAACAGTGATGGAAATGTCTGTAAGGTTCTATGGAATGTGATGGAGTTATGTGTTTGTAAAGTACATACTGTATGGCTGTATACTATTGAATGTCGCAGGAACCCCAGATGTAATATATAGACAAGGAAAGTTTCAGTCAACTTAATCTTCTGTATTGAGCCGAGGCAAAGGCTTAGCAGTTACAATTCTTGGCACAAAGCTTGTAAGTAGGGTTGAGCATTCCGATACTGCAAATATCGGGTATCGGCCGATATTGGCTGTATCGGAATTCTGATTCCGAGTTCCGATATTTTCGTCATATCGGATACCGGAATCGGGATTGTCACTGTCACTGTCAGTGTCCGTCGGTCGGGTCTGTCAGGAGTCAGCGGCACTTACCTGGCAGAAGATCTCCGGCGGTCACGTCCTGCACTGCTTCATGGCCGCAATCTTCTTTCCCCGGCGGTCACATGCAGTTTCTCGCGATAACTGCAGTGACTGCTGGGTAATCCCGGCCGTAAAGCAGTCAGTCCGATGACGTCACCGCCGGGGAAGCAGGTAATCAGCTGTGCTGCGTTGCAATGACAGGCTCTGCCTGTCATTGCGATGTAGCAGAGCTGGATCGTCGTGGGACTGTCGTTATGGACTGCGTCGGACCGGTGGTATACTGTTGGTTTGTTTTTTTTATTTTTTTACAGGAGATCGATGGCGTCGCAGGAATGAGAGAGTAATAAAATTAATGAAAACTGTGTTGTCTCTTTTATTTCATTAAAAGACTTTTTTCTTGCTTTGTCTTTTTTTTATACATTTAATAACTTTGGGATTAATAATGGATCGGTGTCTTATTGACACCTCTCCATTATTAACCGGGCTTATTGTCACCGTGCAATCAACGGTGACATTAACCCCTTATTACCCCGCTTGCCACCGCTACAGGGCAAGTGGGAAGAGCCGGGTAAAGTGCCACAATTAGCACATCTTTTGATGCGCCAAATGTGGGGCTGCTGTAGCCTGGTATTATCAGGCTGTTGAGGGCCAAAATCCATGGGCCTTGACAGTCTTTTAATACCAGGCCGCAGCAGTCTGCATTTTACTTGGCTGGTTAACAAAAATAGGGGGGATCCCCCCGCCGTTTTTTTTTCGAGGGGATCCCCTATTTTTGTTAACCAGCCAAGCTAAGCAGACTGCTGTGGCCTGGTATTATCAGGCTGGCAAGGTCCATGGATATTGGATCCTTACCAGCCTGAAAAACCAGGCCTCAGCGGTCTGCTTCATCTGGCTGGTTAACAAAAATAGGGGGGACCCCACGCCAATTTTTTTCGAGGGGATCCCCTATTTTTGTTAATCAGCCAAGATATGCAGACTGCTGTGGCCTGGTATTATCAGGCTGGCAAGGTCCATGGATCTTGGCTCCTTAACAGCCTGAAAATCCAGGCCTCAGCGGTCTGCTTCATCTGGCTGGTTAACAAAAATAGGGGGGACCCCACGCCATTTTTTTTTCGAAGGGAACGCCTATTTTTGTTAATCAGTTCCCTCTGACGTCACTGATTGTGTCCCTGGCTGACCTGAAGTGAAGGTACTGCCACACTAAACCATCCCGCTAGCGATCACGATAACGACGCATACTAATGCGATCGCTAGCGGGATTGTTTCTATATCGCTAAGTGCGGCCACATTTAGCGATATAGTTAACGACGCTATCGCCGTTAGCGATCTTCTTAACGACTTTAGCGGTACAAAAGTACCGCTAAATCGCTAAGAAAAGGTGCCACACTAGCGATATATACTTACCCAGCGGGAGCGCCGACGAGAAAATAGGGTCCGGAACGATTCCAGCGACGAGCAAGATCACAGCAGGAAGCTCGTCGCTGGAAGCTGCCGCACTGAACAACATCGCTAACGGGATCGCTAAATAGTGACGTTTTTTAGCGATCCCGTTAGCGATATTGTTCAGTGTGGCATACCCTTAAGTGGAAAGCTTAATTGATTGCTTTCCACTTTTAAGGGCCCGTCTCACATAGCGATATCGCTACCGAGATCGCTGCTGAGTCACTAGTTTTGTGACGCAGCAGCGAGCTCACCAGCGACATCGCTGTGTGTGACATTCAGCGACGATCAGCCCCCCTGCCGGGTATCGCTGATCGTCGCTGAAATGTCAGGACCTTTTTTTGATCGCTGGTTTCCCGCTGACAGGCACACATCGCTGCGTGTGACAGGCGGGAGACCAGCGATCCGCTGGTAACCAAGGTACACAGCGGGTTTCCAGGCGCGGGGCTGTGCCTAGAAACCCGCTGTGTACCTTGGATACCAGCGCCCTGATGCAGGGAGCTGGTATCCAAGGTACACAGCGGGTTTCCAAGCGCTGCGCGGTGCCTGGAAACCCGCTGTGTACCTTGGTTACCAGCGGATCGCTGGTCTCCCGCCTGTCACACGCAGCGATGCGTGCCTGTCAGAGGGAAACCAGCGATCAAAAAAAGGTCCTGACATTTCTGCGACGATCAGCGATACCCGGCAGGGGGGCTGATCGTCGCTGAATGTCACACACAGCGATATCGCTGGTGAGCTCGCTGCTGCGTCACAAAACTAGTGACTCAGCAGCGATCTCGGTAGCGATATCGCTATGTGAGACGGGCCCTTAAGCGATGTTACCCGCAGTGTCGCTGTCCCAGATCGCTGCCTGAGCTGCCTGTTTGGCAGCTCAGCAGCGATCATGTAGCGATACACCAGCGATCCTGACAAGTGCATATCGTTGTCGGGATCGCTGGTGTATCGTTATGTGACACCCAGCCTTTACTCTCCTGTCAGCCAGGAGAGGAACTCATTCATTTGGGGGTTTACTGTGAGGCTGCAGCATTAGCTGCGGTCCCTGCAGTAAACATTAACCCTTTCTGAAGGATTACACCGTGGGACCTGACTGTGCATGGGATAGGTAAGAATAATTTTGCTTTTTTATTTTATTTTTATTACAGGAAATGGTTTTTGCAGTAAAATAAAAGATGGTCAAAAACATGTGTCTTTATTTCATTAAAATGATTTTTAATTAAAGTGTGTGTGTTTTATTTTTATTTCATGCAATAGGATTAATAATTGATAGTTGTCTAATTGACAGCTCTCAATTATTAACCTGGCTTAAGGTCACCTTTCAATAGCAAGGTGGCTTTAACCCCATATTAACCCATTCGCCACCGCTACAGGGCAATGGGAATAGACGGGCAAAGTGCCAGAAAGGGCGAATCTAATTATAGATTTGTCTTTCCTGGGGTGTCTGGGGGCAGATGTTAGTAGCCAGGGGGGGGGCAAAAATAATGGTCCCTCTCTGGGCTATTATTATCTGCCCCACTCACTGGCTTTGTCTGTCTGGTTGCGAAAATAGGGCGGGAGCCCACGCATTTTTTTTCAGCAATTTTACACCTCATATATATATACATGTCATTGAGTTTGTGACACATATATATATATATATATATATATATTTATAGTTCATACACTTCTACATAGTATAATAGCCGCTAATTCAATTGCCGGCTTTTGTGAAAATGCAGAACCCGACATGAAATGACACTTGGTGTACATAGGGTTAACCATGTCTTTTCATGTAGTTTGCTATCTAATTTGCACAAACAATTAAATCAGTCTATGTGTGCAAAATTTCACACCTGTAGGGGTTAATTAAAGGTGTAAATTCGTAGCAAAAAAGTCCGTTTTTTTTACAACGAATTTACACCTTTAATTAACCCCTACAGGTGTGAAATTTTGCACACATAGACTGATTTAATTGTTTGTGCAAATCAGATAGCAAACGACATGAAAAGACATGGTTAACCCTATGTACACCAAGTGTCATTTCATGTCGGGTGCTTCTGTCTTTTCACTGAAGCCGGCTTTACCCGGCAATTGAATCAGAGGATATTTTACTATGTAGAAGTGTATAAACTATACATATATGTATATATATATATGTCACAATGACATGTATATATATATATATATATGTATTCTATGTGTGTATATTTAGTGTTTACAAGGAAAGAATGGGGTTTTTTTAGTTACGATATTTTGTTCCCATAGACTTACATGGGACTTCCGGTATCGGTATCGGGTATCGCCGATATTTTAATGATATCGGCGATACCATTCCGATTCCGATACTTTTGGATATCGGAAAGTATCGCTCAACTCTACTTGTAAGACAAGTTTCAGACATAGATGACTCTGCCCCTCCATTTCAGCTTTCTTTCCACTGTCCACAGCCCACTTATAATAATAATAATAATAATAATCTTTATTTATATAGCGCCAACATATTCTGCAGCGCTTTACAGTTTAACAGTTTCAAAACACAAGTCATAAGTAGCAACGTTAACAATACAGTAATTAAAGCACTCATGTGACATAACCATGCCCCTGCCTAGTAAGACTTGTCTTCTTCCACTACTCCGACTCCAGCCTACACATTGCATCTGCCCCAACCATCTCCTTTTCTGTCTTAGGGTCCCCACAAACCAACAGCTATACATTCCTGGACTCTCAGCTCTGTACCCAATGCAGCTTTTATCTCCTTTCTGTCTGCTCCACCCTCTAGAAAATCAAAGACGTCCATGTAAAAGATCAAAAACTGCCACTTCTCAATCCATTTACCAAGCTTGCTACCTCAGCCTCCCTCCCGTGACGTATATGACCTATTAATATGGGCATACAGGTAATAGAAATGTAACACTGCTTCTACCTGTATGCCTCATATTAATGATCTTGTTGCTGCGAAAAGTTATATTCTGTCTTTATGTTAATGATTTCTTCCAGGCTCCAGGGCGTATAGTGTGTGGAAGAAATCCCTGCCCCCTGTCTTCATTGTAATACTTACCCTCCTCCCATGTACGTCAGTTGTGGTCCCAGAATCCCGCATCTGCGCCCTGCGCTCCCTCCACAATACATACCTCATGCTCTTTTCTATTTGCACTGCTGTTATGATTCGGTAGCCGAGGAGGATGGTAGCAAAAATAGACTAGGCAACCAGACACCCAGAGAGGTTGGTAACTTAGCGGATTGCAGACCCCTAAACTGACAGTACAGCTAGAATTAGCCGTGGGACGTACCTACGGTGCCCTAGACGCCTCGACACAGCCAAAGAGCTAACCAAGCCTAAAGAGAGAAAGGGGAAAGCTAAACTTCCCCAGGGGAAGAGCCCCAAATGAATAGGCAGCCCCCAAACATATATTGGCGGTGAGACAAGATGAAATACAATCGCTGGCAGAAAATAGAGCAAGCAAATGCTGGGGCCCAAACTGTCTAGATATAACAGGACAGGAAAGACTACTGTCTGCAATCCAGCAAAAACCCTAAGAATAATTCCAACACATCTGATATGCAAAAATATTGAGACCACACGATCTTTCCCCCGCTAGATCAGAACTCTGGTGTGAACTGGCAGCAAATCAGCAGATACTGAAATAGCAGGGAACTGAAAATACATAAACTGTGACAAATGAGAAACAGAGCCCAGCACAGGCCCCCGCAGGGAACCTGGCTGTACCAACTCCAGAAAGGCAGAAAACTGAGATCAGCAAAAGGAAAACAAATGCCACAAAAATAATCAGCAAAATAACTTATCTGAAAGTTGCAGGACACAGCAGGAAGCAAGCAGACTTCTAAAAGGCTCAGGAAGAAACAAATCACCAGCAAGAATCATGGGAAGGCTGCTCACTTAAATTACCCCAGTCAGCAATACCTGATTGCCAATCATCGCCCTCAGGTGATAGCCAAAGCAGATTCATTACCAACCACCAGAGGGAGCACAAACTCAGAAGTCAGATTGAAAGTGTTCACAGCACAATGCATTCAGGGATCTTCTGAGCAGGCGAGTCACTATGCCTTCTGGTGTGCGCGCAGATAACATGCTCTCCCCACTTCCACCCTGCACACTCATCACTAGGAACCATGTGTACATGGCGATAACTATGTTGGGGTGAAATAGGGAGAGCATCTTATCGGCTTGCACACTGGAGGTCACTGGAGCGGAAGTCGCAGGCGCCTGTGCAGAAGATCCCTGAATACAACATTGGATGTGGAGAGATGTGGCTATACATGGTCGGGACAGAAATCCAGACAGCCATTTGGTTAACTACTAGAACTCTCTGGTTGTTAGATGGATGCCTTGACCACAGTCCCACCTATGTCCAGCAATGTCTCAGTAGCCAGTGACAGGTCATGTGGATGAGAGAGGTACCAAACTGCTGAGTCTACGCAACTTCCATTGCAGTGAATATGATCTGAGCTGCAGAACCTGATAGCAGCCTCTACACTACACTGTATACTTCCTACAGGCATGGCGCCTGGAATCAGCTGATCATGGGGGTGCTGGGCAATGGACCCCCACCAATCTAATACTGATAACCTAGTCTATGGATAAGTCATTACTATATCAAATCTGAGCCACATCTTTCAATTCTGTTGACATTTGCATTTTTTTCATTCTTTATCAGACTTCTGTTTTTTTCTTTTTTTTTTAGCAACACAACAATAAAGTTGTCTGCTGCATTATTCTTGGCTTTTTGAAAAAAAATGGACTCAAATAAGCCTCTGGGATCCATTTTATATAGTTGTAATCCATTACAATACAATCCATTACGGTGGTCAAGGCTCCATTATGACCCAATGATACAATTAAATGTTTTTTTTGCAAATATGTTTCAGTAGGTAAAATGTTAAGTTGCAAAAGGTTCTGAATTAATAACTTTGTAAACTGTGATGTTTGTTTTTTGCTTTTCGTCTCCATTGTTGAGCCTCCTCCGCCCCCTCTGCAGCAGGTTGTGATTTTTTTTTTTACATTTCTCCCTCTGTGAATGTTATCACCTCAGATCAATGTAAAATTTTCAGGTCAGTGAACAAAATAGTTTCCGTTGCACTTCAAGGTAAAAACCTGAGGAAAGTTAAAGAAATTTTCCTTCTCTGAACATTCCGATTTGTTGGTGAAAGTGTTCCTCGGTAAATCTCGCCTGATAACTCTCACACTCCCAACATCTGCTAAATACAGATGGCAAGGATGTTAATGGATGCTGTAAAACCATTTATCAAACAGGCCTAACTATTAAGAAACCCCTGTTTCATATAGAAAAATGGTGCGTAGTCTACAGAGATGGTTTTTACGTGCTGCTCTTGGTGGTACAATGGGGGGGACGCTGCTACCACATCAAAGAAATTGTTAATGTATGTAGGCAGGTGTTCTAAAAATAATGAGCAGCACCTATTTCCTAATTAATTTCTCATTTTAATATTCCAGTGCTGCTTATCTGATGCAGAAATTGCAAAAAAATAGACAAGAAATAAATCTGTTAAAAAAAATTGCACTTATTTGGTTATATTGTGTCTATTGCAGGGTCATACTTTAAAACTTCTATCTCACTGTACCTGATGTATATACATGAGGGTACCCTTTCCAGTTTCCATTCCCAGGCACTGTTATTGGTCCCTATTTACTATCTGCATTGACAAAAGAGGACTCAGAAGCTAAATTCTCTACACACCAAATACCGATATATTAAATAGACGACATCTGAGCTCAGCTCCGGCTGTTAACCACCTAACTTCTGCAGTCAGTCTCTAGCAGCATAATTTAAATGGCGTCACAACCCAATGGTTTACTATGACAAACGGGCCCGCAGACAGCCCTTGGTACTCCTTTGACGTTCAATCAAATTTTGAGCTTCAAAGTTGATCACAATTTACACTATAAAATGCAAAACTATAATATTAGAAGTATATACTTTAAGCGATCGGACAATCGCAGGTTCAAGTCCACCAAGTGGAAAAACTAAACAGTAAAAAAAAAAAAAAAAAAAAATATAAAAATTTGAATCACCCCATTAAAAATAAACATATTTAAAATATAAATGAATTAATTAAGATATCTGGTAACATCACCTCCAGAAAGGTCATACTGTGTTTATCAAAATATAAAGCTATTAATTAACATAATTGTTAAATGACATAACGAGAAGAAAAATCAGAACACCGAAATGCATTTTTTCAGTCATCATGCCTTCCTAAAAAATACAATAAAAAGCGGCTAAACCATAACATGTACATGATTTCAATGAAAATATCAACTAGCCAAGCAGAAAGCTAGCACCCACACAGCCCCGCTGACAGGAAAGAAAAACAGTAAGTGTTTGGGAAAATGATGAAACAAATCCATTTTTTTTTTCTTTTACAAACTTCGGAAATTTTTTTCACCACTTAAATAAAAAATTTAAAACATGCAAATTTGATACAGCTATAAAAGAAATGACATTGACAATAATCCTAACAGATCATTTTTACCATATAACGAACACTGTAAAAATAAAACCTAAAAAACAATGGTGGAATTGCATATTTTTCACTAGTTCATCTTCCATCCCGTTAATCAGCTCATTTCATAATGAAAGTGAATTGAACAATTTGAACTTACAACTCGTCCTGCGAAATGAAAAATAGACTCAGAGGTCTGTGCGGTAGAAAGAATAAAAAGATTCTGGCTCTTGTAAAAAGTGGAGTCAAAAATGAAAGCCTAAAAAAACCACCCTGTCCTGATAGCGTTAAATGGGTTTCCTGCAGACTTAATATTGATAACCTTTCCTAAGGATAGAACATGAGAACATGAGATGGGGTGGAGGTGGTCGGACCTCAAGGGCCTACGATCAAGTGATGCAGCACGCTGGTAGTGACACAGCTCTGTATGTTGTGTAGTGATCACTTGTATGGGAGAGAGATTTCGGTATTATTCACGGTCCCCACATATTGAATAGGACTGTGCCACTTTTAGCCTCATCATTTAGCTGATCAGTGGGGGAAGGCGCAGATCTGATATTGATGGCTTCCATAGGCTAGCATCCCACGACTGAATGTTCTCTATCTGATACAGACGGACCGATTATTCTAATCAGTCTTTGATCAGAGTGGGTTCCATTTTTCCCAGCTGTGGAGAATAATAAAAAAAAAGTTTCTCCATCTTCATCTCCATTGAGTCTGTCCATGAAATTTAGGGCGCACTCAGATTTTTTCCCCAGATCCTTACACTTGATTATTTGATTATTGGTGGCATATCATGCAGGGTGCATTTTTTTCCCCCGGACAATGAGGTCCAAGGAAAAAAATAGCACCGCCTCATTGAATAAGATTGGTCTGAGGGCAATCCGATGATTTGATGGATTGCATTTGGACCGAAACTATGGTCGTCTGCATGAGCCCTTAGGATAAGTCATCAAGACCTGTAGATCACCTGCGGATCAGCAGCAAATTCCAGTACAGTCTGTATTCGTTTGGCCAAATTTACATGCGCACATTTCATGATCCGCATATGGACCACATAATATATTCTGGTGTGAGTCCGGCATTATGTGGATTTAATTTAAAGTTACAAATCCTCGACATAGAATTAGAACGTCCCATGCTGCCAGCCTGCATCCACCACTGGAGGAGGGATGTCGGCTTGGGAGGCAGCCAGGTGTAAACAGCGGGAACAGCACAGCGCTGTACACTGTTTAGTGGTCACTCCTGGGTACTGCAGCTTAATTTCTATATCAATGAACTGGATCCGAGCTGCTGTACTCAATAACAGTGATTACACGATGTACAGGGCTGTGCTTACACCTGGCCTCTGCTGATAATAATTAATTGTGGGTGTGCCGGGTATCAAAGTATAAGGTTAAGTTCCCGAGATGAGTTTTGCGTGCGTTTTTGAAATTGAAAATCTTACTTAATGGGTGCAGGAATGGTGCAGAATATCTGCAACATCAAAGAGTCACCAAAAAGCTCATGGTAGGAATCTAGCCTAAGTATCAGATCGCGGTTCTAGACAATCCTTTTAATAACTATACACATAGAAAGTGTAACAACTTTATAAAATACTTTCTTTCAAGTGGATGAGGCGGCACATTTGTATCTAGCTGAAGCAATGCTGTGTGGCCTTTCTTTATCCATCAGCAGCTGCTGCACACCTCTTTGCTAGGTTACTACAATGTATCAGGCTCAGAAAGCATTGCTCAGACTGGATGCAATTGCATCCACTTGTCAGATAAGTGTACGACTAGATACAGTTTGTACAGATTTACTGCCTGGAAACAAGATTGTTCTCAATCACTCACCGCAAACACATCTTGAAAATAGTGAGGAATTGAAAACAGACAGAGGTAGATTTTTTATTTATACATTAAGGTTTTTTGTCCCAAACTGGAAAATACAAAACCTGTAGAAAAGTAAAGTCTTGCAGCCTCATCCCCCATAACAAGATAAAACTGCTATTAACTCACATAAGTCTAATACTTCAAGGGACTGTCCCAATTCTCATGCTCTGAATCTTCCTATGTACTTTTTTTTAACAGTGGCTATTTCCTCTTCATCAGTGTTCTGTCAGCACTATATGTGCTGAAACATCCTTTTCTTACTTCCCAGCATGCACTGCTCCTGTTATTGGCAAATGCCTTGTCTGCCCTTAATGATCAGACCACCTCTCTATTACGCCTTTATGAAGTTTGATTGACAGAACAGCAGGATCAGGAGACACGGCCCCGTCCCCTGTATTTTAGGCCCCTTCACATGTCCGTGTTTCCGGTGCATGTGGCCTCCATTTTTTTCACACATTATAACCTATGGGGCTGCTCACATGTCCGTGTATTTACACCGACCATGTGTCCTTCTAAACTACATGGAAACATGTCCGTTTTTACCGGAAGCACTGATGTCAAGGGCCAATACAAGTCTATGGGGCCGTAAAAAAAAGCGTTCAGTCCACAGATGTCCTGTACGTGTTTCACATTGCAAAGTATAGGAGAAGCTTTGGAATTGATTTTTCTTAAGGCATATTGGAAAAAAACGTATGTCACACTGATGACTCATAGATGACACATGGATGACACACTGATGGCACATAAATGACACATGGATGACACACTGATGGCACATAGATGACATATGGATGACACACTGATGGCACATAGATGACACATGGATGACACACTGATGACACATAGATGACACATGGATGGCACACTGATGGCACATAGATGACACATGGATGACACACTGATGGCACATAGATGACACATGGATGACACACTGATGGCACATAAATGACACATGGATGACACACTGATGGCACATAGATGACACATGGATGACACACTGATGGCACATAAATGACACATGGATGACACACTGATGGCACATAGATGACACATGGATGACACACTGATGGCACATAGATGACACATGGATGACACACTGATGACACATAGATGACACATGGATGGCACACTGATGGCACATAGATGACACATGGATGACACACTGATGGCACATAGATGACACATGGATGACACACTGATGACACATAGATGACACATGGATGACACACTGATGGCACATAGATGACACATGGATGACACACTGATGACACATAGATGACACATGGATGGCACACTGATGGCACATAGATGACACATGGATGACACACTGATGGCACATAGATGACACATGGATGACACACTGATGGCACATAGATGACACATTGATGACACACTGATGGCACATAGATGACACATGGATGACACACTGATGGCACATAGATGACACATGGATGACACACTGATGACACATAGATGACACATGGATGGCACACTGATGGCACATAGATGACACATGGATGACACACTGATGGCACATAGATGACACATGGATGACACACTGATGGCACATAAATGACACATGGATGACACACTGATGGCACATAGATGACACATGGATGACACACTGATGGCACATAGATGACACATGGATGACACACTGATGGCACATAGATGACACATGGATGACACACTGATGGCACATAGATGACACATGGATGACACACTGATGACACATAGATGACACATGGATGGCACACTGATGGCACATAGATGACACATGGATGACACACTGATGGCACATAGATGACACATGGATGACACACTGATGACACATAGATGACACATGGATGACACACTGATGGCACATAGATGACACATGGATGACACACTGATGACACATAGATGACACATGGATGGCACACTGATGGCACATAGATGACACATGGATGACACACTGATGGCACATAGATGACACATGGATGACACACTGATGGCACATAGATGACACATTGATGACACACTGATGGCACATAGATGACACATGGATGACACACTGATGGCACATGGATGACACATGGATGACATACTGATGGAACACTGATGGCACATGGATGACACATGGATGACATACTGATGGCACACTGATGGCACATGGATGACACACTGATGGCACACTGATGACACATAGATGACATATGGATGACACACTGATGGCACATAGATGACACATGGATGGCACACTGATGACACATAGATGACACATGGATGACACACTGATGGCTCATTGATGGCGTATTGATGGGACAATGATGTCACACTGATGGAAAACTGATGGCACACTGATGACAGCATGACAGGGGCCTAAGAGACGGACTATACTTGACCACAAGTGGTGAAAGACAATATTTTTTGGGATAACAGAAAATATTTTAAAATGAAATGTTTAGCAGATTATCTGTTTATCACTTTATCGTTCAATTTGTCTGAAACTACAAAACACTGTTTGGGATTTTATTTTTCAAGAAATAAAAAGTAAAACAACCTTTTTCCTATCACTCAGGAAATTGTCAAATATAAGTCACAGTCCTGATGCGCAAAGTGAGGGTCAAAAATCTTCAACATGGCAAAGAGCAACGATGTACAATTCCATTTTAAAACAGCATTTTTGCTTTTTTCCTGAAATGTCAGCATGTAATCTTACTTTATAGGATTAATTTCGGCAGTGCTGCATCCACATAGCAACTAATGGATACATTAGTGAAGCTGAGCTACAGTCTAGGCTTTCAGCAGGATAAAATTCATGTTAAAAGTAAATATGGAAGTCAACTGAACAGCAAAAATCCCCACTGGCTCGGATCCCTCTTATACATGTATAGGGGTAGTCTGTAATCAACTTTTTTCTGGCTTCTACCATCACATGTACTAATGTCAGTGACTACGTGTACATAATTAGGGCAGCACGGTGGCTCAGTGGTTAGCACTGTTACAGCGCTGGGGTCCTGGGTTCAAATCCCACCAAGAACATCAACAACATGGAGTTTGCATGTTCTCATGATATTTAGGTGGGTTTCCTTCAGGTTCTTTGATTTCTTCCCACAATTCAAAGACATTCTGATAGGTATCCCCAGGGATGTATCATATATGCAGCCTATGTCGGTGCACAGGGGTCCAGTAGGTTAGGAGGCCCCTTCCCTCCTGCCACCCGTCTACAGACAATTTTACATAGCTGTAGGGACTAAGCTAATTCATTTCATGCCTTCAAATTACTAAGAAATGGTTATAGATACACAATATGGATAACAATATTGGGAATCACCATTAATTCACTGAATAAATTTTTCCCATTGTCCTAGAGCGATGTCTAAAATCCAGCCCCTCGGCATGCTGTCCCCCTTTACTAACATAACTAACAAACAACGTAGCGATCTTTATGAAAATATGAATTATAGGAAATCTGAATTGCTTTACTGCTCTAGAAAATAGGAAAAATTGAGAATATTTGGTGTATAAATTGGCCAATAAATATGTACCCAGCAGCCGCGATAAGGCGATTCTCATTACTGGGAACCTGCCTAATATGAATCCTCTCCTAGGCTGAAGCCCACACTTATATGGGTAGAGAGGATCTCGCTGCTGTGCGCACCTGTTTTCTGTTTGGAAGTGGCAGTCAGTCTTTTGATATTTGTATACGTAGACTCTTTGGCCGAGCACTTTGCCCCTCAGTCTCTGGCGGGATCCTATCTACCCCTATAAGTGTGGGCTTCAGCCTAGGAGAGGATTCATATTAGGCAGGTTCCCAGTAATGAGAATCGCCTTATCGCGGCTGCTGGGTACATATTTATTGGCCAATTTATACACCAAATATTCTAAATTTTTCCTATTTTCTAGAGCAGTAAAGCAATTCAGATTTCATATAATTCATATTTTCATAAAGAGCGCAACGTTATTTAACAGAATGAACGATGAACCCATGAGAAGATTATGCAGGAAACCACACAAGGAATAATTGTGCACTGTCGCAAACTTTGGGAGCAATTTAGTATTCTTCTGACATGGTATATGGAGAAAGATCATGTATTGATTAGAGTTCATGTTTCAACAGTAATTTTTAACTTCTAGGCTGTAAACTTCTATTTCCGGTGCAGAACTTCATTCTCAAACACACAGTTCGTTGTTACGGCACTAGTCGTGGATGGTTAATTTCAGAAATTCTCACAAGTACAGAACTAATATCCACCCACACGCTGATCCCAGTTTCATTCACTTTTGTAATAACGGTGAACTTCTGGCTAAAGTGCGGCCAGTGAGTAAGTACATTAGAGTTGCTTTTTCAGCCTCCTAAATCCCATCTACAATGTCCACAAGCAAAATGATGTTGTGTGACCTTTCATCAGCGCAAATCGGATTGTGTGGAACAGGTGTTGATGCAGGTCAAGTCTATGATAACGTTGATTTGGCTGCTGTAATGTAATAACATAACATGATGGATGACTATGGTGCGGCTTATTGGTGGTTCTAGCGGGCGCCTTTCCCCTAGATTCTGGCTCTAGAATTTGGACAAGCACAGCTGCTGTGTAAAAGCAATAAGCAGATCCTGGGGGGATTGATGATCCAAAACACATTTATTTTCTGTGCATTAATTTTGGGGGTTTTAGTGCCAGTATGGGTCCGTCTTCCCCCATATAGATGATTTTAATTGTTACAGAGTTGACAAATTGACGTTATTCAGAAGCTTTGGAAATGGCTGCCATAAATCAAATGGAGCACTTCCATTTGCACTGCATTGCAAAGGGGTGAGAAATAACTTTTTGGTTGGGTGGTCCTAAAAATCAATACATTTACCAGAAGAAAAAAAAGGTTAACACAAGAGCCCTCGATTATTAAAATGTGAAAGTTTGTAGAAAGCGAAAAGTTTTTTCCCGTTGGATAAAGGGCTTTGATGAGCGAATAAATTGGATTATCGCCTTTTTTTCCCCTTATTCCTTGTTATTGTGAGTATGTTAAAGAATGTTTTCCCTTTTGGGGAAATGTGTTGGCCCCGAAAAAAAAATGGGGCAAAAATATCTTAAAATTTCAAAAAAAGGGGTTTTTGGCAATTATTATTGATTGCTATCAATTTTTTGACGGGGTGGTCCGAACACTTAGCCCTTTTCGTTGTGCTGGTCGGGGTGGCCCTGGTGGTGGACCTCCTGTTAAAATAGAAAGGCTTTTTAAATGGCGCATAGCTTGTGTGGTCGTCCCTTTAAAATAATTAATAAATTTTTTGTTTTTCTTTTAAAAAATTTCCCTATCTTTTATTAAACCTCGCACAATACAAGGGAATATAACAGTTCTTAAACTATAAAAATTTGCTTCTTTTCTCCAGATTCACTTGGGCCTAAACTCTTGGGGCCCAAGCTTTTGTATTGCAAGGTTATAATGCTTAAGGGCTTTTTGGTGACATCTTTGTCTTGGACCCTGATTCACCAAAGTGTCTTTATTTTCAGAAGTCTGAGGAAATAAGGGAGTTGATGGTGCGTACCATTGTGCAGATTGTGCAATTTACATGTTTATGTAGTCTGTGTGTATTTGTGTTGTGCAGTGGTGTTGTAATGTGTATGTGTTGTGTGATTAATGTTTTATGTGTGTGTGTTTACATGTGTTGTATGTGTTGTTGATAAATTTTTTTTTTGTGTTTTTCATTGTTTTTAGGGGGTGTGTTATATACATGTTATGTTTTTCATGTTGTACATTGTATGTGCTTTTGGTATAAATGTGTCATGCGTGTTGTATATAATGTGTTGGCAGTGTGTTTAACTTGATTTTGCAGTGTGTTATTAATGTGTATGTGCAGTGTGAAAAATTTCATGTGGGTTGTTAGTGTGTATATTTTCATGCGTTGTGCAGTGGGTTTTTATATAAATGTGTATGTGCAGTGGTATATACTGGTATGTGCAGTGTGTGCGTATATAATGTGTATGGCGTGTGATATCATGTGTTTGGGGTGTGTGTTTTCATGTGTTGTGTAGTGTGTATTTTAAATGCGTTGTGCGTGTGTGTATTACATTGTTGTGCAGTGTGTGTTGTAC
>JARQOD010000002.1:606423661-606482137 GCA_033576555.1 Oophaga sylvatica | reverse complement strand
TTACATCAATTATATATCACAATGACCAAGTTTAAATTATTATAAGGCAATGGAATTAGTAGAAAGAGCCTTAAGGCAATGCTGCTAGATACAAATTGCCTGCAAAGGACTTTAACACCTTACAATGTAAAGCAGCAAGATAAATGCAGCTGAAAAATACCGACCATGTGCCATTATAGTAAGTGGAGCCACATTGCCCAGGACCCCAACGCGCGTTTCGCGTGTAGCTTCGTCAGGGAATACTGGTTTTAAGGGTTCTTTTAAGGGGCTTTTTTGTGACCGTCATCTCTTCATTGTGTGATTTTTTTTGTAATAAAGATTCTTTTTGCTTAATTATGAAACTAATTAAGCAATGCATAGTCTTTCTATTATATTTAAAGTGGTGGTATTAGTCTGAATAGAATTATTGTAGTGGTTACCCCTACATATTATTACTTTGTTCTGATACGTTATGGGTCTAAAAATCCTTTTAACTGTATTAGAGGTTAGGTTACTGCAGGCGATGGTGGGAGTCTTGGAAGAATTGAAAGAGGTCCAGAGCTAAATGTTGCACTAGCACAGGACCACCATAATCTGTGATGCCACAGAGAGCAGTTTATATATTTTTTATTGGATATTTGCACTGTTATACACCTCTAAAAGTCTAATATATTGAGATTTATTGGAATTTGTATCAAATATTCTGGATTTTGGTATTTTGTGTACTCTTTCTCAATATATTAAGATTATGATACTCTGTCTATCTATACTACTTCTTACATAGAATGACCGGCACACTCTTCATATTTCACTGTAATATTTTCACAGTGTATTAGTTATTTCGGTCTGAAATATTTGTAGACCTTCTTTAACGTTCGCACGATTTTCTGTAAACGTCAGACATTTTGGAACCAGGAAGGTGAAGCGGTACAATTTGTCATGTGTTTTTCTTGACAATGAAGACATCTGTTCTTTATTCTGATTAATAATAAGCTCGTTATTGATTTACGGGCCATGTTTTTTTAACACTATGAAACAAAAAAAATGTTCTTCTGCCTGCCAAGTGGTGTGAGCCACCTGAGTAATCAATGTCCCCTAGCATAAAACCAATGTCAAATTTAATGGTGGTGATAAAGTGCAAGAAAACAATCATAAATCTAATCTGCTATTTTGCATTTATGTTGATGGACTGTATCCTCACTTGCCTTGTAGAAATTGGCATATATTGTACCTTATAGTTTCTTGTTTCATTTAATAGGCAAAGGGTGAAGCATATGAGTTTACGCAAACCAAACTCCTCGATAGCTCATTACTGTGAGCTTATGATGGTGTTCTGTTAAAGTAAAGAGAAAGGATCATTGGAAAATTTTTGTGTTAAGATCTATTTTTTAAAAATGTTTGGCCATATTTTTTTTCATATTGCTATCTGCTATTTTTCACTAATTCCTCCTTCTTTACAGAATACTTTTCAGCAGTCTCGTGATCATCACAGACAGGATTACAATGACTGATAACACTTTTATACGCAGAGGGTAAAGCAATATCCACCATTCACAATAGGTAATATCAAAGATCACCTCCTCCCACTATCTGCACTATGACCTTTAGGGGAGCAAAAAGCATTATTCAAATCTATTTTTATTTTCTGACTGTTAATCCTCTTAGTTTATATTCTGAACACAATTGTTTCTAGTCTTTGTTGACTTTTAGCGGTATCTAGGCACATTTTAATGTGAGGAGAGGTCATTGAGCAGGGAAAGAGAGGAGGTGAGCTGTGAATATCATCTAATGTAAATGGTGTTGCAAATGGTGTCTACTATATTTATTGTTAAATGGCTTTGTAATATTGTCTGTGATGATAATGAGACTGCTGAAAAGTGATCTCTAAGAAACAGGAAGTGTGAGCCTAATGTTAAGCTCAGTGGTCAAAGTGAAAATTGCAAGACTTTGCCTTTACTTTTTACTTTTTTTTTATTCTAGAAGTGATATAAAACAATTATAGTGAACATATTTAGCTAAATTGATTAATTAATTAATACATTTGCTGTACTTTACCTTCATCTGCTTTGCAGTTCCGGAGTTTTATGTGCAGTGTGTGTATTGCGTGTTTTTAAGGAACTAATATGCATATATTTCCCTAATTTCCAAGTCATGATCATCCATCTAGAAGCACACTGTTATTGGAATATTTGCCCTTGAGTGCAATGACTTTGGTCACTATCAGCAGTTATACCTATTTTGCTATCTTCCTTTATCAAAAAATGCCATTTTCATATTGTAATGACTCTATTAAATGACAAATATGTAAATTTTTATAGGTCTGCATTAGTAATGTAATAGAGCCATGGCATAAAACATTAGGACAATTCCATCGAGGTGGTTATATGATTGACTTAATCATTTATATTTTACTTGGAGGATTACAATTAAGAAGGATGCATTATATCGATGGAGATTTGGAAAATTCGTTTGCTTGGATTGAAATTAGTGATTATTATTCAAAAAGCTGCATAATCTGTTGCCTAGGACCAAATTGAAGATGGATGGATAGATAGATAGATTGATTGATATGTATGAGATAGATAGATATAATATATAGATAGTAGATAGATAGATAGATAGATAGATAGATAGATAGATAGATAAAATAGATAATATAAGATAGTAGATAGATAGATATATAGATAGATAGATAGATAGATAGATTGATATATATGAGATAGATAGATAGATATATATAGAATAGTAGATAGAAAAGATAGCTAGATATGAGATAGATAGATAATAGATAGATAGATAGATAGATATAGATAGATAGATAGATAGAAGATAGATAGATAGATAGAGTGTGTAAAAAAGTGTTTGCCCCCTTCCTGATTTCCCTTTCTTTTGCCTGTTTTTCGCATGTAAATGTTTCAGATCACCAAACAAATATAAATATTAGACAAAGATAACACAAGTAAAACAAAATGTAGTTTTTAAGTGAAGTTCTTTATTATTAAGGGAAAACGAAATTGAGGCCCTACGTTGCCCCCTAAACCTATTAACTAGTTGGGCCACCTTTAGAAGCAACAATTGCAGTCAAGCGTTTGTGATAACTGCCATTGAGTCTTTCACAACGCTCTGGATTAATTTTGGCCCACTCATCTTTGCAGAACTGTTGTAATTCAGCCACATTGGAGGGTTTCCGAGCATGAACCGCCTTATTAAGGTCATGTCACAGCATGTCAATCTGATTAAGGTCAGGACTTAAGCCATTCAGAGGTGGACTTGCTGGTGTCTTTTGGTGGCTGGTGAGTAAAATATTAGGAGCATGGACCTTAGAATAGTTGCACCACTCCGGCGTTGATAAAAAATGCTGAATGGGGGCTTTAAATATAATTGTATATCTGAAATTATGAAACATAATACATAACCATGCAAAAAATGATTCATTATCATCTCGTACGCAACACTTGTTGAAATTCTAACAGATTCCGACAGTAGGAAATAATACAAGTGCAATGTTTTCTGCTGAACGTGGATTATAACTCATTGTTAGAATCGAATCCCTATTAGTACAGTGAGGTCATGGTTCATATATTGCTCTCTGTGATTCTTATCATGACATTTTACTATCTGATCCACCTTCAACCTCAAGCTGCGCTTTTATTACATACATATGAACAAGGGATTTCTATTCCTTTGCTCTGAACTCATTTTCTTATTTCCCCTTTGGGGTCAAAGATCTGCTCTTTAATTTTTTTTGTGTGCGAAGGGTAGAGGTCAGAAAGTGTAAAGTCATGTTTCATCAGCAGGGTCTGATGCAATATGATTTTGTCTGAGTTGTTATGGCGTGGGATGTACATTTGAGGGAAAAAAAACTAATAAATATTTTATTCACTGTATGTAAATTAAACTTATGCATTTTACTTATTTCGGCAGTTTGGGAAAGCAGGTGGCTATCATAGCTGAGATCTCCACATCAAGTTTTCAAATTTAATTGAAAGGGGATGTGGAATTTTATTTGCATAACCCTTGCCCCTTCCCAGTAGGCCATATCCCATGTATGCTTTGTTTCAGCCCCTTGATTGGGCCACTGGATTATGTTGAAGGGACAGGAATCACTTCCAGTGAGTTTCCTAAAGGCTTGTATGGCACCTAAAGAGTTTGCCAACTCTTCCGGGAGTCTCCCAGACTTTCAGATAGACTTGGTGATAATGGCTCAAAGCTAAGCAAAATTTTGAAGGGTTGAGGTATCAACTCAAATTCAACCTGATCATTCTCTTGCTCACTCAAAGTTATTATTTTGGAGAGTGGCATTTTGTACAGCTGGGCACGAAGCCATACTAGAATATAAGGCTGAGCTGATCTCATGCCATCGTTATAGATCTGATTTCCAACGTGGTACATTACAAAATGTAATTAAGGAAAGGTCATAATGGAATGAGGTTCTGCTCTAGAGATTTGGTCCTAATTTTTAAAGATTCAGTTTCATCAGAGGTTTTGCATAAAAAACAGTCACGAAAAACTTAAAATTACTTTTTTAACCACTATGTAGAAAGTGGAATGTGATATTACTGAGTTAGCATGTTAAACCCTTCAGAAAAGTAACACTACTGTGACACTGTATGAGAGGGATAGTCACTTCTCAACTCTTAGCATGAGTCCTCCGAAAAACCTATATTTCCATATTAGTGGGGTAATTAGCTTTAGGTGTATAGAGACGGGACTGTGGGTAGGGTCTTCGGCAGCTGCCTCGGCCTCTCAGCCTGCCTCTGGTGTTTGTATGACAGGTCATTGCTTTGTGAGTGACCTGCCTCTGGTTTGAAATGATAAAGATGGAAGAGGGCTGTTAATTGGCAAATTCGGTGCTGTGGTTAGCCATTGGCACCCTGCAATTGGGCACCATACTGATGGCAACCATTTAAATGTTGATGTCAAAGGTTAACAGTTACATCTAAATGATTAAACATCAGCCATTTGAGCTAGTTCCAGTCACTGCTGCTATAGGCAGTTGTCGGCTGTGTAACACAGCCAGCACCAAGGCAGTACTGCCCATGCATACAAGCTTACACTTGCCAACAATCACCATTATTTGTGAATATCTGAGCTATTGTAACAGCAATTAATTAATATTAACAAAAAATAAGATTAATATATAAACTTGTTTGTATTCGGTCATCAAATATGTTGCTGTAAAAATAATTGTTATTAGTGGGTTTTTTTTTTCACATATGACATACTGTATATATTTATATAGGGTTTTTTCACTGCTGGTATATTTTTACAAATATACAGTATGCTGACAGTGAATAAATTGTGTATAAATATTTATCAACAGTGAATAGAGATGAGCGGATCGATTCACGGAGGATCAATTTCGAGACAAAGTACCAAAAATTCACAGTTTGACGCAAATCCAAACACTTTAAGATTTGCTTCGTAAAGCATCAGACAACAGGTTAATGTCACTTTGCTGTTGCGTGGCCTCCACATAATGCTCTGCAGCTGTGACATCTGGAGGATTATTATTTCTTGTACAGTTGTGGTCAGTACCTGGGGCCATCACTGGTCAGTGGTTCTCAGTGGAGCGCAGTTTGTACAGTAGAATCATTTTCTGTCTCCAGGATCTCTGGGTAAGTCTCTCTCTTCTGTAGAGTGTAACTCTTATGATCAGCATAGTCCTCTTTCTTTTTCTTGACTGCAATGAGTAGGCTCTTATGGTCACCGAGTTTAGCTCTCTCTCTCTCTTATCACGTACGTGTATTTTCTGAGCAATTACATGCTGTTGTTTTGGATGCAAGTCCTTCCCTGAAATCGATGTCTGGTTGGGAGCAGATGTAACTCTCAAACCTCTATATAACGCTTAACATTGATAGTAAGCTGTCCATGTCATAGGTGTAAAGGGTTGGCCGAGGGGTAGACTTACCAGCGGCAGCAGCATTCCTTACTCCGGTTACTTTGATATACCTGGGGTGTTCTTCCCCAGTTTCAGAGTATACGAAATAATTAGAATCAGAGTCCAGTATAACGTCAAACAGTTCTGCTTTATTTTCCTACGGGCACAGTACATCCAAGACACCATTAGCACGTCTTATACGGTACCAGCAATACATTTTCCACAACTCCGCTTCTTCTCTTCTACTACACCAGAATAGACCCCAAAGTATAATCGGGATGAGGAGCCCGGTGAAAACGGCACTTCGATCTCTTTCCCTGGAGACACTTCAATCTAGTCATGGAAATACACATCTAATAGGACGTCACCACCCTTTGGTTATCCTGCCTGCATACTCGCTAGTGGCCCACTCGCTGCTTCGCTCAAGCACGCACACTTCTGCTGAGCGTTCCCACAGTGGATCGTCCACTGGCACTACTGCTACGTCAGCCCACAGACTTTGGCCAACGTTCCCACGGTGATTCCTTCACCGGCTGCACTAAGGTTGCTGGTACCTTCACACACGTCTTGTGTTGGCTGCCCAAGGCCCGGAAATGTGGACTTCATCACTCTAGCAAAGTTCACCCCCGACTGACTTCCGCTACGAGGAAATCTCTCACTGAAAAGTCCCTAACAATTTGTCCCGACTGACCTTTCTCTACTTAACACCCTGGTGTTAAGTGTCACCAGCAAAGCACCCCACACCATCACACCTCCTCCATGCTTCACAGTGGGAACCAGGCATGTAGAGTCCATCCATTCACCTTTTTTTGCGTGCAAAGCAGTAATCAAAGCAAAAGGTGGCTACTTTGAAGAACCTAGAATATAAGACATATTTTCAGTTGTTTCACACTTTTTTTGTAAAGTGTAATGTATAATTCCACATGTGTTAATTCATAGTTTTGATGCCTTCAGTGTGATTCTACAATTTTCATAGTCATGAAAATACGGAAAAATCTTTGAATGAGAAGGTGTGTCCAAACTTTTGGTCTGTACTGTATATATATATATATATATATAAATATATATATATATATTACCTGTTATTCCTACGATGGGAAAGGTTTAATATACAGGTAAATAGGAGAGAATTTGCATTACCTTTCATGCCAGGATACTGCCCAAGATAGTGCTGTACTCTATCAAAGAGAGGCAATACTGATAGCTAATCAATGCATGCCCAAACGTGCCCACTGAACCTGTATCTTAATTACATTTTTAGGAACATGACATTTTTATCTGATGCAGTAAAGTCCTCTTTCTTGTAATACAATATAGTATAATATAAGTACTACAGCTACAATGTCAGATATGCTGTACATGGGTAATAGAAATTCTACTTTACAAATCCTGCAGGAAATATTAGAAACATTTGTAAATTTTACTTGCAGCATTAAGACGCCCACCCATTATTCCTATTCATGTTTCAATATAGGGCCGTTAACACAACCATTTCATGTTTTATTTATGGAACCTATTTATGTTTTACGCTAATGAGTTAATTAGTCTAACCTGTCAAAACAAGGAATATAATGCCGTTTACACGTCATTTATACAAACTGACAGGCATTAGGTTCATAAATGAAAAAAATGTAAAAATACATCACATTCCTTGCTAATTTCAGGCACACACACATAGACTGTGAAGTAAAGAGTGCAAATGATGCTACATTGGGTAGTTGGTTATAAGAGTCACCTATTAATATGGTAAGGAACAATTTAAGGGGCTAATGATCCCATTCATTTTATTTGATCATAATTGTTTCAGGTGGTTTTCAGCAGAGGAGAAGTCATTCATTATCAACCTTTTACAGCACCGAGTCACGTTCAGAGTAAATGTTTTACGGATTGGAGCATAAAGAAATAAGATATCAATAAATAGAAATCTAGCTTTTAGTCTCCTCATCTCGGCATGCTCAGCATGTCAATCTCCGCAAGGAGAAACAATAGTTCTTGGATATCGGTCAGACGCCTCTTACACAGCCAAACCAGATCATCTCACAGTTTGCACTGACGAGGGGAAGTACCCCGAAACACAGTGTCTGCAAATTGAGATCCTGGTTTGGCTTTTATCCTAAGTCATGTGACAAGGCTTGTTAAAGGGTCGACATTGACTTTTAGGATTGCTACTTCCAATAGGTGACACTAGAGTTCTAGTCCTCTTCATCCCTGAAGAGTCAATTTGCATATTTCCCAGAGGAGCATTGCGGCTTTAAGTCTCATCATCTCGGCATGCTTAGCATGTCAATCTCCGCAAGGAGAAACAATAGTTCTTGGATAATTTACTATAACACATATCTTTGCATAGAAGCACATTGCTACCTAAAAATGTCGCCCTAGCTGTACACAAACGAATGGCCGCATAATTAATGGGAGGTATGTATCACAGGAATGGCTGCTCCCTGTGATGTAACCCGGAGTATTTTAATGCACCTAAGCACTAAGTATTGTTGTTCACACTTGTGTCCGGGTTACAGGTAGCTCTGAGAGATGGGAGGGTCTGGCTACTTATATACCTCTCCCCGATGTGAGGGTGCTCACTGTGCCCCTTTTTCCCTGTGTGTGGTTGTGAGTTTGAGGACCTGCGGTGATGTCACGATCACGTGACTAGCCATGTGATAGGTACATGGGTCTGCTTACAGCTATGTAATGGAGGTGTGCTTGGCACATGGCAGTGAGTGTTTGGGATTCTGTCAGGGTGGACAGATTTCCATGTGTCCAGGCTGGACACTACAGAGTGGTCTGTGTCTTGAGAGGGAGAAGCCTTCCTGTGTGTGTGAGGCTCCCGATAGAGCCTGCATGTTGGACATTGCACAGCCTGTGCACCCACAGGGCTGAGAGAGCAGAGCTCTGCTATGGACATTGATGCTGTATCTGCCTGATGTAAAGACTGTTTACCTTTTTGTTGCTGGCTTGATGGTTTATAAAGCAAATAAACCCACATGGACTTTGAGGAGAATGTGCCTCCTGTTTCCTCCTATGCACCGAGTGAGTACAATCCTTACAATAGGTACATAGGCCCCCTTACATGAAGACTAGCATTGTTCACCCTGGTCTTGATGAGGAGATCCGGCTGGGGTCAGGTACCCTTGATTCATGAAGAGGCATGCTCTCCGGATGAGTAGCAGTGGCCTCTGTGTGGGCCTCACCACAAATCGTACTCCAATCCCTGCTGGAGTAAGATTTAAGACATAGTGAACGCAGCTGTTCATCATGAATTTGATGAGTGGCAATCATAATCTCATCCCACTGAAGCTAAAGGCATGTAGACCTTATTCATCAAGAAAGACATTCTTCACATCGGTCTTGATGAGGTTCAATGAGGAGTCAGATGCTCATGATTAATGAAACTATGTGTGACACTTCATGAACTAGAAGCAGTGGATGAGTGGTGTGTGCCTCTGTGCGCCTCGCCACACATCATACTTCAGTCCTCTGTGGAGTAAGATTTGTGTAGTAGTGAATACTGATGGTCTTAATGAATTTAACAAGCGGCAATCTCCACACCCCTGCCCTCTCAAACTCCATCTACTATGTGGGAGGTGGAAAACACCAAAGAACAAAAGCAGTCAAAGGTCAATATGAAAAAATAGAAAAAACTTTATTAATGTATATGGATAAAAAACACCACAAACAGGTGAACCCTGTATGTGTCATACAACACGGTAAAAAAATATATATACAGCAAGGGGAGCCGCATGTGGTTGATGTAATAAACCTCAACTCACATCAAACGAGATGGTATTCACATAGTTATAATACATAGGTATGTATATAGAGGTAAATGATGGATGGTAATATGGTACATACCACAAAAGTCACCAATGTGACACCACACCAGCTGCCCCTGCGGGAGGTGGGCAAAAATGACGTAGGATGCCAACAAAATTTTAATGCTGCCTTGAGTTACGCCAAAACTATGCAACTTTTCAAAGTTTTTTACAAGTAACGTAGATCAGGCTAATATAGTTATTGTGACTCTGCACTCTGTAGCTTTAGGCACTCCAAGTGTCTTCAGTAGGCACATAACAGCGTGGCAAACACTGGATGTTCGGACCCCCTATTCAAGTGACTGGTGTCCGGTTCGGGTCCAGGTGCTGTTGTGGTACCCGAACCCAAAACGTTTTTAACTGTTCGGCCGAACCCACCAGACCAGAACATCCAGGGACCATCTCAACCACTGTCAAGAACTTGACATTGGCATTTAAGAGATTGGAAAAAAGGAAAGGTGTCCCTTCAGATACACATTTCCCAACTCCAACTTCCAGGATGGCGACTGCCTTGCTATGACAGTAGAGGCCCATTGTATTCCCCCATGTCTGCAATGTTTTTATAACTATGAAGCCTAGTCTGAGGGTAGGCTTTATAAAAAGATAGCTAATTTTACAGTATATCATGATATTACAGTACAAGTGATCAAGTAGGTTAATGTTCCTTAGGGAAACTAATAAAAAATATAAACCAAAAATATTTTTTTAAAAATAAAAAGATTAATTTCATAGGACCCCTTTTTTTCCTGAACAAAAATAAAATCTAAAGACTATAAAAAACCCACATAATATATTTCATATTATCACATGCGTAACTACACTTACTTATCTTATATATTGAATGATAAAACAGAAAACAAATTTCAATATTTCAATCTATGTAAGTATGGCAGATTCGCTGTTTTTAGTCATTTATCTTCTTAGAAAAAAATGGAATAAAAGGAGATCAGAGATGTATGTATTCCAAAATGGTAAAATAAAAATTAAAGCTTGTACCACAAAAAAAACAGAAAAAAAAACAAACTTTAATGCAAAATCAATAGAAAAATAAAAATAATTTGAAGGTTTGAAAAAAAACAACAGCAAAGAGTTGCCCTCTGGAACTCTCTCACCCTAGGGCCTGCATAAACTAATTTTGGCATAGAGGTACGGTAGAGCCCATATAAATCTGTGAGTGTTATTTTATGGCTTCGTACATATAATATAGTGCATGACCCTACAACATTACCTACATCCATCAGGTTTATCGCACATTATTGTAGTAATGCCGGTAACTATTAGTGTTGAGCGATAAGATACCGCAAGTATCGGGTATCGGCCGATATTAGCTGTATCGGACTTTCGATATTGACTTTCGATATTTCCCATATATCGTATACCGGAATCGGAATTGTCACTGTCACTGTGAGTGTCCGTCGGTCGGGTCTGTCAGGAGTCAGCGGCACTTACCTGGCAGAAGATCTCCGGTGGTCACGGCCTGGACTGGTTGATGGCCGCCATTATCTTTCCCCGGCGGTCACATGCAGTTTCTCGCGATAACTGCAGTGACTGCTGGGTAATCCCGGCCGTAAAGCAGTCAGTCCGATGACGTCACCGCCGGGGAAGCAGGTAATCAGCTGTGCTGCGCCGGGATGACAGCCTCTGCCTGTCATTCCGATGTAGCAGAGCTGGATCGTCGTGGGACAGTCGTTACTATGGACTGCGTCGGACAGGTGGTATACTGTTGGTTTGTTTTTTTCCTTTTTTTACAGGAGATCGATGGCGTCGCAGGATGAGAGTATAATAAAAGAAATGAAAACTGTGTTGTCTCTTTTATTTCATTAAAATACTTTTTTCTTGCTGTGTCTTTTTTTTTATACATTTAAAAACTTTGGGATTAATAATGGATCGGTGTCTTATTGACACCTCTCCATTATTAACCGGGCTTATTGTCACCGTGCAATCAATGGTGACATTAACCCCTTATTACCCCACTTGCCACCGCTACAGGGCAGTGGGAAGAGCCGGGTAAAGTGCACAATTGGCACATCTTTTGATGCGCCAAATGTGGGGCTGCTGTAGCCTGGTATTATCAGGCTGTTGAGGGCCAAAATCCATGGGCCTTGACAGTCTTTTAATACCAGGCCGCAGCAGTCTGCATTTTACTTGGCTGGTTAACAAAAATAGGGGGACCCCTATGCCGTTTTTTTTTTCGAGGGATCCCTATTTTTGTTAACCAGCCAAGCTAAGCAGACTGCTGTGGCCTGGTATTATCAGGCTGGCAAGGTCCATGGATATTGGCTCATTACCAGCCTGAAAAACCAGGCCTCAGCAGTCTGCTTCATCTGGCTGGTTAACAAAAATAGGGTGGCCCCACGCCAATTTTTTTTCGAGGGGATCCCCTATTTTTGTTAACCAGCAAAGATAAGCAGACTGCTGTGGCCTGGTATTATCAGGCTGGCAAGCAGGGTCGGACTGAGGCACCGGGACACCGGAGAAACCTACGGTGGGCCCCAGCTCCTGCGTGGTGGGCCCTGATTTGAAAGGATAGGTCGCGGGGCAGAGGGGGCGGTGGCCCCGGGGCCCGCGCTCTGAGGGGGCCCACCCGGAGCTACGATACAGTTACATTCTGCGGCAGAGCAGGGAGAATCGCTCTCCCTGCTCTGCCGCCCGGAAGCTATGGGGCCTGAACAGGCGTTGGGGGGGCCCGGTGCCAGCAGTGGGCCCCCCACCCATCATCGGAGGGTCAGCTGTTACGGCATCCAGCCGATAAAGCTGACCGCATAGAGAGAGAAGGAGCGAGCGCTCCTTCTCTCCCATAATCCCCCTCTCAGCGTATGACAGCGGGCGCAATAACATCACCTGCCGGCGCCCGCTGTCAGACGCTGAGAGGGAGAACAGTGAGCAGCACAAGAGCCGGGAGGTGAGTATTTTTTTATTTTTTTTTTTAATGGGGGTGCAGTCGAGTCCTGGCTGGAGAAGTCGTCATGTGGTGTGGGCCAGATGGAAAAGACATGAAAAGTGAACAATTCCATTAGAAAGAACATCAGCGGTAAGTCATTATCTGTACCTGTGCTGTAATCTATATGTTCTGTAGGACTGGTATTATTTAACACAGACCATATGGCGGTAATATCAATATTGGTCTTTTTATATATAGATTATTTTGGCCAACAGCGCGGTCATTTGCTGAGGTTCTCTGATGATGGGCCCACTCAGAAGTTTTGCCCCCACTAAACCAAAACCCTAGCTACGCCTATGGCTCTCTCTCTAGTCTTTCTTTCTCGCTCTCTGTTCTTTCCTTCTCACTCTCTGTTCTTTCTTTCTCTCTTTTCTTTCTTTCCTCTCTTTCTTTCTCTGTTTGTTCTTTCTCTCTCGCTGCTCTTTCTTTCTTTTCCTCAGTACCAGCCACTGTGCCCTCATTACCAGTCAGTGTGATCAGCAGTGCTAAATGGTTACGCTTGGGGCGAGGATATGGGTGTGATTAACTGTGAAATGGGTGGTATCGGGACGTGGCCTAAAATTTTCAGCGGCGCGCAACACGCGCCGCAGCCTTTAATCCTCTTTCCTGTCTTCCAAATTTGGGAGGTATGCTGTATGACCTCCTTACAACTTCTGGCCATGCTCCTGATGAGCGCGACGGATGGTCTCGTGAGGGATCTCCTCCCACACCTGGACTAAAGCATCCACCAACTCCTGGACAGTCTGTGGTGCAACGTGGCATGGCCTAAAATTTTCTGCAGCATGCACAGCGTGCCACAGCCTTTGTCCCTCTTTCCCTTATTCAAAGGTTGGGAAGTATGATGTTGGGCCGCAAGAATATATTTTCTGTGGTGGGCCCAAGGTACTCCAGTCCGACGCTGCTGGCAAGGTCCATGTATGTTGGCTCCTTAACAGCCTTAAATACCATGCCTCAGCAGCAGGGGCATACATATAAATCATGGGGCCCCATAGCAAAAGTCTGAATGTTCCCCACCCCCCCAAAAAAAAAACCCAGAGGCATTGTAAATGTAAAGTGCCAGCACGGTGAGGGAAGTTGAGTCGCACAGAGACAGGGGTTTTGGGGGTACTCGGCACCGATCACGTCGACTTCTATGGGGGATGTCACGAGTAGCACAGCTCGGTCCGTGACCTGGGCGATCACTGGAATGTGGGATATTTCCAGGGGATGATAGAATGTTTGTGTAGTTTGTCGTGACGCCACCTGTAGTACCTGGTCAGGGTGTCCAGCGCTGCTGTGCAGGTCCTCTGGAAGGGATGGTGTAGTGCAGGTAGGTGATAAGTCTTCTACAGGTAACACGCTATCCTTCCAGGGCAGATAGATGTGAGATAGAGCAATGGTGCAGAGTGATGTAGCAGAGTGGACTATTTGACGTAGTAAGAAAGCAGGAAACACTTCAAGTTAAACGTTGCATAATAAAATTTTTAATAATAACATTACAAAAGTGCAAATAGCATTACTGCCGAAGTTCGTTGAGACTTCTTAGGACTACCCCCACCGGGGTAACTTCACAGTGTCCTTTACTTGTGCTTGTGGAGGACCCGCTCCAAACCTCCAACGGTGGTCTTGGGTGGGCTGCAAGACTTTCCTTGAGCAGACCTCACTTTCGGCCACACCAAACGGGTTTTTAGTTTCTGAGGTAGTTGAAAATAGTGCACAGTTAAGTTTTTTGTAAAACCAAGATGGAGCACCGAAGTGCCAACTATTTACAGAAAAGTATGTGAGCCAGTACAGTTCATGGCTTCAAAGTTCAACATTTTGATTACATTGAAACACCATTACCCAACCTGGGTATATTAAGGCAACAATAAACTTGTTCTTCTGAACATTCACCCGTCCGGGTACATCAAACCATTACCCAACCTGGGTATATTAAGGCAACAATAAACTTCTTTTTATGAACATTCACCCGTCCGGGTACATCAATAATTTAACTATTTACATACAGAGACCCTGTCCGGGTTATTTAGACTTCTTTGGCTGGCCTCTTACAGGTACCACCTGGTACTCTTCTGGAGCTTGCCAAACATCCGTGACAGGAGGGTCCACCCAGACCTGATGACGTCGTGTGGCCTATACAGTTACGTCGTGACCCGCTATCTGGGTCTGTGTGGCCCCTCTTTTCGTCTCCCTCCGGGTCTGGAACCCTATGTCCCGGACTGAACGAACCCCAGGGGGCCTAACAGGCGCCGGGTACGGGCCAGCTATCATTATCATGTCCATAGCTGGGGCTGCTGAGGAGACCACTGAGGGAGGCTGGGGAGATTTACGGCGTGGGGTGGGCACTTGTGCAGAGGCCTGGTTGGGGGAGGCTGAAGGCTCGGAGGGTCTGTCAGTTTCCTGACACTCTGGGGAGTAGGGGTCGCACCTGGTAACATTTAGGGCGTACCATCCATTGTAACCCCAGTGTCGGGTGTAAGTCACCAAGTCTCCTGCCAACAGGTCCCTCCCCGGGTGTCCTTCTGGGAGGTGAGCCTCCACGTCCCGCCGGGTTACAAAGACTTCTAAATAAAGTCCAGGCCCCTGGATGAAGCCCCAACCACCTTTTAACTTAAAGTTCCGTACTGCACCCTTACGCCGCGGCTCCCTCAGCGTACTTTTATCCTTTCTCATACGTGCCTTCTCTGCCAGGTCCTTGTCCAGGTGACGTTGCCGAAGCTTTTGGGATTCTCGCTGCTCCCTTTGTCGCTCTGCTTCCCGCTCCCGACGTCTCCACTCTTCCTCCTGACGCCGGTTGTAATTCTCCTCCACCAGCAGCTCCATGTCTCCACCATCAAACGCCAGCTTATGATGTCCGGTTTGCGGCAGCTCTCCTGGCGCCCGCCAGTCCTGGCGGCGCTCACCTGTGGCGGAAGCAGCCGGCTCTGGAACAGATGACGGTCGGGGCTCCGGTACAGGCAGGTAGAGCTCTGGTGCCTGCGCGGCCTCCTCCATGAGGACGGGTGTCGCTTCTTCTGCCTCAGCGACGGGGGCAGACAGCCGGATCTGGGGTGCTGGTGCGGCGTTTTCTGCAGGAACGGGTGCCTCCACTGTGATACTGGCAACCGGTTCAGATTGCAAGGGCTGGGATGCCCGCACGGCCTCCTGTACTGGAACGGGTGCCTCCACTGAGATACTGGCAACCGGTTCAGATTGCAAGGGCTGGGATGCCCACACGGCCTCCTGTACTGGAACGGGTGCCTCCACTGAGATACTGGCAACCGGTTCAGATTGCAAGGGCTGGGATGCCCGCACGGCCTCCTGTACTGGAACGGGTGCCTCCACTGAGATACTGGCAACCGGTTCAGATTGCAAGGGCTGGGATGCCCGCACGGCCTCCTCTACTGGAACGGGTGCCTCACCTTCCGGTACAGACACTTCAGGGGGTAAGAGGAATTGGCTCCGCTCCAACTGTAGTTTTAGGGCCCACCAGCTCGCTTCCATCCTGGCGACCTCCTCCCGGTGCCGGGCCAGGTCTCTCAGGGTATCCTCCGCTTCTTCCAGCGTAGGACGGTTTCCAGGCCGGGTGCAAAACGGTGGCTCCGTGGCGATCGGGTCGCTTCCGTGGGGGGAGAGCTCTGACTCCTCCATCCCTTCCCACTTCTGCTCACGTCCATTCGCCATCTCTGCCAAGTCACATGTGTCATTAGCATCAGGAGAGGCGCCATCTTTTGTAGGGAGGCGGGACCTTCGCGTTCGTTTCCGCCCACTGAGGAGGATGAGGAGGCGGAACTCCAGAGCTGTGGGGCACGATCTTACATTGCAGTAACATTTAGAGTGGGCGGACATCGTTTTCGCGCCACGGAGTGAGTGTACGCCCACGAGAGCACGCCCTTATTCTTCACCTGTGCCTCGTGGCGCAGATATGACGGAAAAATGGCAAATACAGTCTATGATGATTTTTGCAATTCTCAAGCAAAAAAACAGTTCAATTAAGGCACACAGGACTCGCTTATAGCGAGCTTCTGAAGCCTGTTCGTGACGCCAAAGTTGAGTCGCACAGAGCCACAGGTTTTGGGGGTACTCGGCACCAAGCCCGTCGACTTCTATGGGGGATGTGACGGGTAGCACAGCTATGTCCGTGCCTGGTCACTCACTGGAATGTGGGATATTTCCAGGGGATGATAGAATGTTTGTGTAGTTTGTCGTGACGCCACCTGTAGTACCTGGTCAGGGTGAACAGCGCTGCTGTGCAGGTCCTCTGGCAGGGATGGTGTAGTGCAGGTAGGTGATAAGTCTTCTACAGGTAAGACGGTATCCTTCCAGGGCAGATAGATGTGAGATAGAGCAATGGTGCAGAGTGATGTAGCAGAGTGGAGTATGCGACGTAGTAAGAAAGCAGGAAAGGAAACAATTCTTACTACAAAGACATGCAGCATAAGGCTGCCTCAACCCCTCCCATCCAACTAGCTACACCCTGTTCTAACCAGCCTCAGCTAGACCATCCCATTGGGTCCGCCTACACTCAGCTGGCATAGTGTACTGTTGAATGCAGTGGTTGGAGTCAATGGGGTGTTTCCTCCTTACCTGAGAGTAAGTTGTCACACCGCTGGGTGCGATGCAACATCTCTGTGGTGACTGGACCCTCGGGTGCTTCTGTCTTTTCACAAATGCTGGCTTTACCCGGCAATTGAATCAGAGGCTATTTTACTATGTAGAAGTGAATAAACTATAAATATATGTATATATATATGTCACAATGACATGTATATATATATATATATATGTATTCTATGTGTGTATATTTAGTGTTTACAAGGAAAGAAAGTGTTTTTTTAGTTGCGATATTTTGTTCCCATAGACTTACATGGGACTTCCGGTATCGGTATCGGGTATCGCCGATATTTTAGTGATATCGGCGATACCATTCCGATCCGATATTTTTGGATATCGGAAAGTATCGCTCAACACTAGTAACTATTTGTTTAAATTGTGAAGTCTTTGCATGATTTCCTTCATCTTTTTAAGACTCTGGAGAAAACCTCTTTTTGCTTTGCAGACATTCGTAACAAATTATTAAATGAATTTAACATTCAGGCTTAACTTTTATCAAGGGGTTTAAATCTGACAAAGAAAACTCAGGTGACTTTCACTATTCAATGGAGCAAACACTTTCAGTATTTGTAAATGATCATCCGATTCCTTAGTAATTAAACACATTAAATAATTTAAAAAAAATCCTTTATAAAAAAAGTTAGAAAACAGAGTGCCTCGTTTATCAAAAGTGCCTGTCCAAAAAACAGGCCCTATTACTCACAACAACCAATCAGAGCTCAGCTTTCATTCTTTAAACTATTTTGGAAAAATAAAAGCTCTAGTGTGATTGGTTGCTGTGGGAAACAAGGCCTGATAGTTTTGATAAACCATACATTTTTGGCCTTTCCCCAACCATTATGTTAATTCACAGGACATTTCCATGATATCTTGTCCTCGGAATGGTATAATCTAGCATTATTTTATTGTTTTAAGACTATGGCTGCAAAATAGTGAAATTTCCACTAAATTTAAAACACATACAATACCGGCTATCAATTTATGCCCACGGTTCATATAGGCTTTTGGATGACTTTGTGTCACAATCCATTTTTGGATCTGTGGCAGATTTTGCTTTTCATATTAAAACTTTTTTCATTTCAGGCCATTCGGGGTTAATGTCAGTCTTTTCCCCAGTGGCCGCTGGTGTAATTACATTTCTGCTAAGTTTGCTGATACAGGTGGCCACCACTCCCACCATCCTTTAAAAGTCACCTGATGCATCAGCTGACTGTTGGTGATACACTTCCTCTTTGGAGACCAACCAAGCTGGAGTCAGGAGCTTTTCTGGTGCTGCAGCTGTATACTATGATCTGGTGCCTTACTCTGCTGTACGGTGCTTTGCAGCAGAGAAAGCTAAGTTTTGTTTTTTAGTTGCCGTGTCCCCTAGGTGTCTGTCTTTTCTTTCCTTTTGTTATTTTGGTGCAGTTCACTTTATTCACTATCTCACCTGGGGGTTGGGGGTTTAGCTCAGGGCTACACAAGAGATAGGGACAGGTCGGTGACTTGGGCCTCCCTACCTTCAAGGGTACCCCCAAGTTAAGGAAAGACAGGGCACCCCCTTAGCCTGAGGGGTAGTTCAGGGGCCCAGGTTCCTCGTCCCCTGTTTTCCCACTACTGCCCCGTGACATTTTGTGCCAGTGGACTCCACTTCATTTTCAATTTTCCCTCTTAGCTTGCATTTCAAAAGCTACAGATTTTTTATATATTTCTAGTTATTTTTTGCATTACAAGGTGTAGTTTTTATTATTACCATTTTTGGGGTCAATACAACTTTTCGATTTATTTCTATTATATTTTTTTGACAGGTGAAAAAAAACAAAAAAAAAACCACCTGTTATGCCATTTCAACATTTTATTATTTCACTGTATGAGATAAATATGATATTTTCTTATGTTTTATTAGTTTTTTTGACACTTACATGCAGTGACGATAATTTTTTTTATTTCTTAGATTTTATTTACGGTGTAGGTAAAGGGAGTGATTTGAACGTTTATTTATTGTCTTTTTAAATATCTTTAACTGTGTTTTACATATTTTACATTTACATTTTTGAGTCCCTAGGGATTTCAATAATTTGTACAAAACACTAATGCTGCAATATTGCAGAAAATCGCAAAATTACTGATTTGCTTTGAAGCTCAGCCACTGGTTGGGCTTTATAAGTAAACAGACATGGCATCAATGGCAACTCCATCGGTAATCTGCACTCATGTTGAGGGGGTACAGATGGCCATCAGAAACAACACTTTGCCTCTATTTTCAACCTCTTAAATGCCAGCAACCTCTAAGGCCGGCATCACACTGGCGACAGAATCGGACGACTGCAATGCGATGAAATATCGTATTGCAGTCGGACCAATGTTAATCTATGGAGCAGCTCCTAGTATCAGATTTTTTGTGGTCCGTTTTAAACGTCCGTGTGCAATCGCAGCATGCTGCGATTGTCACCAATTGTGGGTCGACTATCGCCAATGCAAGTCTATGGGAGCGATGAAAAATCGGATTACAAACGGACCGCACGTGTGACTTGCGATTAAATCGCACCGGTGTCCTTTAGAAAAGCCGGCAATTCATCCCCGGCTATACTGTAAAATCACACTGACAGCTTTAATAAAGAATAGAAAGAATAGATATACACACATAGAATACATATATATATATATACATATATATATATATATATATGTCATTGTGACACATACATATATTTATAGTTCTTACACTTCTACATACTGTAATAGCCGCTAATTCAATTGGCGGCTTTTGTGAAATCACAGAAGCCAACATGAAATGATACATTGTTTAGACACAGTTAACCATGTCATTTCCTGTATTTTGATATATGGTTTGAACTTACAATTACATATGTGTATTTGTGCAAAATTTCAGACATGTAGGGGTTAATTAAAGGTGTAAATTCGTTGAGAAAAAATGCGTGGGCTCCCGCTGTATTTTCTCCACCAGACAGACAAAGCAAGCTAGTGGGGGCAGATAATAATAGCCTAGGGAGGGTACATTTTTTTTGTGCCCCCCCTGGCTACTAACATCTGGCCCCAGACACCCCAGAAAGGGCAAATCTCTAATTAGATTTGCCCTTTCTGGCACTTTGCCTGTCTATTCCCATTGCCCTGTAGCGGTGGCGAATGGGTTAATAAGGGGTTAAACCCACCTTGCTATTGAAAGGTCACTTTAAGCCAGGTTAATAATTGAGAGCTGTCAATTAGACAACTATCAATTATTAATCCTACTGTATGAAATAAAAATCAAACACACACAGTTTAATAAAAAGAAGTTTAATGAAATAATCACAAATTTTTTGACCATATTTTATTTTCCTGCTAAAACCATTTCCTGTAATAAAAATAAAATAAAAAAGCAAAATTATTCTTACCAATCCGATGTACAGTCAGGTCCCACGGTGTAATCCATCAGAAAGGGTTAACAGGTTACAGCTTGCAGAAAGCTAATGCTCTCTCCGAGTTGTAACCCCATGAATGAATCAGTTACTCTCCCAGCGAAAGGAGAGGAAGAGATTCATGAATGGAGCTTAATTGATTTATTGCCACTTTCACTTCAGTGACCTGACCTAACGTGAAAGTGGGATACAATCAATTAAGCTTCATTCATTAATCACATCCTCTCCTGTTGGCAGGAGATAAGCTCATTCATTCAGGAGCTATCAGATGAGCACGCAGGATTACTTGCGCTGCTTATCTGATTGCTAGTTAACCCTTTGTGAAGGATTACATCGTGTGACGTGACAGATCGCCAGATAGGTAAGAATAATGTTGTTTTATTATTTTATATTTATTTTAGAAGAACAAGGGCTTCGAACGGATTAAGAGTGAAATAAAAGATGGTCAAAAAAATGTGTTTTGATTTCATTAAAATTATTTATTCTTAAAGTGTGTTTGTGTTTTTTTATTTACTTCAATAGGATTAATAATTGATAGTTGTCTAATTGACAGCTCTCAATTATTAACCTGCCTTAAGGTCACCTTTCAATACTAAGGTGACATTAATGCCTTATTAACCCATTCGCCACCGCTACAGGGCAATGGGAATAGATGGGCAAAGTGCCAGAAAGGGCAAATCTAATTATAGATTTGCCCTTTCTGGGGTGTCTGGGGGCAGATGTTAGTAGCCAGGGGGGGCACAAAAAAAATGTACCCTCCCTAGGCTATTATTATCTGCCCCCACTCGCTTGCTTTGTCTGTCTGGTGGAGAAAATACAGCGGGAGCCCACGCATTTTTTTTCAACGAATTTACACCTTTAATTAACCTCTACATGTCTGAAATTTTGCACAAATACACTCATGTAATTGTAAGTTCAAACCATATATCAAAATACAGGAAATGACATGGTTAACTGTGTGGAAACAATGTATCATTTCATGTCGGCTTCTGTGATTTCACAAAAGCCGGCAATTGAATTAGCGGCTATTACAGTATGTAGAAGTCTAGGAACTATAAATATATGTATATATACATGTCACAATGACATGTATATATATATATATATATATATATATGTGTTCTATGTGTATATATCTATTCTTTCTTTTGTGATTGAAATACTATTCTTTTGGATCCATTATATGTCAGTTTTGCAAGCCTGCGAGAAATTCTCGCAAGTCGGATGAAAATCGGATGTTACAAGGTACACACACATGCGATTAAATCGCATCTTTGAAGGAAAATCAGATGCCAGAAGGATGTGTGATGTTTGCATTTTGATACGACAATCGACCGACTAAAACGGACCGATTTTTTGTAGTTGTGTCTGACGCCGGCCTAAGAGGTTAAATTGTTCCTATCAGAAGAAGCTTCAATTGAAGCCAATAGACTTTATTGCAGGATGTATAACAGAGCACCCGTTCTACACATTGGATGTCACTTATGGGAATCTGGGCAGAATGGGCCCCCAGGTGCAGTGAGCCCAGCAACTGCCCAGGGCCACGGGGTCCTGACTTCAATTTGGAACATAAAAAGTGGAAGTGCCAGGGATTTGGCACTGCTCCCATTCACACTCCACAATATCCAGTGATAATCATGAAACAAATGATTTGCAGCAAATGTCGATCTGATGGTGCTCACCATGAAATAATCCAATTGTAAATCCAATGCAAAGATAAAAGAGAGGCACTTACCACTTAATGTAAAAAAATTCACTTTATTGGAGTTCCATAAAAGAAAATGTGGAGACAAAAATGGGCTGAAGCTGTTTCAAGTGTAGGCCATGATTTCTATGAGGATGGCTCAGGCTACAGGCTCAAAGGAAGAGTGGCCTACCCGTGAATCGGCTGTCAGCCAAACTTTGTCTCTCAATTCGCTTTTATGGAACCGCAATAAAGTGACATTTTTAATATGAAGTGGTGAGTGCCCCAATTTTCTCTCTGCATTGGATTTAAAAAAATATTATCTTCAAAGATCTGATTTGAAAATAAAGTGCAACAAGATACTGTCAACAGCTATTAGGGTTTAGGTGTGATTGAGCCACTTATACTGTGGCCACACTAAAGGAGTTTTCCATTATTTACTACTGATAATTGCAGATGTTCAAATTAATTTAATAGAAATCAAATTAGTGTTGCAATTTAAGAATTTCACTTGTCCCAACAAAATTCAACAATTTATGATTTGATCTGCATGACTCTCCTCAAAAATTCCCCCTTCATTTTATACAAAGTACAATTGCATCAGCCAAAGAAGGCTCACAGAGGCGACCGTGCATCTATCACATCATATGGTATAGCGCAGTCAATCAGGATGGACAATCATAGCCTGTAAAAAAAACTGAGGCAGGGAATGCAGCAGCCATTTAGGCTAATGCAAGATAATGAGAGCATGTCGGGACTCACAGCTCAGCCTTACAGTTAGGGATATCTCTAAAATGCGTTGTATAACTGCAGCAGCAAAAACAAATGTTTTATAGATGAAAATACACTGGCGCACCCACTCAGCACTAGATCAAATAAACACCTGTATACCATTTTTCTTACATAAAATAAAACATAAAATTGATCTGTGCGCTTGGATACCATAAATAACTTACTCTGGATACTTTTCTACAGGTGGTCTAATTTTGTATATATCCACAAAGTAAGCAAAAACAAACAATGGATCTATAAACACAACAATAGAAAGTACAAAGGTTGGTGATTGGACATAGATATGTGGATAATACGACTTTCTGAATGAATTGACCTATTCAGTACAAAAAGTCCTCTCTAGGTGCTAATGATGATGATTTGAAAACCATGTATATAATGAATGTCCTGTATACTGATAGGACCTAAATCCAGTGACAGTGCTTATGCTTGTGGCATGATTTCAGGTCCAATACAGATACACTACACTTGATCTGTAGAACCTAAGTAGACACTTACACCTGAAACTAGAAGTTTCCATACACTATATAAAAAGACACATATGAATGTTTTCCTCAATATCTGACATGAAATCAGAATAAACCTTTCTCATTTTAGGGCGATTAGGATTACCATAATTATTAATATTTGGCAAATGCCAGAATAATAAAAGAGAGCGAGAGAATGTTTTAAGGCATTTTTTATTACTTACTGCAAAGTCAAAAGTTTACATACATTTCATTAGTATTTGGTACCATTGCCCTTACACTGAATGACTTGGGTGAAACATTTGAGATATCCTTCCACAAGCTTCTCACAATAGTTGGTTGGAATTTGGGACTATTCCTCCTGACACAAATAGTGTAACTGATCCAGGTTTGTAGGTCGCCTTGCTCGCACCAGACATTTCAGCTTTGCCCATAAATTTTCAATAGGATTGAGATCAGGGCTTTGTGATGGCCTCTCCAAAGCATTGACGTTGTTATCCTTAAGCCACTTTGTTACCATTTTGGCAGTATGCTTTGGGTCATTGTCCATTTGGAAGACCCATTTCCACCCCAGTTTTAACTTTCTGGCTGATGTCTTGAGATGTTGTTTCAGTATTGCAACACAATATTCTTTTCTCATGATGCCAACTTTTTTTGTGAAGTGCCTCCTGCAGCAAAACAACCCCACAACATGATTCTGCTACCGCCGTGTTTCACAGTTGGGATGGTGTTCTTAGGCTTCCAAGCTTCTCCCTTTTTCCTCCAAACGTAACGATGGTCATTATGTCCAAAAAGTTCAATTTTAGCTTCATCAGACCACAGGACATATCTCCAAATAATTAAGGTCTTTATTCCTGTGTGCATTTTCAAACATTAATCTGGCTTTTTTTATGTTGTTTCTTTTGGAGTAATGACTTCTTCCTGGCAGAGTGGCCTTTCAGCCCATGTTGATACAGTAGTCTTTCACTGTGGATATTGGCACAATCTTGTCAGCTTCCGCCATCATCTTCACAAGATCTTTTGCTTTTGTCCTTGGGTTGATATGCACATGTCGGACCAAAGCACATTCATCTCTAGGACACAGAAACCGTCTCCTTCCTGAGCGGTATGATGGCTGGACATTCCCATCTTGTTTGTACTTGCGTATAATTGTTTGTACAGATAAACGAGGCACCTTCTGGTATCTTGAAGTTGTACCCAAAGATGAGCCAGACTTGTGCAAGTCCACAATTCTCTTCTTGATATCTTGGCTGATTTCTTGAGACTTTCCCATGATGCTACACAAAGAAGCAGTGGGTTTCAGGTGTGCATTAAAACATATCCACAGGTGTGTCTCTAATTAACTCAGATATTGCCAAAAAACATGTAGCCATAATTGCGCATAGGAGTATGATAAAGCCAATCTAGAAAACTTTTTGAACAAATGGTCCCTGCTGAGGTCCTCTGTTTCTTTACAAAATTATGACATTTTGGAAGTTATGGTCTCTGTGGAGTTCCTCCATTTCCATTAGCATCAGTAGCACGACAGCCAATAGTACCAGCAATCCACGCAGTAAAACTGCCTAATGCAAGTTACAATTGACCTTTTTTGCTGCTAGCAAACAAATTAGTGGGGAGAAAGTGGAGGGCATTATGAAATATATGGCACATCACCCGTCTGAATCACTCCAGGAATATTTTGCCTTTTTTCAGTGACACAGTTTGAGTCAGTGTTCTGCAGAATCTCCCTCCTTTGCCGGTTCAACAGTTATTTTACGTTGCAGACTTTCAATTCAATCCATGACACCTCTGTCTCTTCTGCCCTTAATTCCCTGAGCCATAGAACTCCAGGAGCTAAAGGTACTGCCACACTTAGCGATCTCGTTAGCGATCACGATAACGACGTAAGCTAACGAGATCGTTGGTGTGATCTCTTTTAGGTCGCTAGTAGCTGCCAAACAGGAGATCTCATAAACGACTCATCAGTGGTCAGCGATCTCTTTAACGACTTTGGCGGTCGTTAGGATCTGTCATTAGCATGTACAGTCATGGCCAAAAGTTTTGAGAATGACACAAATATTATATTTTCACATGATCTGCTGCCCTCTGGTTTTTATGTGTGTTTGACAGATGTTTTTATCAGAGACAGAAATATAATAATTGCAAACATATGAGTAACAAAAGCTTATATTGACAGTTAGAATGAGTTAATGCAGCAAGTCAATATTTGCAGTGTTGACCCTTCTTCTTCAGGACCTCTGCAATTCTCCCTGGCATGCTCTCAATCAACATCTGGACCAAATCCTGACTGATAGGGGTCCATTCTTGCACAATCAATGCTTTCATTTTGTCAGAATTTTTAGGTTTTTGTTTGTCCACCCGTCTCTTGATGATTGACCACAAGTTCTCAATGGGATTAAGATCTGGGGAGTTTCCAGGCCATGGACCCAAAATCTCTATGTTTTGTTCCCTGAGCCATTTAGTTATCACCTGTGCTTTATGGCAAGGTGCTCCATCATGCTGGAAAAGGCATTGTTGATCGCCAAACTGCTCTTGGAGGGTTGGGAGAAGTTGCTCTTGGAGGACATTCTGGTACCATTCTTTATTCATGGCTGTGTTTTTAGACAAGACTGTGAGAGAGCCGATTCCCTTGGCTGAGAAGCAACCCCACACATGAATGATTTCAGGATGCTTAACAGTTGGCATGAGACAAGACTGGTGGTAGCGCTGACCTTGTCTTCTCCGAATGAGGCGTTTTCCTGATGTTCCAAACAATCGAAAAGGGGATTCATCAGAGAAAATAACTTTACCCCAGTCATCAGCAGTCCACTGCCTGTACCTTTTGCAGAGTATCAGTCTGTTCATGATGTTTTTTCTGGAGAGAAGTGGCTTCTTTGCTGCCCTCCTTGAGACCAGGCCTTACTCCAAGAGTCTCCGCCTCACAGTGCGTGCAGATGCACTCACACCTGCCTGCTGCCATTCCTGAGCAAACTCTGCACTGCTGGTAGCCCGATCCCGCAGCTGAAACACTTTTAAGAGACGGTCCTGGCGCTTGCTGGTCTTTCTTGGGCGCTCTGAAGCCTTTTTGGCAACAATGGAACCTCTCACCTTGAAGTTCTTGATGATGCAATAGATTGTTGACTAAGGTGCAATCTTTCTAGCTGTGATACTCTTTCCTGTTAGGCCATTTTTGTGCATTGCAATGATGACTGCACGTGTTTCTTTAGAGATAACCATGGTTAACAGAAGAGAAACAATGATGACAAGCACCAGCCTCCTTTTAAAGTGTCCAGTGGTGTCATTCTTACTTAATCATGACAGATTGATCTCCAGCCATGTCCTCATCAACACCCACACCTGTGTTAATGGAGCAATCACTGAAAAGAGGTTAGCTGGTCCTTTTAAGGCAGGGCTGCAATGATGTTGAAATGTGTTTTGGGGGATAAAGTTCATTTTCTAGCCAAATATTGACTTTGCAAGTAATTGCTGTTAAGCTGATCACTCTTTATAACATTCTGGAGTATATGCAAATTGCCATTAGAAAAAGTGAAGCAGTAGACTTTGGAAAAATTAATATTTGTGTCATTCTCAAAACTTTTGGCCATGACTGTACTGAGCGCTTCTGATTCATAGGAATTTCCAGCATCGCTCCTGCTCTCTGCGTCCTGCTAGCCTGCTTTGCAACTTCTGCGATCCTCTCTGTGATGCAAAAGAGAACTTACAGATATTGCGATCCACTCCGTGATGCTAAAAACCCTAGTCCCGCCTGCGCCGCTGTCATATGCGTCACAAACGAGGTCGCTCATCGTTCGCAAAAGGTGTCACACTCAGCGATATAGGCTCACCAGAGGGACGCCAACGATCAAAAAACGGTCCAGAACGCTAGTGAACGATCAGCGACATCACAGCAGGGGCCACATCGTTGCTACATGCCACACACAACGAGGTCGCTAACGAGATCGCTAAATAGTGACGGTTTAGCGATCTCGTTAGCGATCTCGTTAGCGATCTCGTTTAGTGTGGCATACCCAAGACATTTTACAACTTCTATCAGTTTATTTGTACTCAGATGAGATGGGCCCAGAGGAGATGGAGGACAAGATTCAAATGCATAGCTGTGTTTCTGGCTCTGTCAGATGTGGTGGTATGGGCACTGGCAGTGGTAGCCAAGGTGGTAGTGTCACTATGTGTCAGGGCAAATCTAGAGGTGGGAATCAGGCAGGGACAGTAAATTTCCTACAGTGAGGCAACAGTTAGTCGAGTCATGGATATTGATGACGATGACAATGATTGTGTGTGAACAAGACATGGTAAACTGATCAGATTGCAGAAGAGGGAATTCACATCTGCAATCAAGAGCAGGGCCACATCCATCCATAAGATCTTTCTGGTAGATCTCCTTCTTCTGCAGTCAGCTCTAGAGCACATGATGCCCGAACTGTTGTTGGTGACATAACTTATCTTATAAATTAATTATGTTAGAAGGCAGAGTATCCCATTAATTAATTGGTTTCAACCTACGAGATGTATTTTTTTGATAACACAGCATGGTACATAAAAATTAACACGATCATAAAAATTTTCCTTATTTGAAGACAATATGTCAGCCACGGTTATAAACGAGAGTATAGGTTTTTTAATAAAGCATGGCTATTTTGTACCGTGGAAGCTTTTTCTTTTATTCCTTGCTCTATTCTTTTGTTTTACCACTTGCTTTTAGCTTTTGTCTCAGAGGCAATTTTTTTCTTATGCATGGTCGGAGATTGGAAATCACCATGGAAACCCTTGCGCTCTTACAAGAAGACACCTATCTCGAATGGGTCGTAACATGGTTTGAGGAATTTGTTATAATGGATACAGCTGGTTCCTCCGTAAAAAGAAATGTACGAAAATATGTGGGTCCTGAAATAACTACCGCAGGCTATGATTTCTGTAGATACAATTAACTTTTTCCCTCCGCTCTTTTTTTCCATTAACTTACACCATAATACATGAGAATGAGATCTTTCATTCTTAAAGTTCAATGGGAACGCTTGTTTTCTAGTTATGTTTTTTCTTAAAAGGTCTCATAGCACAACAGGCTCTGCTCCTTATCCATCCAAAATCATCTTTGTACCATTGCTCTATTACTGCTGTTTACCAGCTGATTATATCCCCTGGCAAGACTCAAGACTATGTCTACTTTCCTGCTGCAAACTAATCAGTTTTTGAAATTAGTTATTGATCTGAAGACCATTGCAGAGGACGAATTTAGTGGCCAGTTCATTGGGTATCGGGAGTGACTCTAGTCATGTGTACATTCAAGTACAAAGAAGGAAAATGCTAAGTAATTCTCATGCACGTACATAATATACACTTGTTTAGGCTTAGGAGAAGAAGAGAATGAGCAAACAACAAGCACAATGGAAGACGTCCTTGAATAATGAAGTGGACAAGATGATATCCGGCATCAACGGGTGGTCATTTTACAAGACAATTTTTTTGCATGATAGTCCTGTTGACACACGTCAGTTCATTTTTCCTATTGCCTTACTAAAAATCAATGAAGACTAATCTACGTTTCGTTTTTCAGCTATCGGAGACAGATGATGTTTTTATGGTCGACTCAGATAACAAATCAACTGCAAGGATAAACATCCAATACAGATGTTATAGGTGAAGAGGTTATTTTTGATTGCCCTCTTTTATATCATATAGAAGTAATCTCTCCTCCAGTCATTTAGAAACATAGAGACCATGTTTGTTGTGGAGAAGGAACCTAAGACTGACAGTCATTATTACGTCTTTAGGATTGAAGGATGTCAAATTTATATATTACCCTGAGGTTGCCCTTGGTTTCTTGATTTGATGTGTGATGGTATTAAGAGTAGACACGATATAATGTCATTCACTTACATAAATTATACTTTTAGTTAAGTTCCTCAGCATTGAAATTGCAACACCAAGAAGGAAAAGTCTTGGTGTTTTGGAAATCACCGGATGGATAGACATGTTAATGATATGCAAATGATGAAAAAATGGAAACAACATTTTCAAAACATATTGATTCATTTAGTATCTAGTATGAGCGCCATGTGCAGAAATGTGCATGCTTACACATCTTGGCTGCTATCAATTAAGTTATTATTGGTTGTTTGAGGAATGTTCTGCAATGCCGCTGTGCTTTTCTAAATGACAATGCCAGGCCACATGTTGTGTATGTTACTGTGAGCAGCCTTCATTGCCAAAACGTGCTACCATGGCCCACAGTGTCTCCCATTGAGCACATCTGGAACGTCATTAGTTGGTAATTGCAAAGGGAGCTGCCAGCAGTGGATCTTGATGATTTGCCCAAGTGCATTCAGTGTGGTACAAGTGCACAAGTGCAAGAATTTCTGTGCATGGTTCTTATACTTGAGAGATGTTTTTTCTTAATTTGCCAATAATTAAAATGTGTAATGTTCCTGTGATTTCTAGAATTCCACAAATATGTCTTTGTGCTACAATTTCAATGTTGATGAGTGATTATATAGACTCTTTGCAACATAGTGTTTTGTACTATTGAAAGTATCCATAGTAGAAATAAGAATTTGAACCCAATTAGGTAACCTCGGCTCAGAGGCTAGTTCAGAGCCCTGCATCCGATGAAGGGAGATTTATTTTCACTTCCTTCGAATGTAACTGACATTTGGAGGAAGTCAGAAGGCCGCAGTAACTCTCACTTCAGTGTCAGTCTAGTCCAAAGGAAGTGAGAAGAATGCTGCCACTGATTGGCTGCAGTGCTCATGTGACATAATGTCACGTGAGCTCTGGGAGAGCAGGCGTCGACATTGTTGGAACGGCATCCACACCGGAGGTGAGTGTAGCTGCTATTATTTTACATTTGGGAAATATATAGTATAGAAATTGAGAAGGTGTTGTCCCAGTAGTGGACATTCCCTCTAAGGCTTTTGCACTAGTTTTCCGGCATCACAGAATCAATAAGTAATTAAACCACCAATAAGAAAAAGACAAATAGTTACCACTTGCCACTCGTGTATGACAGAAGTGAAAAGCCTTGAATAATGCTTTGTGAAAAATAATAAATATGATGTAGTAACGTATAGCGTAGGACGTAGCAATGTGTTTTTATGAAAGAGATGGCAGTATGTTCCCACTTACATCCCCATGTATTATAGGCCTCCTTCTTTCTTTATGACATCGTGACATAAAGCCCTTTGCTTCTTACTGAATGCAGAGGGTCAGCCTGTGGGGGAGGCTGATGTTTTGTTGCTGTGGAGGATGAGATTTAGCTACTGGTGCTCAGGTCAAGGAAAAATCGTAAGCAAACAGTACAATTGCATGTAGTTCACCGCCTTCATATTTACAACTGCAAATAATTTAGTTATTGTTTTCATGTGACATGTCAAATTTGCTCTTGTCTTTTTCTATTTTTTTTTTATTTATGCTAAAAATAAAGAAATGCATACTTTTTATTACCGTATTTTTATTTTTCAGTTTTTGTACCCTTAAAAACCATGTGAACGATTGGGTCAATCTAAAGAGGGAACTGAATTTGATCATAGTCCTGTAATAGGTTTCCTACAATATAACGAATCAGTTCATGAAATTTGTTTCTTCCTATATATTCCACCATCAACTGTGAGTGACAGCACAAGAACTGTGGGAGCTTTATGGCCGAGCAGCTGCAAGCACAATGCAAAGCGTTAGAGTGGTGCAAAGCATGTCACTATTGTAGTCTGTAGTAGTGGAAACATGGTGTTTGGAGTGATGAATCTTGTTCTCTATTGTCCGAGATTAAATTTGGTGACCTTTACCTTCTTGAGAACATATAAAGTTTGTTAGAGTAGACATAATGCTATGGGGTTGTTTTTTAGGGTTACACATAGAGATGAGTGGATCAGGCAAAATTCAAATTTGCCTGTTTGCATGGATTTTCCTAGAAAATTTAATTCATGAAGAAGTTAATTTCTGTAAATGTAATTTCCCTTATTATGCTTTGAGTCTGCTCAGAGCATAATAAATGTAATATGTAAAAAATAATAAAAATGCTTATACTTACTTCACCACTAATTTCTCCGGACCCCCCAGTACTCAACGTCAACCGTTCGGTCCTCATCGTGTAGGAGTCCGAAGTGCTGAAATTTCGATGTGGGCCATGACCTTTGTGAGCGCATATACCAAACCTTCCTGGGCCTAGCAAATCTGAGTAACAGAGGCCAAGGGATTTCCATGCTGCCAACACCAATCCAAAGGTGAAACGAGGATCAGATGGTTGACGATGAAGAGCGGAGGGGCATGAGAGATTAGTATAAGGTTTTTTATTAATGCTGCCATTTCGCTGAATCGGCACTAAAATTAATTACTAAATAAATGAATGTGTTTTGTGTGGAAGAACATGACCGGCAGAGATCCCTGACCTCAACCCCATAGAATACCTTTGGGATTAACTAAAAAGGACATTGTGAGTGTGACATCTCCTTCAACATTAGTGTCTGACCTCACTAATGCTCTTCTGGATGAATGGGCTAAAACTCACATGGTCACCTTTAAAATTTTGTAGAAAACCTTCCCAGAAGAGTGGGAGCTGTATAGGTGCAACGGGAGACCAATTTCATATTAATGCCTCTGGATTTAGAATGGGAGGTCATAATAATGTGTAATCTATAAGATTTCCACTGATGTTAGGGTTCAAGTTCCCGCTGCTGCACATGGGGAGTCTCGAACCAGTCCCGCTGCGGTCCCCCATTCATCTCCAGCCGCAGTGGAGCCTGCTCAGCAGAGACGTTGGTCCCAGCGTCTTGCCCATTCCAATACTGTGCAGAGACTTGCTGCTGCCTCTCCTGGATCTGCTATTATAGCCAGTGCTGGAGCAGAAGTCCTGCGTTTCCCCTTCTGAGCATGCCCAGGGTAAGATCTCTCATTGGAGATCAGGGGTCACATGTTCAGGTCCTGCAGCAACTCCTATTGGTCCGCCAGGAAGGTCCTGAAACTACATGTGTTTGGAACAGTTTCTCATTGGTCCTTGTTTCTGGCAGGTCCTGTAGCTGTTGCTATAAAAGGGTGGCATAGCTGGGCCGCCATGCGCTAATATCAATCATTATATGCTTAGCGCCAGTGTGGTCATGCGTGTGTGTGGTTGGGGCCCCAGCTGAAATAAGCCCCTAGAATACCGACTTAATCGGTAAGGAGTTTGGTATGCTAGCTGGTCAGGGTCGGTGTCCTGGATGCCCTAGATTACCGGGATAACCGGTGAGGAGTTTGATTGCCGTATTCAGGGCCTGGCGTTCAGACGCCATAGATTGCGGGTGACTCCCGCGAGGACATTAGCGCATGATCACGTTCTATGTTCGCTTAGCACTTAACTGTGTACCTGGGTGCCTGACAGGACACAGAAGTTTGTCTCAGCGGCTCTGTGACGTAACAGGGTTCACTTTCAATGCTAGACAGCGCCCTAGCGTGTTTATTTTGCAACTCAGTTGTGTTTAGTGAGTTCGCACACATCGCCATATAGCGCTGCGGCACTCCTTCTAGCGGCTCTGTGGAATAACAGAGTTCGCACATATTGCCACAGCGCGTTTACGGCGTTTATTTTGGCGACTCTGCGGGATAACAGAGTTCACTTCTTGCGCCATTTTACTAGCAGCAGGCTCCGCCTGCATGGTGGACCCCGGGCTGCGAACGCACCTCTAATAACCGATCTCTGCATGTTAAGCAGCTAATGACTGTTTGTCCAAGCTTCACCTTGTCATACATCTATGATTAATCAGAAAAGAATTGTAAAGAGTCTTCTAACTGGAAACTGTTTCCCAGTGTCATGTCAAGGCGGCATGACAAAACTACAAAGGAATGGAGGATTTACTTCGTATGCACCAATGGCATCATTCAATATTGGGAGATATTACCTTCACTCTTCCAACAAACTTCTAAAACTCGGCTCATGCCAAACACACAACAAAAAAGTTCTGCAAATAACTGTCAAAAAAAGTCTAAAAGAGTAATACATCACACGTCTGTGAACCTGTCTAGTGGTAAATATTTATTACATAAATAATAATTTAAGAAGGGAACCATGAAGGACTGAAAAGACACCTGATAAGTCGAGGATCGAAGTTCAATATTTGTGCACAATGTTTAATCTCCAGAACATGAACTCAGTGTTTGCCTTCTGATGTAATGATAAGAATATAATACATGTTGTATCTGAAAATCTAATCTTTTCCATTAATTATTGCATTATTGTCTGAAAACAGACAGTTAACTGCGTCTATACCATACAGCTGCCATAATTACATTGAAATAATCAGGAATTATAGCAGGAATGAATCGTAACTTTATTTTGCTGTTTTGCATAGGACTTCTGCAAAATCTAGAGTATTATCAAGTTACACAAATTTACATCAGTGTCTATAATGGATGTTAGGTCACAGTGTGTTATTATTCTACTACTTTGCTTGTTATGTGTGATGGGTGATTGTCTTAGATTTTTAGATATTGCATAAAATACCTAAAAGGGTATTCTCATCTCAGAATATCTATCTATATGCGGTGACCACTGCAGAAATGGACAACAAGAACAGCTTGTAGGCCATTTCCATAATTTCCATGTACTTTTATGGAAGTTAAAAAAAAACAAAACAGATTAACGCAGCTCACTTCACTGCTCTTGTAGACCGCCGGTGACTGATGTAGAGAGACTGGTGTTCTGATCTCAACCATCGCAAGCTGAAATGGGAATAACTCTTACATTTGTTCTTGGTTACAGAAGGTATTGCAACTTACAACTATGTGTAAAGCGGAGTGTATCTTGCACAAGTATTTTTCTCATCTACTCGGATTTACTAGACCTTGCTATTGGAAGTAGCCAAAAAAGCTTCCATTTTTAGGCTCACCCAAATATGTCAGGCAAATCTGCTTATGGCTTCTCCTTAGGGGAAGCTGACAGCTGATATATAATGCCCAATACACGGACAGCATATATTAGATATCGGACAGTGGTTGCATGATTTCAGTCATATATGATTAACACTGCAGAGTTTCAGAAAAAAGCAAAATTTACCGTAATAGCCACCGGGAGACTAGTCGGACAGGTGGGTTCCCTGTGGCTTATCCCCTCCTGCTCCCCTTCAGAGATGGGTCTCTCCCTATACATGCACAAAGGAGAGACCTGTCCCTCCAGGGTGAAGCCACCAGCTTTTAAACTATAATTTTCTCTGAAATGCCACAGCCTTTCAGAGTTAAAGATGCATGGCTAAAATCATGCAGCCTGTGTCTGATACATGCTGTATGTGGATCGGGCAGCATGTATCTGCTGTCAGGTTCCCTTTAAGTCCATGTTATACTTCCTAGTCTCCAGGCCGCTGCCAATCCTCAACTGACACACAGCCCTCAGTAGAGTTGAGCGATACTTTCCGATATCCTAAAGTATCGGAATCGGAATGGTATCGCCGATATCACTAAAATATCGGCGATACCCGATACCGATACCGGAAGTCCCATGTAAGTCTATGGGAACAAAATATCGCAAACTAAAAAAACCCCATTCTTTCCTTGTAAACACTAAATATACACACATAGAATACATATATATATATATATATAATACATGTCATTGTGACATATATATATACATATATGTATAGTTTATACACTTCTACATAGTAAAATATCCTCTCTGATTCAATTGCCGGGTAAAGCCGGCTTCAGTGAAAAGACAGAAGCACCCGACATGAAATGACACTTGGTGTACATAGGGTTAACCATGTCTTTTCATGTCGTTTGCTATCTGATTTGCACAAACAATTAAATCAGTCTATGTGTGCAAAATTTCACACCTGTAGGGGTTAATTAAAGGTGTAAATTCGTTGTAAAAAAAACTGACTTTTTTGCTACGAATTTACACCTTTAATTAACCCCTACAGGTGTGAAATTTTGCACACATAGACTGATTTAATTGTTTGTGCAAATTAGATAGCAAAGGACATGAAAAGACATGGTTAACCCTATGTACACCAAGTGTCATTTCATGTCGGGTTCTGCATTTTCACAAAAGCCGGCAATTGAATTAGCGGCTATTATACTATGTAGAAGTGTATGAACTACAAATATAAATATATATATATATGTGTCACAAATTCAATGACATGTATATATTATATGAGGTGTAAAATTGCTGAAAAAAAAATGCGTGGGCTCCCGCCCTATTTTCGCAACCAGACAGACAAAGCCAGTGAGTGGGGGCAGATAATAATAGCCCAGAGAGGGACCATTATTTTTGCCCCCCCCCGGCTACTAACATCTGCCCCCAGACACCCCAGGAAAGACAAATCTATAATTAGATTCGCCCTTTCTGGCACTTTGCCCGTCTATTCCAATTGCCCTGTAGCGGTGGCGAATGGGTTAATATGGGGTTAAAGCCACCTTGCTATTGAAAGGTGACCTTAAGCCAGGTTAATAATTGAGAGCTGTCAATTAGACAACTATCAATTATTAATCCTATTGCATGAAATAAAAATAAAACACACACACTTTAATTAAAAATCATTTTAATGAAATAAAGACACATGTTTTTGACCATATTTTATTTTACTGCAAAAACCATTTCCTGTAATAAAAATAAAATAAAAAAGCAAAATTATTCTTACCTATCCATGCACGTTCAGGTCCCATGGGTGTAGAGTCCGAAAGTGTTGAAATTGTGTGATACTTTGAGGACGCATACAAATCCTGGCCTCAATCGAGTAACAAGCCAAGTGAATTTCTCTCCTGCCACACCACAAAGGTGAAAAGGTCGTGGTTACGATGAACAGGGGATGCATGAAAGATAGCTTTCTAGATGCGCATGTGATCGGTTTAATTCTAATGATCAGCTGTGTGTGCTAAAACATGACAGGCAGCAGATCCTGGACCACGAACCTTTGGGTAACTAAAACGTTAGGGCATCTCCTCACATCAGCGATATATGCTCCTGGAGATCGGCTAACTCAGGTCACAATTTTGTAGAAATTCCAGAAGAGGGGAGCTGTATAGGCAACGGTTGAGACAATTCAGATTAATGCCTCCTGGATTAAATGGGAGGTCATAAAATGTGTATCTAAGGATTTTATTGTTAGGGTTTTCCCTGCTGCACAGGCGACGACCATCCGCTGCGGTCCTGATCTAGCGCAGTGGAGCCAGCATCCAGATGTGGTCCACAGCGGTTTCCGCACCAGACGGCAGCCGGCTCCTTGGATGAACCAGCGGGCAGATGTCTTTGGAATACCGCTTTTCCCCTCACAGGCCGGTATCTCAATGGTAACAGGGGTTGTTCAGGTCTGCAGCAGCTCCATCGCGGAGCCTGAAACTACTGTGTTAACTTGGTTCCATGGTCGCTGTTTCTGCAGGTCCTTGTGCATAAAGTGCGATGCGGGCCTGTCAGCGTAAACATCATCATATATCAGGCCATGTCATGCATTGTGTTAGGCGCGAATCCACAGATACCGACAAGGTGGGGTTGATGCTAGCTGATGGTGTCCGATCCATACGCATAATCGTGGGGTGATGCCTACAGGCTGCGTCAACCAAATAGGGTGACTCCAGCGCGGACTTGTAGCGATCACGTCTATGTGAGACATGGCCTGGGTGTGAAGACTTAAATTGTTGGCTCTGTACACTTTCACTTCAATGTCAGACAGGCACTCATGAGTGTTTGATTTTACGAACATGGAGGAGTTCCCAATTGCAAAATATGCGCGGGTCCCCTGCGCTTTTTGATAACAGAGTTGAAGCACAGCGCTTGAGGCGTTGATTTTCATGGCGGTTAAGAGTCCGATCATGCGCCATTTTACGCAGCCTGCCTGATGGTACCAGGCCAAACACTCTCACTCATATTTGGCGTTGAACAACTAATAACCATCTCGAAAAAAATGACGTTTGTCCACTCCCTTTTTTTGTTAACAGCAAAGATTGTAAGAGTCTTAGCTGGAATGTTTCAGGTCTGTTAAGGCGCATCAAAACTACAATGGAGCATTCCACTCGTATACCAGGCCACATTCAATACTGATATTCTCTCTTCATATAATCTAAAAATATGGCTCATCCCCCGAACAAAAAAGTTTGCAATAGGGTCAACAAAGTTAAAGGGTTTAATCCACAGTCTAGTGAGACCTGTCTAGTGGTAATTTTAGCTGTAAGTAATTTAAAGGCCATGGGACTGCAAAGCCTGATTCAATAATCCATTTTGGCACAATGTTTAGCATCTCAGAACAAAAAAGTGTTTCCTTCTGAAAAAAAAATTATCCCTATTTTTGTTATCTGATAAATCTAGATCTTTTGCCTTATTATAAATGTCAAAGCATGAGTTTGGCTCATCAACAGCTGATAATTACATGCTAAAAATCAGGAATTATAGCGAATAATCGAGTAACTAATTTGCTGGCACTAGGACTTCTGCATCTTATTTCAATGTTACACAAATTAACGGGTTATAATGGGTTAGGTCACGTGTTATTCACTACAAACCTTGCTTTTATTATGGGGAGGTGTCAATATTTACGATATCATAAAATACCAAAGGTTTATTAGAATATCATTAAAAAAAATGAACAAAGCGTAGAATAATTATTATTTTATGGAAATTTAAAAAAACAAAACAGTTACGCATATATGTTTGTAGTACCCTTACTGGCGAAGCTGGTTCTGTCAAAAAATGAAATGAAAACCTAACAGTTGTACAGAGAGCAATTCCAAACGAGCGAGTGTCCACGACGATTTCCATCTCTGTTTTACACTGCTATGACGTAGCCAAACCCTTCATTAGCGCACGCAAGAAGCAGGCAAACTGCTTATGGCTTGACTCTTTAGGGAACTGACAGCTGCTATTACTGCCCGAATCACACAGCTAAGTATATGACAGTGTTGCATGATTTCAGTAATATGATTAACACGCAGGTTCAGAAAAGAAAATTTGCGCTATAAGCACCGGGAGACAGTGACAGGTGGGTTTCCCTGAGGTTAATCCCTCCTGCTCCTTAGTGACGTACTCCCGATCGCCACGGGGAACCTGCGTGACAGGTGAACATCCGATTCTAATATATTCCGATAAGAACGAGTAAATCATCGGAAATCAATCAGTTGTCGATACATGCGATTGATCAGCGCATATCGGTCGGTTCCTAACCATGTTATTTGCAGTATCGGATGCAATCCAATACCCTAGCCCTCAGCCTCCAGTTCACCCATATGAAAGAAAACCGTGAGCACAACCTGAATGAAACTGGTGCTTTAAAGTCTAGGTTCCCACCCCGGGTACTAATAATGAAAAAAGGCTTAAGCACTCAACTTAAAAGGTTTATTAGTAGTATCTCCAAACGTTTCGGTCAGAAAAGACCTTCATCAGTGACTACTGTAATCATAATATAAACGCATAAGAATATGTACAAACAAAATAAGAAACATTGCGATAAATAAAGTATATACAAAAAAGTGAGACACGGGTCACAGGACAGACAATAGAAAAAACGGTATATAAAAATAAGGTATGGCACTATTACTAGTGTTGAGCGATATTAATCGATATCTAAAAATATCGTATCGAAATTGTATCGCCGATAGCACTAAATATCGTCGATATCCGATTTCGATAGCGGAAGTCCCATGTAAGTCTATGGGAACAAAATATCGAAATTAAAAAAAACCTTTATTTCCTTGTAAACACTAAATATACACACATAGAATACATATATATATATATATACATGTCATTGTGACATATATATATACATATATTTATAGTTTATACACTTCTACATAGTAAAATCGACTCTAATTCAATTGCCGAGTAGAGACGTGACATACCTCATAGAAGTCGACGGGCTCGGTGCCGAGTACCCCGAAAACCTCTGGCTCTGTGCGACTCAACTTGGGCGTCACGAACAGGATTCTGTAGCTCGCTATAAGCGAGTCCTGTGTGCCTGAATTGCACTGGTTTTGTGCTTGAGAATTGCTAAAATCATCAGAGAATGTATTTGCCATTTTTCCGCCATATCTGCGTCACGACGAGGCACGGTGAAGAAGAAGGGCGTGCTCTTCGTGGGTGTCACTCACTCAGTGGCGTGAAAACGATGGCCGACCACTCTAAATGGTACTGCAATGTAAGATCGTGCCCCACAGCTCTTCAGTTCCGCCTCCTCATCCTCCTCAGTGTGCGGAAACTAACACGAAGGTCCCGCCTCACTACAAAAGAGGGGCCCTCTCCAGATGCTAATGACACATGTGACTTGGCAGAGATGGCTAATGGACACGACGAGCAGAAGTGGGAAGGGATGGAGCAGTCAGAGCTCTCCCCCCACGGAAGCGACCCGATCGCCACAGAATCACCGTTGGGCACCCGGCCTGTAAACCCTCCTACGCTGCAAGAAGCGGCAGATACCCTAAGAGGCCTGGCCCGGCACCGGGAGGAGGTCGCCAGGATGGAAGCGAGCTGGCGTGCCCTAAAAATAAACTTGGAGCGGCGCCAATCCCTCTTACCTGAAGTGTCTGTACCGGAAGGTGAGGCACCCGTTCTAGTAGAGGAGTCCTTGCAATGTGATCCGGTTGACGTTGTCGCAGTGGAGGCACCCGTTCCTGCAAAAACCGCAGCACCGTCAGCAGCACCCCAGATCCCGCTGTCTGCCCCCGTCGCTGAGACAGAAGAAGCGACACCCGTCCTCATGGAGGAGGCCGCGCAGGCACCAGAGCACTACCTGCCTGTACCGGAGCCCCGACTGTCATCTGATTTAGAGCCGTCTGCTTCCTCCGCAGGGGAGCGCCGCCAGGACTGGGGGGGGACAGGAGAGCTGCCGCAAACCGGACACTGTAAGCTGCAGTGGAGTGGTGGAGACATGGAGCAGCTGGTGGAGGAGAATTTCAACCGGCCTCAGGAGGAAGAGTGGAGACGTTGGGAGAGAGAAGCAGAGCGACAAAGGGAGCAGCGAGAATCCCTAAAACTTCGCCAACGTCACCTGGAGAAGGACCGGGCAGATAAGGACCAGATGAGAAAGGATAAAGGAACCCTGAGTGAGCTGCGGCGTAAGGGTGCAGTACGGAACTTTAAATTGAAAGGTGGTTGGGGCTTCATCAAGGAGCCTGGACTTTATTTAGAAGTCTTTGTGACCCGGCGGGACGTGGGGGCTCACCTCCCCGAAGGACACCCGGGAGGGACCTGTTGCCAGGAGACTTGGTGACTTACACCCGACACTGGGGTTACAATGGGTGGTACGCCCTAAATGTTATCAGGTGCGACCCCTACTCCCCAGTGTGTTGAGGAACCTGTGAGACCCTCGAAGCCTTCAGCCTCCCACATCCAGGCCTCTGCAAAAGTGCCCACCCCACGCCGTAAATCTCCCCAGCCTCCCTCAGTGGTCTCCTCAGCAGACCCACCCATGGACATGATATCGATACGTGGCCCGTACCCGGCGCCTGTTAGGCCCCCTGGGGTTCGTACAGTCCGGGACATAGGGTTCCAGACCCGGAGGGAGATGAAAGAGGTGGCCACACAGACCCAGATAGCGGGTCACGACGTCACTGTACAGGCCACACGACGTCATCAGGTCCTGGTGGTCCTTGGTGCCTCGGATGTTTGGCAATCTCAAGAAGAGTACCAGGTGGTACCTGGAAGAGGCCAGCCAAAGAAGTCTAAATAACCCGGACAGGGTCCCTGTATGTAAATAGTTAAATTGTTTATGTACCCGGACGGGTGAATGTTCCTAAAAAAGTTTTTTAATTTAATAAAAAAAAAAAAAACACAGTTTTCATTTCTTTTATTACTGTCTCATCCTGCGACGCCATTGATCTCCTGTAAAAAAATGAAAAAAAAAAGTATACCACCTGACCGACGCAGTCCATAGTAACGAGTGTCCCACGACGATCCAGCTCTGCTACATCAGAATGACAGGCAGAGCCTGTCATCCCGGCACAGCACAGCTGATTACCTGCTTCCCCGGCGGTGACGTCATCGGACTGACTGCTTTACGGCCGGGATTACCCTGCAGTCACTGCAGTTATCGCGAAAAACTGCATGTGACCGCCAGGGAGAAGATAATGGCGGCCATCAAGCAGTCCAGGACGTGACCGCCGGAGATCTTCTGCCAGGTAAGTGCCGCTGACTCCTGACAGACCCGACTGACGGACACTCACAGTGACAGTGACAAATCCGATTCCGGTATTCGATAAGACGAAAATATCGAAACGAATTATCGAAAGGCCGATAGAGCTAATATCGGCCGATAGCCGATATTTGCATTATCGTATCGCTCAACACTAACTATTACCCATTCATTCTTCTTGGATACTATTTTGACTGTCTTGGTATACTCAGAGCTGACCCACCGTTTTTTCTATTGTCCGTCCTGTGACCCGTGTCTCACTTTTTTGTATATACTTTATTTATCGCAATGTTTCTTATTTTGTTTGTTTTAAGTTGAGTGCTTAAGCCTTTTTTCATTATCCAGTTCACCCATAATCATGTATCTCCAGCAGATTAATCCTCTCAGGTAGATCAGGCCTCATATCAAAGCCAACCCAAGCCAACAGCAGCTCCAACAAGCATGCAAGAAGGTTATCTACTCCTTTTTATTGGTGCCAAACCATCTCCTTTACCATCCTAATAGCTTCCCTTCACAGCCGCCCTTTGACTGCATGGTGGTGCAACAAAGTGGTCTCACTACTCACAGCTTTTACTACACTCTACCTTCCCCTGCAACTAAACCCAAGAAGACAATCATTCGTCTGGTCAGAGGCAGGATCCTGTTTGAGTTAGCTGTGAAGAGAACATCATTATATACACATCATGCACAGTATATGTATATTATTGACATATGCCGTGACAGTATCTGATCTGTGTATATGCCCTAATAGGATGCTAAGGATTCAGTAAATAAGACAAGAACTTCTATTCACCTGGTAAATTGCCTCACAATCCACTGCTGTAGCTCTGATGGTCCTGTCAGTCTCTCATACCTGACCTAAAGTGATCACTTTCTGACTATCTTCTTGTAAAAGCTGCAGCCAATCAATTGCCCCAGCAGTGATGACAGCAGATTCACCATGTGATCACTGTGGTCAGTGATTGGCTGCAGCTGTCAACTTAGGATAGTTTGAACGTCAAGTAACAATGACCATTAAGACCACTGGATTAAAAAACTATTTACCAGATAAGTATATGCTCTTTTTTATTTTAATACATTCTTTGCTTTCTGGCTATTTAAAAAAAAAACATAAGCAGCCCCTTCAAAAGTCTATCCCATTTTCATATTCCTCATCGTTTAGCCAAGGTACAAAGCAGCTACAGAGAGGATCCAAAGTTTTGGAGGATTCAGCACACTCCTCCATTATATGTACAATTCATTTAACTATGCAATGCTTTGTTTCACCTGTGGTGGTGCTGGAGGCAAATCAGACACTTGCTTCCAGGCTCAACCATAGATTACAGCTGATCACTGATGATTAGAGTTGGTGGGAGTCAATTTGCAGGACCTGGTCCATCGGCCACGTCAGTAATCTCTGGCTGGTGGATGGAAGCCTTGAGAATCATCTCCTACCTCCGGATATGTCCAACTTTGTTTTTGATTCGCTGACCTGGAGTAATGATGACATCGTGATGTCCAACTACGGTAATTAAAAGAAGAGTCATGAACGCCGAGAGGCGGTTCAAATGGCTCCTGTCCATCCGACACAAATTATTGACAAAGCTGATGGACTTGGTCCAGAATTGGATTTATACCAACTCCACTGGTGATCCAAGCAATGGAATATTCTGTGATCAATATGGTATAAGAGGACTAACTAATGTTAATATTTAACCTGTGTGCCTATATTAAAAAGTGTATGAAGCGTGTATATTTAAAGAGGTATTCCCATCTCCAATGTCCTATCCCAATATGTAGAAGGTGTAATAATAATAATATTAGAAAATACCTCCAATTAGAAATGTGGTCATAACCATGGATACCTAAGTTCCTGCAATGCCCGCACATGAGGAAAGTGGCATAGAGAATCCAAAAAACTATATACATTTCTAATTGGAGGTATTTGCTAATATTATTATTATTACACATTCTGCATATTGGGATAGGACATTGGAGATGGAAATACCCCTTTAAATATAACAGAAAGAGGGGTCCATTTCAGAGTCCATAATTTGTGAGTTATATACAATGATTCAATGTGTTATTTTACAAAAAGTAGTTCTTTTTAGACTCTATCCACACAAACAGCAGTCCGATGTAAATTTGCAAATGACTTGTTATCACCAAATTACCAAAACAAAATTCTGCTCTCCCACATTAAAACAACTGCTGAGTTTTGGGAAAACATGAAACGTTACAACTTTCTGTCCTGACTTAAACCTTGTGCCCGGTTTGATAATTTGCTATGTTAATTTGTGACCTGAGCTGCAGCGACAGGAGAGGTCATTCAATGTACATTTTCTGATTGCATTAACCAAAAAGTGGTTCCTTGAAAATCAGCGAATTGTTCTGTTTTCTAAGGCATTTACTAAATTAAAGAAATATCCTCTATGACACTTATAGCGCACGGCAAAATCTTAATCCTTGAGAATACTTTGTAATCTTCACGATGCTGAAAGTGAGAGTCGATGCATAATTCATAAGTACCTATGATGATTTGCTCCTGGTAAAATGTTTTTTTTTCTAATAGTCGAAGGCCCTATAGCTCTGATGACAAAGAACTCTGCTTAACTGCATCTGAAAGTTGTTATTATACAGCGCTCCTGTTCTTTTCAAGCTAAAAAACACTCCAGCAGATATAGGGGGGTTAACCTTGACAACACCGCTAATAATGGAAGTCTGAAATCCATTACGTGTCATCAAGCTGAACATCAGAATAGACTATAGAGCCTGAAAAGTGATAGAAAGTCCTGCACATAAACAGCGAGGAGCTTCTCTACAACCAGAGTCATGTCCTGATCATGGTCACGTCATAGAAAATCCATTTTCGAACCCTATTGTCAGGGTCAAACTTATATGTTATCTGCTAATTCTTTTCTGGGTTAGCCTGAGGTTGATTCAATATACAGTTCACATTAAAAAGATAGATAGATAATACAGACAAAAAATGAAGACAGCACACCATGTCAGGGAGAAAAAATTTAGTTATTTAATTGCCCAAAAAAGCGATATTTCAGCTCATGATTGTGAGCCTTTCTCAAGCTTGAGAAAGGCTCACAATCCTGAGTTGAAAAGTCGCCATTTTGGGCAATTAAATAGCCAAATTTTTTCACCCTGACATGGTGTGCTGTCTTGGTTTTTTGTCTGTATATGGAGGTTTGGTCATTGTCTTGGAGGCACAGCACCCAGGAACACTATCGGCCTGTGCTGCTTTTCGTTTTCTTTTCTTTAGATAGATAATAGATAGCTAGATATGAGATGATAGATAGATAGATAGAATCGAAAGATATATAGAATCAAAAGATAGATAATAGATAGATGGATATAATAGATAGATAGATAGATAGATAGATAGATAGATAGATAGATAGATAGATAGATAGATAGATAGATAGATAGATTTCCACTCTGGACTAGTGATGAGCGAGTATACTCGTTGCTCGAGTTTTCCCAAGCACGCTCGGGTGTCCTCCCGAGTATTTCGGCATGCTCGGAGATTTATTTTCTGTCGACGCAGCTGCATGATTTGCGGCTGCTGGACAGCCTGAATACATGTGGGGAATGCCTGTTTGTTAGGGAATCCCCACATGTGTTTAGGCTGTCTAGCAGTCACAAATCATGCAGCCGCGTCAACAGAAACTTAATCTCCGCACATGCTAAAATACTCGGAGGACACCCGAGCGTGCTTGGGAAAACCCGAGCAACGAGTATACTCGCTCATCACTACTCTGGACTAAACCTTTGTGTTAGATGGACCACTTGATGTTCAATTGATCTCAGCATATCATGCTGTGATGCTCTAGATCAGCAGTAGTTGTTGGAGAAGCAAGTTTTCATTTTCCTGTAGTTCCCAAACAGGAAAAATGAAGCATTACGCTGTCCTTATTAAAAGCTATACAGTAGAATGTTTGTATAATTCACTGAGCTGATGAGTCCTTTCGATCAACTCTCTGCTCTGGCCCTTAATTAAACATACTGACAAGAAGAACAGTCTATAAAATCTTTAATTATTTCTACCTCTGTAATAAAAATGTTAACCCTGGTGTCACCACCAGGATGGCAGACAGAGAATCTAGTAAGGGATCCACTTCCAACTTCATTTCCACATTCAGAGAAGAAAAATTCCCCTCTATGAATCTCTCTGCTTTCCGTGTCAGCTAGAAGAATTCCTGTGTTCTTTTTCTAAGTAGTGTAAGGAACTTGTGTGGGCAGCAGTAAAAAGCAGCTTCTAAAGAAGCATGAACTAGTCATAAAAACAACAGCAATGCAGCATAGTGTTTGGTACAGATGGAAGCAAAAAAAGGTGATGAAGTATATTACAAAAATAAATTTGCATTAAGCAAAGAACATTTGAATACAAAAAGTTGAGTTACTCTTTAGGAATATGCAATGATAGTAAACAAAAAATTATTTTGGTGTCTTGGAGAATACTGGTAAGAAAGTCTCAGCTATGCATCAGATAACTGTTGGACAAATTCTAGTTTGATGCACGTTCAGATCAGCCAAGCTGCGTCCTGTATGGAAAGCGGGCATAAGGCCCCACTAGGCATCACTTTAGATTCAAACTGTCTGATCTATCTCTCTCTTGACAGTAACCCTTGGTACAGAACCAGAAGGCCCTTACAAATTAGATAATTGGCTGGTCCATTGTGGCTCTGACAATTTTATTGCAATGGGTATAGTGGCTTTAAAAGTTCTGCACACTTAGGATCATAGTTGGCCGAACACTGAAAGCTGTATCTTCTCAGTTCCTTATACACATTTAAGCAGGTGAGCTATATACCACATTGGAGACACAGGCGGAAAAACAATCTATATAATTCTGTTAAGCAAATAAAAGTAGATAGAGGAATGTAATTAGAGGCAGATTATACAGACGCAGTATTCACAGAATCAATGGCAAAACAATTATATAAACAGGAATATATTGGTAAATGTACAATTGGGAATAACAGGATAAACTCTGCAGTCCAACATAATCATAGTTGGGAGGGAGGCAAACACTGTACTAGGCAGGAACTCTGAGAGCTTTTGCGGCTTTCTGGACCCAACAAGGGTCGTGGCTCCATCTCTCTAGCCGCACGTTTTCCTGACAAACTCTATCAGCTCTATCTGGGCTGCTCTAGAGTGAGCCGGACTCTGTCTGACTCGTAGCCCTCCCTCTGCCCACACCCAGTACCGTAAGTCTCTGCTGAAAGTGACGACCCATCTCACACGTCTCCGCCAATCACTGGCCCAGGCTTGGGTCTCTGGACAGAAATTCTCATGGCCTCTTCGGGACTTGGCCGCCAAGTGTCTCGTTGGTTTGAATCGATGGCAGTTGACTGGCATTTTCTGGGTCAGTAGCCTTGACCAGCATTGTTCGGGTCTTTGGTGCTTGATTGTTGATTCGTGAAGTGTGGATCTTGACTGGCGTAGCTCTGGTCACTGGCGCTTGCCATCGTCATCTAAGTCTAGGCCTTGCTGGCACACAGGCTGTGGCCAACTGTCTTGACTGCTGGAGCTGCAGCGGGAGCAACTGTCACTTTTCTCCTTTTTGGCGCACTGGCCTTTTGTATCCAAGGCTGGCTCCTTTGTCATCACCTGACTCTGAGCACTGGCTAATTCCGTCCATCCTACAATTTCTTTCCTTTGGATCTGTTCCGCAGGGTTTTTTTGAGGCCTTGAAGCTCTTGACACCTATTTCCCAGGGAAACAACTTGGTTGAACGATGTAATCCCATTGATTCTGATTTCCACTCAACATATGATGTTGGTTGAAATAAGGATTCAACATGTCCAATTTCAGCCTTCTAATCTTTTTGCTCTAGGTAAGATAAATTGCCAAAAGTGGGGTCCTGTAGCAGCCTTCTTATGGAGAACATAGGAGCACTTGGCTTTGTATGGAAGAGTCCTGTATATTTAGGAAAGACAACTGCCGCTGCAACGATTGGCTGAACCATCATTCACCTGACAGCTAGTATGACGCAAAAGTCTTCAAAGAACTAAGATTTATATTCCGGTTGCAAAGAAATCATGCTTCCAAGTACTGAAAAGAGCAGTTTATTCTGGCAGTGAGAAGGCATCACTGGCGCTCAGCTCGTCTGCACCAACTGACCCAGGCTGAACCAATTAAGCGGGTTTTATTTTTGTGTCTAATGAAGTGCCAGTCTGATGAATACATATGTGAAACCAAATATTAGAATTTTCCCTTGCATAATATGAAACTCAGCATGAAGTCAACCAGTCAGATGACTCCAAGTACCCTGCTTTCAAAGTCACTTGATCAGTCAGTGCTTTGTTTCACGCCGACTTTGATTATTCAGTGATACAAGTAGCAATTTAGAGGTGAAAGGACATTTTTTCCATCAACTTTTGTAATTTAGTTTGTTAGATGAAAAGATGTCATTTTGAGTTTAAAATACTTGGGATAATGAACAGCCGTTGCCATGGTAAAGGGAAAAAATCTTAAGAAATTTAGTGGGAAACACAAGCTTCTTTTGCCTTAAACATCAAGTGTTCTTTTAAGATGGATCTTTTACATGATATTTTTCTAAAACTTCCTTTAAGGGTCAGATCCTTTTACAAATCATGGCTGACAGAATCTTGGAGAAAGCATCAGTTTCTTAAGATGTTTTAAGAATGTTTAGGGAAATACAATTTATTTGTGAACTCCTACTAAATTGGCACATTTACATGGGGTCATTCTGTAGCTGATTTTCCACTTCTGCCTATGGGCTAGTTGACCCCGTGTTAGTGAAAGGGACGTTATTTAATTGTATGTTGACCAGGATCAGGAAAAAAAAAACAGTGTCTCCTTCTTCAGAGGTTGCATCTCGATTTGCAGGTTTTCCACATTAAAGAGTATTTTGAGATGTTAGTGCAAAGGGACATTATAAAATAAAGAGATAATGATAAGGCTTCAATCGTACCTGTGTTTGAGTCTCCATTGCAGAATCCATCAATTTCCTTGGAAGAAAGAGTACAGTACCTAAATGAAAATAGAAAAGGCCCAGCTTCTTAGAATTTCCAAAAATTTATTAGAAAAAAATAGATTCTGGATAAAAATTAATACATGGTATTTACACAGACAGCGGAGCAACGCGTTTCAAACACACATAGCGCTCTTTGTCAGCTCTGACAAAGGATACAACGTCCTTTATCAAGGTGTGCAGAATTATTGACAAAAAGAAATGAAATTTAACTGACAATTTCAGTGCGCTTCCTTGGCAAAAGCAATCATTCGGCCAAAAGTCATTCAATATGGCCGGCTTTATGTCTATGATCAGGTTTAGATAACACTACTCATGCCTTACGAAAGAATCGGAGCATTCAGCCCATAATTAATAAAGAGTATACAAATTTCAATTAAAAAATAATTTTTATTGAAAACTATATAAAAACATTTGTTCACAATAATCAATTAAATGTAAGTGAAATAGTGATGGAGCAAGAATTACGTCCTGGAGCAAATATAAAACGAACAGTAAATGCGCACTTCACAAAAATTACCTCCTCACAATAAATGAAGGGAAGTAATAATGGTTATGGTATTGGGATAATTGGGAAATATAGGTAAATTAAGAAAAATCAGCAGATTTGTTCACAAGGAAATAAATCCCCAAAGTGAAATAGGGATTTATAATAGTTAAATCAGTACAATACATTGTGCTAATAAGTAAATGTAATCGCAAATAAAGTACCGAAAAAACACTGCTAATATCCCAAAAACTATGCAAATCCGAACAGGCAGAGGTTGATTGAAATAAGTATAAGACGCACTGAACTGCGTCTTATACTTATTATACTATAAGACTGACTGCCCCCCGAAGAAGCTGGAATAGCGAAACGTGCGTCGGGGCACGTTCCTGGACGGCATATTCTTTTTCCCAATATGGGTAAGCACTTCGGCACTTTCTTGACATGCACCCTGTTGGGCATCTGTAGGAGGCATTGACCTTATACTTATTTCAATCAACCTCTGCCTGTTCGGATTTGCATAGTTTTTGGGATATTAGCGGTGTTTTTTCGGTACTTTATTTGCGATTACATTTACTTATTAGCACAATGTATTGTACTGATTTAACTATTATAAATCCCTATTTCACTTTGGGGATTTATTTCCTTGTGAACAAATCTGCTGATTTTTCTTAATTTACCTATATTTCCCAATTATCCCAATACCATAACCATTATTACTTCCCTTCATTTATTGTGAGGAGGTAATTTTTGTGAAGTGCGCATTTACTGTTCGTTTTATATTTGCTCCAGGACGTAATTCTTGCTCCATCACTATTTCACTTACATTTAATTGATTATTGTGAACAAATGTTTTTATATAGTTTTCAATAAAAATTATTTTTTAATTGAAATTTGTATACTCTTATTAATTATGGGCTGAATGCTCCGATTCTTTCGTAAGGCATGAACATTTAGGGAGTTGCTCTGGTCCAATTTTGGAACCATGTTAAGATACGTTACCCATGGTTTTGGTTTAATAAAATTAGATAACACTACTGTATACCGTATATATTCGTGTATAAGCCGACCCGTGTATAAGCCGACCCCCCTAATTTTGCCACAAAAAACTGGGAAAACTGATTGACTCGTGTATAAGCCGGGTGTATAAACTGCCGTCCTGCTCTGTGCTGCCCCCGTCCTGCTCCTTGCTCCCCATCCAGCTCTGTGCTCCCCCATTCTCCTCTGTACTCCCCCCTCCTGCTCTGTCCTCCGCTGTGCTCCCCCATTCCTTTTCCGTCCTCCTGTGCCCCCCGCCTGCTCGTGCTCCTCTGTGCCCTCCATCCTCTCCCCCCGTCCTGCTCCGTGCTCCTCTGTGCCCTCCATCCTCTCCCCGTCCTACTCCGTGCTCTTCTGTGCCCTCCATCCTCACCCCGTCCTGCTCCGTGCTCATTGTCCTCCTCCATGCTTCCCCGTCCTCCGTTCTCCCCCCGTCATACTTACCCTCCCCGTGCCATCGCTGAACATCCCTGCAATCCTGCGTTCTCCCCGGCTTCCTGCAGCTCTCCTGTGCTGAGCGTGACGTAATACCGCTCATTAAGGCCATGAATATGGACGCCAAGCCTATGGGAGTGGCGTCGTGTCCATATTACATGACCTTAATGAGCGGTATTACGTCACCGCTCAGCACAGGAGAGCTGCAGGAAGCCGGGTACAACGCAGGATTGCAGGGACGTTCAGCGATGGCACGGGGAGGGGTGAGTATGATGTCCCAGCCACCGGCTCCTACCGCAGCACCCCCTCCCCCTCTGGTTTCTGCCCAATGACTCGTGTATAAGCCGAGGGGGCATTTTCAGCACGAAAAAAGGTGCTGAAAATCTCGGCTTATACACGAGTATATACGGTACATATTTCAGGATAAAAAAATGAAAGACAAGTGGGAAAGTGCAGAAATGCGAATTATTAAATATTATAACTTGAGAGTCCTCAGTGGTTGACACCTTACTTTTCAGTTAGACATTAAAAGGTATCAACCACTGAGGACTCTCAAATTATAATATTTTTTATCCACTGGCTAACACGGTACAAAGATATATATTTTTCCTGTATTAATAATGAAATAGTATTTCTTACGAGAGAGGATTAGAGAAGATGTTACAATATATAGTAGAGGTTGGCGTTGTGTTTCTTGACCTTGATGTGTATCTTAGACGTATTAGATACAAAGAAATAATCAGAGATGACAATCGGTTGAGATAAAATACTGTATAAATAAACTTCAGATGACTCTGTTAATTTCTGGCTTTAATAGTCACAGCCTGCTTAATGCACAAACAAGTTGATAACCGCCTGCAGCCCACACAGACTCTGGGTCCTAAAATACATTAATTAGGCATGAAGACAAACCTGCCAGTCTATCTTTGGATGAGAAAACAGGAAACAAATTCAAATCAAGGAAAAACATTGCTCCGAAGCATTCTGTCTAAAGCAAATCGGAAGAGACAATGTCACATTTGTTTAAATGATTCCTCTAATATATTCCAAGTTGACTTAATGAGGCATTGTAATCATCATAGCTTTATAGAGTAAAAAAAAATTACAAAATGGCCACTGCGCTGCCAAACATCTGATTATACCATTCGTAGAAATGAGAAAATTAAAACATTTATCTTAAACTGGCTCAATCGCCAATAAAAACAACAGGCGCGGTGCACGTCGCTCGGTCATATTTCATTCAACAGAACACAGCACCCAGTGCTCAATGCCAGACGCATATTCAGAGACAATAATCTACCGCTTTATCCCTGATGCACTCATCCTTTGTTGTGATGAACTGAGGTCTGGAAATATTACAGGACTTGATTATCTAGGGTACCGTGCCCTGACGTTCTTAGCTTTATAGAGTCTGTGTATGGGATAGCTAATCATGGAGGCCTGTTAGAAGGGCTATGGTCCGCGCCAATTGCCACAGGAAAGGAGGAAAGGTGCTAAGTCGAGTGATGCCTCAATAGACTTCAGACACTTTCTATCGAGCTCAAATTCAATGTCGGAGGGGAGCAGCACTCGGTTGAGCACTGAGATTAACTTTTAATGGGTTATCAAGCCCTGATTTTATTACACAACTGCATGAATCTGTATCTACAAATAATATATCTAAATATATAGATATAAATATACATTGTATATATATATATATATATATATATATTCATACACACATATACAGTGCTCAGCAGAAATGAATACACCCCCTTTAAAAGTAAGATTTGAATCAATATCTCACTGAACAATTTTGACAAGACTGAATTTCATATACCGTATTTTTCGGACTATAAGACGCACCGGACCATAAGACGCACCCCAAATTTTCAGAAGGAAAATAGGGAAAAAAAAATAATGTGTCAAATGGGGGTCCGTCTTACAGTCCGAATTCAGCTTACCAGCGAAGGGATCAGCACAAGTAGAGTAGTGGTCACAGGGTCGTTCGGTGGTCCAGGCTAGTGCTCTGTGTTGCAGGGATGCTCTGTTGGGTGGCTATGCTCTGTGGGGTGGCTGTGCTCTGTGGGGTGGCTGTGCTCTGTGGGGTGGTTGTGCACTGTGGGGTGGCTGTGTTTTGTGGGGTGGATGTGCTCTGGGGGGTGGTTATGCACTGTGGGGTGGCTGTGTTCTGTGTTCTTTTGGGGAAATAAGTGAGTCTTATGGTCCGAAAAATGCGGTAATATTTTTTCACTCACAATCTCATAATAAGAAAATCCAGTTAATATTATAGCTTTCATTACAACTTCTTCAGCTTTACTCACATTAATTATCGCAATAATCAATAGACCCAAAACAAGAAACTACAACATCTAGTATTTTGCATGACCTCCATTTTCAAGACTACGCCAGTGCCTCACTTTTGTGATGCCATACCGTTTTAAAGCCATAAGTTACAAAAACGTTTATTTTGACCTCATCACTCAAGAAGAGTATAGAGTCCCGGTAAGCTTCATATTTTTCATCATGGGCCCTTGCAAATTTTTTGAAATTATTTAGTATTATTTATTATTTAATATTTAGTTACCTATTTCATATGAAGAAAAACACTGTACCAATATTGTCGATTATTGACTAACACGTTGCTGCAGTCTATGTTTTAATTTAAAAATTGACAAGAAAATCTGAATATATTTATTCATGTACAGTAAATCTCGTTTACACGGGAGTGTTTTTTTGTTTCCTGTTTTTATTTTATAGTATAATTTTTTTGACGTTTGATAACCCAAAGGGTTAATATTGGCCTCCGAATTCATGTTAACTGTTTTTGACTTATAACGTATGCAAATGATTAGGGAGTTCATCCTACCACAAAAAGAAGTTAAGGGTATGCCACACTAAACAATATCGCTAACGGGATCGCTAAAAAACGTCACTATTTAGCGATCCCGTTAGCGATATTGTTCAGTGCGGCAGCTTCCAGCGACGAGCTTCCTGCTGTGATCTCGCTCGTCGCTGGAATCGCTCCGGACCCTATTTCATCGCTGGCGCTCCCGCTGGGTAAGTATCTAATCGCTGTGTGGCACCTTTTCTTAGCGATTTAGCGGTACTTTTGTACCGCTAAAGTCGTTAAGAAGATCGCTAACGGCGATAGCGTCGTTAACTATATCGCTAAATGTGGCCGCATTTAGCGATATAGAAAAATCCCGCTAGCGATCGCATTAGTATGCGTCGTTATCGTGATCGCTAGCAGGATTGTTAGTTAGACAGTGGTTTTTTTCTGTGTATCACATTTTGTTTGAAAAAGGCTTTCAAGAAGCCGAAACGCGTCACATTTGATGTTTTTGGCCTATACTGGAGAAGAATATGGAATACATTTTTGACAAGCCTACACATACAGAATTGAATGCGGTCTTTTGTGCTAATTTAAGTATGGGACGCCATCTCTAGACAAAAGCACGACTCTACTTTGACTTCATGTACTTGATGGTAGCAGGAGTACTGTTATCTTTTAGCCTCTGTCTTCCATCAGTTGTATTCTGTTTCTGACACCAGCACACAGAACAATTACAGAATGTCTAATCAGAAGTCTCCGCGAGACACATGCACGTTATGTTCATGAGCAGTTATGACAAGTTTATAATCAACAACTTCCTTTCAAAACTGGAAGCACTAATTAATTGGTATCAATATATTCCATATCACCTCTAGCATCACGGAATCCACAGGGAAAATTTCATTCATACGTGTCTTTACTGCCAGAAAAACACGTCAATGTGTAATTTCATGCTCCCATGAATCCCCTTGTATTTATAAAGTGCCGGACTCTGGAGATCATCTACAATTATAATACAATGTTTGTGGCTATTGTTTGGTCACTTTGATTAACATTCACGATGAACAGCAATTCTCCCAAAGGGATACAGGGAGCCGACGTCTACGGATTTCATCCATATACAGTAGATGGACAAATGATTCCGAATGTAATCTCCAATTTATTATTTAGTGGAGGAAGGAATAAGCAGAATGTATGTGTAGAGGTGATTTATAATGTTAGTCTCAATTTTACACAAAGATAGATGATGGATAGATTGAGAGATAATAGATAGATAGAAAGATAATAGATAGATGATAGATAGATAGATGATAGATAGATAGATAGATAGATAGATAGATAGATAGATAGATAGATAGATAGATAGATAGATAGATAGATAGATAGTGATAGATAGGTAGGGCAGGTTAGGATAGGATATGGGTTGAACTAGATGGACTTGAAGTCTTCCTTCAACCTTAATAACTATGTTACTACGTTACTATGACACAGGGTAGAGGTAGTAATTAGTGATGAACGAGCGTGCTCGGGTGAGGTGTTATCTGAGCATGCTCGTAAGCTAACCAGGTGACTTCGGCGTGCTCGAAAAATATGTTAGAGTTCCCGCACCTGCCTGTCTCACGGCTGTTCGACAGCCAGAACACATGAAGGGATTGTCTAACAAACAGGCAATCCCTGCATGTGTTACAGCTGTCAAACAGCAGCGAGACATGCAGCCTTGTGGACTCGAATATATTTTTGAGCACGCTGAAGAAACTCGGTTAGCACATGAGCATGCTCAGATAACACCTCACCCGAGCACGCTCGTTCATCACTAGTCTCAATTTGCCATGTCGCATTTGGAGAGTCCCTGTGTGCCTAAACATTGGAGCTGCCCCACAAGTGACCCCATTTTGGAAACTATACCCCATAAGGAACTTATCTAGATGCATAGTGAGCAATTTGAACCCCCAGGTGCTTTACAAATTGATCCATAAAAAAAAGAAAGTACTTTTTTTTTACAAAAATTTTCTTTTAGCCTCAGTTTTTTTCATTTTCACATGGGCAACAGTATAAATTGGATCCTAAAATTTGTTGGGCAGTTTCTCCTGAGTACACAGATACCTCATATGTGGTCATAAACCACTGTTTGGGCGCACGGCAGGGCTCAGAAGGGAAGGAGCGCCATTTGACTTTTTGAATGGAAAATATGCTGGAATATTTAGTGGTTGCCATGTCGCATTTGGAGAGTCCCTGTGTGCCTAAACATTGGAGCTCCCCCACAAGTGACCCCATTTTGGAAACTAGACCCCCTAAGGAACTTATCTAGATGCATAGTGAGCACTTTGAACCCCCAGGTGCTTCACAAATTGATCCGTAAAAAAAAGAAAGTACTTTTTTTTCACAAAAATTTCTTTTAGCCTCAGTTTTTTTCATTTTCACATGGGCAACAGTATAAATTGGATCCTAAAATTTGTTGGGCAATTTCTCCTGAGTACACAGATACCTCATATGTGGTCATAAACCACTGTTTGGGAGCATGGCAGGGCTCAGAAGGGAAGGAGCGCCATTTGACTTTTTGAATGGAAAATTAGCTCCAATCGTTAGCGGACACCATGTTGTGTTTGGAGAGCCCCTATGTGCCTAAAGTTTAGAGCTCCCCTACAAATGACCCCATTTTGGAAACTAGATCCCCTAAGGAACTTATCTAGATGCAAAGTGAGCACTTTGAACCCCCAGGTGCTTCACAGAAGTTTATAACGCAGAGCCGTGAAAATAAAAAAATCATTTTTTTTCTCAAAAAATGATTTTTTAGCCCACTATTTTTTATTTTCATAATGGTTACAGGAGAAATTGGACCCCAAACGTTGTTGTTCAGTTTGTCCTGAGTACATTAGTACCCCATTTGTGGGGGGGAACCATTGATTAGGCACACGTCAGGGCTCGGAAGGGATGTAGTGATGCTTTGAAATGCCGACTTGATGGAATGGTCTGCGGGCATCTTGTTACGTTTGCAGAGCCCCTGATGTGCCTAAAGAGTAGAAACCCCCCACAAGTGACCCCATTTTGTAAACTGGACCCCCAAAAGAACTTATCCAGATGTGTGGTGAGCACCTTGAACCCCCACGTGCTTCACAGAAGTTTATAATGCAGAGCCGTGAAAATAAAAAATCATTTTTTTCCTCAAAAACTGATTTTTTTAACCCCCAATTTTTTATTTTCACAAGGGTATCAGGAGAAATTGGACCACAAAAGTTGTTGTACAGTTTGTCCTGAGTACACTGGTACCCCATATGTGGGGGGAACCACTGTTCGGGCACACGTTGGGGCTCGGAAGGGATGTAGTAACGTTTTGAAATGCTGACTGTTATGTTTCGGTAGCTGAGGAGTGCAGGCAAAAAAGGCAATACACCAGAGCAGTTGGAATCTATGAGATTGCAGTACCCTGACTAACCACAACAACTAGAGGCAGCCGTGGAGCGTTCCTACATTGGTCCTAGACGCCTCGTCACAGACTGAGAAACTAACTACACCTAAAGATAGATATAGGAAAGCTATCTGCCCCGGAGCAGAACCCCAAAGATAATAGAAAGCCCCCAAACATGTAATGGCGGTTAGACAAGAAGAAATACTGACACAGACAGAAAATAGAATGAGCAAACTTTGGGGCCCAAACTAACTAAATAGAAAAGGATAGGAAGGGTACTTACTGCAATCCCAGAAAACCCTGAAAAGCACCAACTCTACTAATTTCAAAAACATCTGAGATCACACGACCTCTACCACCTAAATTAGTTCTCTGGTGTAACAAAATCAAAACAGCAGCCACTGAAAAAACTGGAAAAAGCAAAGGTACAAACATCAGTGGCAGAACTAAATTGAGAGGGCAAAAGCCCCCGGAGGGGACCCTGAAGGCCCCCACAGAAGTGCAGGACAAAATGCAAAAATCAAGCACAAAAACAAAAAGAAGAAAATGTCTTATCTGTTAGCAGGAGATGCAGACACGACAAAGCAGGCTACAAGGGAAACAGGAATCAAAGATAGAGACCAGAACAATTGATCACCGGCAACCCTGATGGGAAGGTGACTCCCTTATATAAGACCAGTCAGTAACACCTGATTCCCAATCCTCACAATCTTCACTGGACAGACCAGTACCGCTTGTAACCACCAGAGGGAGCCTCTACTCAGAACTCATCTCAAGCCCATTCACAACAGTACCCCCTCCTTGAGGAGGGGTCACCGAACCCTCATTTGAGCAACCAGGTCGGTCAGGATGAGTTCTATGGTACGCTAGTCTCCTAGCATGGATGTCCGAAGCAAACACCCAAGAATTGTCTTCCTGACCATTACCTCTCCACTTAACCAAATACTGGAGTTTCCGTCTAGAAAAACGAGAATCTAATATTTTCTCAACCACATACTCCAGATTGCCCTCAACCAAAACAGGGTCAGGAGGCACAGCAGCAGGAACCACTGGCTCAACAAACCTCTTCAACAAGGACTTGTGGAACACGTTATGGATCTTAAATGTCCCTGGAAGAAGCAAACGAAAAGAAACAGGATTAAGAATCTCCATGATCTTATAAGGTCCAATGAACCTAGGCTTAAATTTAGGAGATGCTACTCTCATAGGAATATTCTTTGAGGACAACCAGACCAAGTCCCCACTTTAAACCGAGGACCATCAGTCCTATGCCGGTTAGCAAACCGCAGGGCCCTCTCCTGAGAGAGGGACAACCTCTCCACTACCTGGTCCCAAATCTGTTGCATACGCTCCACAACAGAGTCAACACCTGGACGACAGAAGCCTCCGTCTGTCCTGAAGAAAATCGAGGGTGAAACCCAGAATTACAGAAAAACGGAGACATCAAAGTGGCAGAGCTAGCCCTATTATTAAGAGCAAACTCAGCCAAAGGCAAAAAAGAGACCCAGTCATCCTGATCAGCAGACACAAAGCATCTTAGATAAGTCTCCAATGTCTGGTTTGTTCTCTCAGTTTGACCATTGGTCTGAGGATGAAATGCCGAGGAGAAAGACAATTGAACACCCAGTTTAGAACAAAAAGTCCTCCAAAATCTGGAAACAAACTGGACTCCTCTGTCAGACACTATGTTCTCAGGAA
>JARQOD010000002.1:606365140-606423561 GCA_033576555.1 Oophaga sylvatica | reverse complement strand
TTTTCCGAGTGGTCTCCGAGTATTTGGAAGGCTCAGAAGTTTAGCTTATGTCCCCCCAGCTGCATGATTTGCGACTGCTAGACAGCCTGAATACATGTGGGGATTCCATACAAACAGGCAATCCCCACATGCATTCAGTCTTTCTAGTAGCCGCAAATCATGCAGCTGCAGGACAGAAACTAAATCTCAGAGCATTTCCAAATACTCAGAGACCACCCGAGCATGCTCGGGAAAACCCAAGCAACAAAGCATACTCGCTCATCAATAGTACGAGGCAGTCCCCAGGGTTCCCATCTAGCAACTGTGGATTTCTGATGTGACTGATGGACCAGGATCAGTTCCTGTGATTCTAGTAGGAACCCATCGGCATTCCGTACATTCTCTGTGGAACACCTGAGATGCCGAGGTCAGTAGTAATCCAGGCTTTTAAGATGTTAAACTGCAGCGAATAATGCTCTCACTGATCTCACGATTTCTGCATAAGCCTGGCTATATATACAGCAGATGAATATGGTTTGATTTCTTTGTCTGTGTGGATTGAATGGGTTGTTACCGACATCTGGTGAGAATTTCATGTCAGTAGCACCTTTAGAAATACATTCACTTAAAACATTGGTGACGTGTTTAATACTTATTTCACCCGCTGTATATTTGTTCTTTATAGATCTATCAACCCAAAACCGAATTCAAATTATTTTTCATTTTAAATAGATAAGAAAAATAGCAAAAAAATGGTTGCAAAGGTATTCACAGCCTTTAAGCAATAGCACTATGCTTACCTCTTATACAAAGCTGAAACTTTGACCCGGTGTATAAAAACGCGTTCAGCAGAACAGTAGTATAAAAATCATTGGCCTTGACCTTGAAGGTTCTTATAATGTGTCTATAGAGGTGTAAGTCAACTCAGTATTTAAAATGTCTTTTACTGTCAACTTTATTGGGACATCATGGATTAGTGACATTCGCAGGGCTGGAAAAGCTGCAAACCAGCTTTATAGCATTTGGGAATTCAGTGATCAATGAGGAAAACTCAGATATGGAAGAATGATTAACAGTTTTGCTGTGTAAAAATAATTTGAAATGTAATTGGAGAGCTAGAAACACAATTTCAGAATCCCATCAGCAATCCGCAAAGCCCCGGAGCTGCAGATATTGGGATATTTACATACAATATGGAATAGATTTATTATAGTGTCATGTAAATGGTCTCATAGACATAAACAATTTCATCAAAGGAACAAATAAAAAGTCTGGAAATGTATAATGTATAATGCACTCATTATTAATTCTGATATATGTGTATATATTAACACTAGTGATGAGCGAGTATGCTCGTTGCTCGGGTTGTCCAAGCACGCTCAGGTGTCCTCCGAGTATTTGAGTTCGGAGATTTAGTTTCTGTTGCCGTAGCTGCATGATTTGCGGCTCTAGACAGCCTGACTACATGTGGGGATTTCCTAACAATCAGGCTGTATAGCACCCGCAAATCATGCAGCTACGGCGACACAAACTAAATCTCCGAGCTCACCCAAATACTCGGAGGACACCCGAGCGTGCTCGGAAAACTCTCGTAACGAGCATACACGCTTATCACCAGTAGTTATTTTAGTAATATAATTCCAACCTTTCATAAAACAATTGGTTTGTGTCGCTGTTTTCTGAGACCTATATCTTTTTTTACTTTTTGGTCCGTAGGACTCCATGATGGCTTAATTTTTGAACGCTGAGCTGTAGTTTTTAATGGTATCCTTTTAGGGAACATATAGTCAATGCCCAAAGTTTTGAGACTAGCACAAATTTGGGTTTTCACAAAGTTTTCTGCTTTTCATTACTTGAGTACAATTATCAGCATTTCATAAGTTTTTAAACTTTTACTGACAAATACATCAAGTTTATGCAAAGATTCAATATTTGTACCATTGACACTTATTTTTCAAGACCTTTTCAATTCGTCTTGCGACTAGATATCAGTTTTTGGGCCAAATCCTGAATGATGACAGTCTGCCCTTGCCTAATAAGTGCTTGAAGTTTATAACAATCTTGTGTTTTTGTTTGTCCATCTGCATTTTGAGGATTGACCACAGGTTCTCATTGGGATTGAGATCTGGCCATGGACCCAAAGTTTCAATCTTTTTTTTCTACGAGCCACTGTGAGACTGTGACTTCCTTTACTAACTCAGAATTCTCCAATTAGGTTCTTGACAATAGATTTCTAAAACTATCTATTAATGTATTCTCCATTGTTTGATGGCTGGGCTAGTATATCCCGCAGAAAAAAAATTTGCGATTTGAGATGTGATCTTTAAGCCTTTTATATTTATCAGCCTTATGAAGGTAACAAGGATCCAACTAGCAATGGAGGACTATGGTGGTGCATTATACTATATGGAGTACTATGAGAAGTGTATTATACTATATATGGAGGACTGAGCAGTGTATTTTAATATATGGAGGACTATGGGGAGTGTATTATACTATATGGAGGAATGATTAGTGTATTATACTATATGGAGGACTGAGTGTATTTTAATATATGGAGGGCTATGAGGAGTGTATTATACTATATGGAGGACTGAGGAGTGTATTATACTATATGGAGGACTGAGTGTATTTTAATATATGGAGGGCTATGAAGAGTGTATTATACTATATGGAGGACTGAGGAGTGTATTTACTATATGGAGGACTGAGGTGTATTTTAATATATGGAGGCTATGAAAGGGGGCACGAGATGTATTATATATGGAGGACTATGGGAGTGTTATTGATTACAAGTATATGGAGGATATGGGGAGTGTAATGACTATAGTATTATCTATATGGAAGACTATGGGGTGTGCATTTTACAATATGGAGGACTGTGGTGCACATTATAATATGTGAAGGACTATGGGGTGTATTATACTAAACAAGCAAAATGATGCATATTCATCAAGTGATTGGATTGTTTATGCTGGAACAAAAATCATTGTTCTCAGCAGCACATCGCCCAGTGAAAACTGCAGATATGCTGCTGATAACATGATACTGTATGGGGACAGATTGATCTATTAGTGATTGTCCTGTTCCCATCATTCTTTCTCAGTTGGTGTAAAGAGGCCAAGAAACAAGCGAAAGACTTCAATATTGTCGATCACAGCGGCCTGAAAATGCAACATGATGCCCACAGACCATTCAATCAAAGTCTGCATCCCAAAACGGCGCTCCTTCCCTTCCGAGCTCTGCCATGCACCCAAACAGTGATTCTCCCCACATATGGGGTATCAGCGTACTCAGGACGCATTAGACAACAACTTTTAGGGTTCAATTTCTCCTGGTACCCTTGTGAAAGTAAACATTTGGGGGTGAAAAGATCATTTTTGTGGGAAAAAAATATTTTTTATTTTCACGGCTCTGCATTATAAACTTCTGTGAAGCACTTATGGGTTCAAAGTGCTCACCACACACCTAGATAAGTTCCTTGGGCGGTCTAGTTTCCAAAATGGGGTCACTTGTGGGGGGTTTCTACTGTTTAGGCCATCAGGGGCTCTGCAAACGCAACATGATGCCAGCAGACCATTCCATCAAACTCTGCATTTCAAAACATCATTACTTCCCTTCTGAGCCCCGACATGTGCCCAAACAGTGGTTTCCCACACATATGAAGTACAACGGTACTCAGGACAAACTGGACAACAACTTTTGAGGTCTAATTTCTCCTGTTACCCTTGTGAAAGTAAAAATTTGGGGGTGAAAAGATCATTTTTGTGGAAAAAAAAATGATTTTTTATTTTCACCGCTCTGCGTTATAAACTTCTGTGAAGCACTTGGGGGTTCAAAGTGCTCACCACACATCTAGATAAGTTCCTTAAGGGGCCTAGTTTCCAAAATGTTGTCACTTGTTCATGTGAAGCACGTAAAGGGTTAATAAACTTCTTGAATCTGGTTTTGAGCACCTTGAGGGGGTGCAGTTTTTAGAATGGTGTCACTTTTGGGTATTTTCTGTGATTTACACCCCTCAAAGTGACTTTAAATGTGATGTGGCCACTAAAAAAATGGTTTTGTAAATTTTATTGTAAAAATGAGAAATCGCTGGTCAACTTTTATATTTATCAGCCTTAGCAATGTAACAAGGATCCAACTGGCAATGTGCACAATTTTAGCCTTTGAGCATTTGATTCCCACTGTAGTCATTTCTATTTTCTATATTAAAGGGTTATTATGTTTTCCATCTATTAAGTTTAATCTTGAGCAATCAGTTGCTATCGTCAGGGAAAGGTTTGTTGTAAGATAGTATTACACAATGCTAGAGTTGAGCAAAAATATTTACAGGACTCTGGTTCAGGGACCACGTTGTATTCTGTGGCTGTTGGACCAGAACGTTGTGAACCTCTTCCGATCTTCTAGAATAACAGCACCTCTTATGTTTAGTAAACTTATGCACAATGCCATGATTGCGGAGAGTCATGCCAACCCTACCAACCCTGGACTCTAGTTCCTGCATTCGCAGACTACCAACATAACCACTAGACCAGGGTCCTACAAATATTTTTGATCACCTTCACACAGAGTCCTTTCAAGTACACAAGTGTCCTTGTAATACATGTTTCCAATGAGCTCTTCATAATCCATTTCATGCAGCAGCTATGTTCTTAGGCTAATAGATAGGGGCCTTTGTGGGTAATATCCCGTAAATATGGAATATGAGAAAGGGTTGTATAATTAGAACAACCTGCTCAACATGGCAGTTTATTTAAAGTAAGTTTTCCAGATCTGACATTGGGCATGAGGAAATAGCAATACACATTGGACAGCACATCTGTGGAGGCGAATATATCGATGCCCAACTGATATTGCAGACAGGTTTTATTCTAATTAATAGGTCCCATGCACAATAGTCACTAGGTTTCAAAAGGTTGCATCATGACTCTCTATGTCTGATGTCAAATTAGGCCAGAGCGTAATGATAGTGGGACATTTTCATGTCAAATAATATGTTTTATTAGTTCCGCCATTATCACAAGATCGATGGCCATTGGCCAATGTATACGTATAGACTGAACCACCATTAATACTCAGATGATCTTCGCCCATTATACCTATACACAAATCTTGAATAAAGCATTGGTAAATTGAAAGAATCTGCCCAGGATACTTTTGAAAAATTGGAACTATTTGTACAGATTGAGGATATGTCAGGAATGTGTTGCGTAGATACACCGATAGGTTCTCCAGTATTACTGTCATATTTTATTCTGTCCTTTATGTATGTGTGTCATTAGAATAACTTTTCATAACGATTATTCTAAAGATGAATGTTTGTTCAGAAACTGTTGTGACACAATGAAAACCAATGGGGTAGACACACAGTCATTTGCTTTGCCTAGCAGATTTGATTTGGCTGTAGGCTATAGAGAAGTTTTATCCCTTTTATGTTTCTTCACAGGTAACTGCTGTTACAACAAAGAATTCAGGGAATGCTATCTGTCCCAAGCTGGAGAGCTGACAAAAGAAAAAAAGTTTTTGTAGACTTGAAGAACTGCTTGGATTCCACCAAAGAGAAGATATAAGAGTGATGTTCCCGCCTGGCCATGTCCATCAGAATATTTGACACTCAGTACTAGAGACTTTTGAGACTTAATTGCATCAAACAAATTTTAAAACAGTGATTAAACATGATGGAACAACATATTTATAGACAGGACTTAAAAAGATCTTCCTTTCAAACTACATTTATTGCCAATGAACGGTATTAGTGATACAATAATAACTGCAAGGAACCCCCTATGATTAGTTAAATGGGGGTCCATTGGAGATTACCGTATTTTATAAAATTCAGATTCTCCAACTTTGCCAAATTTCCCTGCAAAATTAATAAAAATATTACATTTAAATCGAAATAATGCAAAGCCTCTAACTGCTCAGAAATTACAGCTGTGACATTCTGAGAAATCCTACCTCTGTCCTAACCCCTATAGAGCTTTTTAAAGCAAAAACAGCCTTAGTAATGTCTAAGTGACTTCAATCTATCTGGCTAGGAATTAACGGATAGCAATTGGTGGTAGCCTACTGTGTATTTAAGGACACATCGCAGTAACAGACTTTTTAGGCTACTTAAATTGTAAAAATGGTCTAAAAATTAACTATTTTAGGAGACGGATGCCTGCCTTACTGGTATTTATACACAGGCAGTGCAAACACAAGAAGTCATGGCTTTTTTCAAGATGGGGAGATGGTGCTGGTAGGTTCACATCCCAAAAGCAAGCACAAGCAACAGGCTGCTGCATTTGGTTGGCATGAATGGGTCTAATACTGAACCATTAACAATGAAGTGTGCAAAAATATATATAATTTTAAACAGCCTGACACTTTCTAAAGTACAACGCGTAGTAAGTCGTTGTGCCTAAATTTCCGGAATGAGGATATTTTTCTTTTGTCTTTGAAAAAAAATATAAAAAGGAAGGGCATAAGAAATTAGAAAAAAAAAAAAATATATATAATAAAATAATATTTATGTATAATATTATATATATATACATATATATATATGTATATATATATATATACATATATATATATTGTAAGCTTTTCAGGGGATATAGCTCTGGGATCGCCGTCCGGGTAGACGGAGTGGCACGGAAACAGTTCATTCACAGACAGCAGTTCTGGTAAAAACTGGCCGCAACCAGTTTTATTAAAGTCCACAGCAAACAGAACATAATCAAAACCAAATCATAAACATAAGACCTGGGCTTGTCCAGCCACTTACTACACTTAGATAGATTTCCCTATCTATCCGGGACCAGACTCTAACAGCCTGGGCCAAAACAACACATATGTTCAGCATTTACCAGCATGGAGTTTCACAGAGTCTCCTCCTTGTGTCTGAAGGCACCTTCAACGTCCAGACTTGAGAGAGCTCCCCTCCTATTCAGCAGCTATCCGCATGGATTCTCACAGAGACTACTCCTGTGTCCGGGGTACATCGAGCACCCAGACTGAGACAGCTCATACTCCTGGAGACTCCTTCTTGTGCCTGGACTCCTTGTCCAGACTAAGCGAGCTCTCTGTCTGTGTTCGCAGACACCTACTTCTGGTCTCCTAATTAACAGCTGAGTGGTTTCAGGCCTGAGCTGCAAGTGTGTACTGAATGTAAGGTGTAGTGACCTTTCTCTACCACTAGGTTTACAAAGCCATACATTTCCCTTATACCAGTCAGCAAAGTATCTAGGTGAAATGTACACCCCATTCAACACACATACTCTCACTGTCTCACATATCCCCCCCCTCTTCTCCAGACCGGAGGGCTGGTCATCCAGACCGGAGGGCTGGTCAACAATCCAAAAGAGACAGTGAACTCTGGACCAGTCATGGCCCTCATCAGCTTCATCTTCACTACTGTCATCTGTATCTTCACCTGAGCCATAGCCAACATCAGCTTTCTCTTCATCTGAAGCATCCGCACTACCCTGTACCCTCCCAGGCCTATGCTCTCTGCGGGCCTCGGGTATCCTGCACGGTTTCATCTTGACCTTAGGGCCGGGCTCAGTTTCGATATAGTGCCGGCCAGAGAAGTACGACCCGGCACATCAGAACACTTCTGCTGACTCTTCCTCAGAAACTCACGTACCTCCTGTCCTTGGTGCACTGACCATGTGTCACCAACTATCACAGAAGGTATAGGGGGTTTTTCACTTTTCTCTAGTTCCCCTTGAACCCTCTTTAGCACATCTATTTTCTTGAATATCGGTTGACTCATAAAGTCTATTTCACAGACCTTAAGCTCCTCTGCCATGGTCTCTGACCATTTTAAGCTACACTGTTCAAATGATTGGGACTGTAGAAGGAGCTGATCATTTTTCTTTTGCAGTACACATAATTCATCCGCTAAGTCTCCAGCTGAATTGTAATGTTCTACCGTGACAGCAGCATTCTTATATAGAGCCTTAGACTTATTGAGCAGCATTTGCTCTTGCAACGAAGAGATTCCCTGTATCCTTCCTTTTACTTCATTGACCTTCTCACGAAGATGCTCATGGCTTTCATCACACTCCTTCATCACAGTTTGGAGTTTTTTCTGAGAAGTCATCAATTCATCTGGTACCTGTTGGACGTCTTTTATGTCTTCGGCCCCTTCTTCAGGCTCTTCTGGTAGAACATGCTCAGAAGCCCTACCGTCAGTCTTACATTTCCTCTTCAGTCACATCATTATGGTCTCCAATATTTCCATTTATTCCGGCTTTCAAGTTCTCCTTGATAGCTGCATCTGTATACTCAGAACCCGCCGGATTCTTCTCTTCCACCACGTTCTGCATCCCATCTGAGCTCCCGCGTGTCTGCAGCGGCAACGGAGTGACACATCGCTTTTCCCATTTGTTGGGACGTGGCTCCGATGTAGACTCCATGAAAGTGCGCTTGAGCTCACCAACGCCAGCCTGATGTCTCAAAATCTCATCTTGTGACTTATCCAGATCCTTGGTGTCACTCGGGAACACCGCTGGGGCTCCGGGCGCCGAACTTCCAGCCTGAGCTTCACGAGTTGCAGCTACTGATCCGAACGCAACCCGTCCACGCCGCTGTCTTCGGCAGAAACAGATTCCTGGACAGAGTCAGTCCCCATATCTTCAGTCTTGTTCCTTACAGCTTCACTTGAGACCTCAGCTTCTGATGAGGCATCTGGCTTGATGACTGCCACTTCTATGGCTTTTTCCACCTCTGCAGCATCTCCCTCAGAGTCCTTGGCACGATACAGATCCACACCATACCTTGGTAACTTCACATTTCCAACAGCACCTACTTGGGCTGTGTTCAGTTTCAGAGTCCTGCCTTTAAAGCTCAGCTCTCCTCCTTTCACCTTAGTCTTCGCCAGGGAACCGGCCAACTGTAAAACATCTTCAGATGCCATCTTCTGTCCGACTGCAAGGTCAGCATCAGCCTTCCTCTCAGGACTCTCAACCTCCTCTGCTACCATGCCTTCCTCATTTGCACTGGTTGCTTGATTGTCATCAGATGATTCACTATCACTACCACTATCCCTGTCTGACCCCTTTTTCTCAGCCACATCTGGCTCACTTTCAGGGTTATACACTTCATTTTCATTCACATCCTGCTCACTGTCAGGGTTATACAATTCATTCTCATTCACATCTTGATCTGGAACCTTAGTTAACATGTCATCCACAACATTAATTTCACCATCTGGTCCCTGGTTTCCCTCAGGTGGACCCTCAAGTATGTGACTATGTGACAACCCCAGCACTATACTTCCATATAGCTCAGGTACTAGGAGCTGGCTCACGACCTCTCCCTGGACTTCAGTGTCCCTATACAACAGGTGAGTGTTTATGGCAACATGAGGAAACCTCTCCTCAGAGCCAGGCTCTTGGGAAACCTCATTTAGAACATTTATATTTTCCTGGGCCGTTTTAAGAGAGGGGTCTCGCCACTGCTCACTCTCAAAATTGTCACAGGACACAGGTAAGTCAGGGACACTCGGTTCCCGAGAACCACCATCCTCGTCTCCCAACATCACCTGCAAAGGAATTTCATCACTATCACAGTCATCATTATTATCAATATCATTATCATGATTATGATCAGTATCATCATCACTATCATGATCATCATCATTATCATTATCAGCATCAGCATCATTATCATGGTCATCATCATTATCATGATCATCATCATTATCATCATCATCATCATCATTATCACATAAGTTTAACGGCCCACTAGCATTGTGTTCCGCCCCTCAGGACTGCGCACCCTCAATAGGAGCTTCATCACACTGTCCATCAGAAACATTTTTCCCCCAGAGATCCTTAGACCGGGGAAAGTCATTACCCAATATGACGGGGGCACCAGGTTCTTCACTACCCCCACTTACATGAAACCTCCTCGCGTTTGGGGATCAAGTCCACGACAGTCTCTGGGTAGACTTTGGTGTCTCCATGGACGCACACCACACTCAGGTGTTTATCAGGGATAAAGTCCCTATCAATCAGGCTGTCCCATACGGAAGTCACTGGACTCTCTGAATCCAAGAGGGCCTGTGCTGGGCAGTCATTTACAACCACCGGGGACCCCTGTGGTCCAGTTTCTTCGGCTGAGGTGGACACACACACAGACTCTGCGCAGGGAGAGAGGGATCCGCCAACATCACAACACATAGGCTCCCCCTCTATTGGACAGTTGGCTGCAATTTCACGACATCTCCAACACTGTCCATCACACTCTCCCACCCACACGACCCCAACAGCTGGAAAGCTCTTACCGGGAGAGTTCGGCGTCCAGGAACTCTGAAGTGACGACCTCTCAGACGGCTGGTCACGGAGGCAGTCTTTGGTGGCGAAGGCCCTCTCCATCAGGCTGACCAGACGATTGGCGTCCTGGTGGTCTCCTTGTCCGACCTCTGGCTGTACCTCAGGAGGACGTGCTTGGGTGTAGCGGTCCACTATCACCTTTTCAACTCCATAATCAGGTTTGCTGACTGCAGACTCCCAACTGCATCTCCAGTCATGAACTCCCCTGGCACGGGCTGTCACCGTAACACCCAGCCAGGTAAGAATCTCCGCTTTCAGCTTGGCATAGTCTTGGCTGTCCTGCTCGCTCAGGTCAGCATAGGCCCTTTGGGGTTCTCCAATCAGATAGGGTGCGACCATCATGGCCCATTCAGATAGGGGCAATTCTCCTTCTCTGCCAGTCCCTCAAACCTAGTGAGATATACCTCCACATCGTCACGAGGTGTCATCTTTTTCAGGGACCGTCTTACCGCCTTCTTTACAGCGGACAATGCAGGTGACTTTGCAACATTACTTTGGGACGATGCGCTGCAAGTCTTTTGTAGTGCTGCAACCTGCTCAAAAAACAACCGGTTATTCTCCTGCTGCTGCTGCAGGAATTGCTGCTGGGCCTGCTGCATGCGCTGCTGGTGCTGCAGGCGCTGCCGCTCCATGCTCTGCTGCATGCTCCGCTGGGCCTGGACCAGGTACTCAACGAGCTCCTCCATACTGCCGGACTTATCTGTCTCAACCACGGCAGTCTTATGTTGCACATTAACTTGCGCCATTTGTTCAAACAGCGCCTCCATGCTGTCATCCATGCTGTCAGACTTCTCTGTCTCAACAACGGCAGTCTTCACTCAAGACATACACACTCCACAGTCTTTTCCACAGAAAGTTCAGCTTTGCTGTGCAGACACTTTTTTTTTTTCTCTGCAAACTCTATTAGGGCCACTGTCTCTTTAAGACTGCTCCAACAGACACACTTTTTTTTTTCTTTCTCTGCTGCTGCTTCAACAGACTTCACCTTTTATTGCTGTCTCTCGCCACTGTGTTGCACGCACATTCCAGCACCAATTGTAAGCTTTTCAGGGGATATAGCTCTGGGATCGCCGTCCGGGTAGACGGAGTGGCACGGAAACAGTTCATTCACAGACAGCAGTTCTGGTAAAAACTGGCCGCAACCAGTTTTATTAAAGTCCACAGCAAACAGAACATAATCAAAACCAAATCATAAACATAAGACCTGGGCTTGTCCAGCCACTTATACATTAGATAGATTTCCTATCTATCCGGGACCAGACTCTAACAGCCTGGGCCAAAACAACACATATGTTCAGCATTTACCAGCATGGAGTTTCACAGAGTCTCCTCCTTGTGTCTGAAGGCACCTTCAACGTCCAGACTTGAGAGAGCTCCCCTCCTATTCAGCAGCTATCCGCATGGATTCTCACAGAGACTACTCCTGTGTCCGGGGTACATCGAGCACCCAGACTGAGACAGCTCATACTCCTGGAGACTCCTTCTTGTGCCTGGACTCCTTGTCCAGACTAAGCGAGCTCTCTGTCTGTGTTCGCAGACACCTACTTCTGGTCTCCTAATTAACAGCTGAGTGGTTTCAGGCCTGAGCTGCAAGTGTGTACTGAATGTAAGGTGTATGACCTTTCTCTACCACTAGGTTTACAAAGCCATACATTTCCTTATACCAGTCAGCAAAGTATCTAGGTGAAATGTACACCCCATTCAACACACATACTCTCACTGTCTCACAATATATATATAGTTTATGGCTTGTTTGTCTTATAATCTAGGAAGCACACATTCTCTGACACACAAGCCTTAGTTTTAGGATTTTTCTTTAGTAGCAAAATTATGACACATGAGTATTAATGTGCACTCCTTGTTTGCAATTTAGCATTTACATATTGAGACTTCCACTCCTATTTTGAATGTGCTTCAGCACTACTGTAATACACCACAATCAGATGTAGACCTGTGCGCTCTGACCTCCTATCTCTAAGCTGTAAAATCCTAAAAATCTTTATAGTCCCTGTTATAGTCCCCCCTGTCTGCATTAGACCATGTGATGAGATGAGCAAGCTGCATGACCTTATGGGAAAGCCCGTATGACCATGCCTTTTAACATGAGCCTGCTCTCTGGATATAGTCTTCAGCAATGTGTGAAATGGAATCAAGCATTTTTTTTATTGTAATTTTCCCAAATTGAATTGCAAATTGGTCTAATTTGGCAGGACTTGCAAATTTCAAGAAAAACAACTCGGAATTCATTTTCAGTGGATCAATGCCCTTCTCTCTAGGATCCACAGTTCCTGTTCCCAAAGAGGAGGCTTTTAAATAATGAAGCATGTTGTTGCTCCATTTTACATTTGAAATCATAATTTTTCAACCCTCAAATTAAGTTTAATGGTAAAGTTAACAGAATTTTTGCTGTTTGCAAAAAAACCCCACCATGAAATAAGAACAATTCAAATGGCTCAACAGAACTGATATAGCAAGTGGTTTCCCCAAATTGACCATAAAATGAACACTTTTAATGGTGACAGCAGTCTCAGAATTACTCAACACATTCATGACAAGCATCTTTAGATCTTAGTAGAGAACCTTTGTCTGTTAACACTTGCAACAAACATGGACATGAATCAACTGGTAGTATTCATGATGATTTTCAGCCCATTCCTCATGAGCAGTGGTCACCAGTTTTCACTGATGATATCCCCCGTTTAAGTATAAGTCGATCCCAGCTCAGCTGTGTGTTTGTGTTTTTACTGACCTTCAGCAATGTGAACTGGAGGACATGAGGAATTGACCAAGATTCCTCAGTTGCCCTGTCAGAAGCTGATGTCTGACTAGTACTACCCTTCATGTTTGCAGCAGGTCATAACAGCCAAAAGTGCTCTACTCTGTGCAATAATCATTTGTCATGAACAGGTTGACTAATTGTGAGAATGGAGAACTCAATAAAAGCTGTCTAACTGGGGCATGCACAGTATAATACTGCAGTCCCATACAGTACCATAAGAGTTGCTCACTATTCATTATCCATTGATATGACAATCATGGGATGAGCAGCTGATGTGTTTGCAGATCTCCCGTCAGATAGGTTTGGGAAAAATGCATCGGAAAGGTGGACTTACAGTGTGAACTGGAAGTCATTGCCCAATTGCCCATGAAAAATGGGGCTGAAATACCTCAGTAACCCTGCCAGAAACTGATGTCTGACTACAGTGGCTTGCAAAAGTATTTTCCCCCTTGGAATTTTTTGCATTTTGCTACTTTACAACCTGGAATTTCACTGTTTTTTGAGCGCTTGCATCAGTTCATGTAAAGAACATGACTACCACTGTGAACAATTGGTTTTCTTTTTTTTTGTTAGGCAAACAAGTCTATGAGCTTCCCACATCTGGCCACTGAGATTTTTGCCAATTCCTTGAGGCAAAATTGCTCCTTCAAGTTAGATGGGTTCCCCTTGTGAACAGCAATCTTCAAGTCTGATCACAGATTCTCAATTAGATTAAGGTCTGGGCTTTGACAAGGCAACTTCAAAATATTTATATGTTTCCCCTTAAACCACTCGAGAGTTACTTTAGCAGTATGATTTGGGTCATTGTGTTGTCGACTTGAATCACTTTCTCTGTCCCTGCTGTCGAAAAACATCCCCAGAGCATGATGCCACTGTGCTGCCACCATTTTTCACTGTTGGGGTGGTGTTCTTGGGGTGATGAGCTTTGTTTGGCACCAGACATAGCATTTACCTTGGCCACCAAAAAGTTCAATTTTGTTCTTAGCTGACCTCAACACCTTCCTCCATACATTTGGGGAGTCTCCCACATGCCTTTTAGCAAACTCAAAATTAGTCTTACAATTTTTGTGTGTAAGTAAAGGATTTTTTTGCCCACTCTTCCATAAAGGCCACCTATGTAAAGTGTACGGCTTATGCCTATTTTTTTATCACTTCACTTCACAACCTAGACTATTTAGTGCTAATACATCACACACAAATTGGATTAATAAAATATTTAAACACAGGTTATAACGTAACAAAATAGGTACAAAGCCAAGGAAGGCACTGTACACATCATTTTTGCAGCAGAACGTAACAGCCAAACGGGCTCTACTAATTATGAGATAATTACAGTTTTCTCAAAAGTTTACATACCCCGGCAGAAATTGTGCTTTCTTGGCCATTTTTCAGAGAATATGAATGATAACACCAAAACTTTTTCTCCACTCATGGTTAGTGGTTAAATGAAGCCATTTATTGTCAAACTACTGTGTTTTCTCTTTTTAAATCATAATGACAACCCAAAACATCCAAATGACACTGATTCAGAGTTCACATACCCTCGTGATTTTGGCCGGATAACATGCACAGAAGTTGACGCAAATGGGTTTGAATGGCTACTAAAGGTAACATCCTCACCTGTGACCTGTTTGCTTGTAATCAGTGTGTATGTGCATAAAAGCTGAATGAGTTTCTGGGATCCAGACAGACTCTTGCATCTTTCATCCAGCCACTGATGTTTTTGGTTTGTGAGTCATAGGGAAAGCAAAAGAATTGTCAACAGATTAACAGGAAAAGGTATTGAACTGTATAAAACAGGAAAGTGATACAAAAAATATCCAAGAAATTGATAATGGCAGTCAGCAGCGTTCAAACGTGATTAACAAATGGAAAATCAGGGGCTTTATAAAAACAAAACCATGGTCAGGTAGACCAACAAAAATTTCATCCACAACTGCCAGGAAAATTGTTCGGGATGCAAAGAACAACCCACAAGTAAAATCAGCTGAAATACTGTACTCTCTAAAAACTAGCAGTGTGGCTTTTTCTAGATGCACAATAAGGAGGCACTTGAAGAAAAATGGGCTGCATGGTCGAGTCGCCAGAAGAAAGCCATTACTGCAAATGCCACAAAGTATCTCACCTACATTTCGCAAACAGCACAGACACAAGCCTCCAAATTCTGGAACAAGGTAATTTGGATGATGAGACCAAAATTGAACTTTTTGGCCACAACCATAAATGTTACATTTGGAGAGAGATCAACAAGGTCTATGATGAAAGGAACACATTCCTACTGTAAATCACGGAGGTGGATCGCTGATGTTTTGGGGATGTGTGAGCTACAAAGGCACAGGAAACTTGGTCAAAGTTGAAGGAAAGTTTAATGCTGATGTTATCATCAAATACTGGAGGCAAATTTCCAATCAACAGCCCGAAAGCTGCGCACAGTATTAAGGAATGGGGTATGTGAACTTTTGATCAGGGTCATTTGGATGTTTTGGGTTGTCTTTATGAATTAAAAAGAGAAAACAGTAGTTTGACAATAAATGGCTTCACCCAACCACTATGAGTGGAGAAAAATTTTGGTGTTATCATTCATATTCTTTGAAAAAAGGACAAGAAAGCAAAAATTCTGCCGGGGTATGTAAACTTTTTAACAGAACTGTAAGGAGTAGAGCTGAGCGAAACAGGTCGGTCAGATTCATAAGTGCCGAATTTCGCCAAAGTGGGGTTTCGCCGAGCGAAACCCGACTATAGCGTGAAGTCGGCCATGCGGTCGTCGACCCGAGCGCCAAAGTCGGTTTTCCCATAATGCTTGCAGGCGCCTTTTTTCAGCCAATGAGCAAGGACGAACACTGTGGGCAACGAGATGACATGGGTAGCGTCCACCACCATCTTAGAGAAGGGCATTGCAGTGATTGGCTTGCTTTGGGGGCGTCATAGTGTCTATAAATGCCCTGACCGCCAACCTCCATTTTGCTTCTGCCAAGCTTAACAGTAGGGAGAGGTTGCTGACACTGTTTATCAGTAGGGAGAGAGTTAGGGCTGGAAAGAGAAGTTTTTATGTGCTTGTGCTGATAGCAATTGTGCTGTACAGTTAATGTGCAGTGACAGGGGAGGATTTCCTTGTGTGCTGCAGCGCTGGTTATTAGGCTGCCTGCTAGTGACAGGGGAGGATTTTCTTGTGTGCAGCAGCACTGGTTATTAGGCTGCCTGCCAGTGACAGGGGAGGATTTTCTTGTGTGCAGCAGCGCTGGTTATTAGGCTGCCTGCCAGTGACAGGGGAGAATTTTCTTGTGTGCAGCAGCGCTGATTATTAGGCTGCCTGCTAGCTGTATTGCTGTGTGTACACTGCTGTGCAGACTGCTTTTTACACAGCACTAATATTTTCATTCTTTTTTTCTGCACAGTAACCGAGCGTTCATTTTTTCCCACACCGTATAGAGCTGTACGCTCCTCACACACTACCGTGTACCGGCTGGTATCACAGACAAATACATGCTGACTATCTGTGTGTGACTCCGGAAATATATAGGAGATTTAAATATTCCCCTATACTATATACAACTGGTATCTTCTGATACAGTACCTTTTGTCTGCTTTTTGTATTCTGGTCAAATCCATACTGAGTGAGCGTCTGTGTGTGACTCCGGAAATATATACGGAGATTTAATTTTACCCTATACTATATCACCTGGTATCTTCTGATTTTTCGCGTAGATCCATATAAATCTGTGTACTCTTTCGGTTATACATATTACACTGGTATCCTCGATTCAGTACCATATATCTGTGGTATTTTTGGTACATTGTCCCAAACATGAGGAAGTATGGTGGAAGAGGCCGCGGACGTGGGTGGTGGGGGCAGCTGGTACTGATGGTGGTGTGGTGCATCTGCTGGTAGTGCAAAAGCACAATAGCACCTAAGGCAGGAGGTGTTGAACCTGTGTCATCGTCTGGCTCCAGGAGGCCTGGAAGGCTCCCTATTCTGGGAGTAGGTAAACTGCTTTTAAAGCCGGAGCATCAGGAACAGGTTTTGGCTTACATTGCCGAAACAGCCTCCAGCTCTATCGCCTCCGCTTCTGAATTTTCAAAAACTGCAAGCACTGAGTGGTCAGTGCAGGCTCCTGGTCAGGATCGACACCTTTCCTTGTGTTATTCACCCCCACCAAAAGTGAAGGTTGTGGCAGGCCATACTTCAGATTACTCCCTGGAGCTCTTTTCACATACCATGCCTGGGTTATCAAATGAAATCCTGAATTCCCCAGTCCAAGATGAATATGACGTGGAGTGCACGATGCACAGCCACTGCTATATCGTTCTGCTGGTACATTCACCCATAGCACTGCATTGCCCTCGCAGTCTACTGAGCCAGATTCTGACCCTGATAAAACTCAGGTGCCCTTCCTGCATACTCTACCACCTTACAGGGTGACACAGAGGAAGGTGCAGATTAAATTGAAGAGGAGGTGATGGATGACCCAGTTGTTGACTCGGAATGGCATCCATTGGGGGAAGAGGGTGCCGCTGGCAATAGCTCAGAAGAGGAGGAGGATCCGCAGCAGGCATCAACATCGCAGCTGCGGTTATCTGGCAGCCCCGTAGCAGTCCAAAAACATGTTAAAAAAACAAAAAGAGTTGCAGGACAGCTTGGCCAGACTGTCAAATTAGCACAGCGTGCAAACCCTGAAAATTTATCCCATAGTAGGAAGAGTGCAGTGTGGCACTTTTTTGACCAAAATCCTATTGATGAGGCAAAGGTTATCTGTAAGAAGTGCGGAAGGACCTTTAGCCGAGGGAAAAATCTCCAAAATTTGAATACCAGTTGCATGCTTACACATTTAAACACCATGCACTTGCAAGCGTGGACGGACTACAAAACCTCAGGTAGCACATGTGCACCTGCTCCGACTGAAAGTAGCCAGCAACGCTACATCGCTTCCCCCACTGTAAGCCCACCGGTTAGCACACCACCAGCAAGAAATGTTGAGGTGTCGTCGCAAGGCCAAAGCAGTCAGAGAATCACAATGTTTTTCCAATGAAAGACTGAATCTAGGCCATCACCACCACCCCACCATCACCATCACCAACCCCTCTCAGTCCGCCATGTCCACCGCTAGTTCCCCCATATGCAGCTCTCAAGTCCAGCTCACCCTAGCAGACACTCTGAGTAGGACAAGAAAGTATTCATCCTTTCATCCGCGTACACTGGCTTTGAACGCCTACATTGCCAAACTGATCTCATTAGAGATGATGCCCTTCCGTTTGGTTGAAAGCGCAGCGTTACGAGAGCTCATGGCCTATGCTGTCCCACGCTATGACCTACCCAGTCGGCACTTCTTTTCTAGAAAAGCCATCCCTGCCCTCCATCTGCATGTTCAAGACCGCATTGTCCATGCACTCAGTCAGTGAGTGGAGAGTTGCACCTCACAACAGATGCATGGGCCAGTAGGCATGGCCAGGGCCATTACGTGTCCATCACTGCCCACTGGGTTAATGTGGTGGATGCAGGGTCCACAGGGGACAGAGGTGGTGGGACAGTGCTGCCTAGCCCACGGTATAGGCAACAGTTGGCTGTAGGCGTTCACCCTCCTCCTCCTCCAGAAGCGAAAGCTCGTCGACAGAGCGCAGTCGCACGAGCACTCCATCCGCAGCTGCCAGTGTTGGACACGAGGTGTCTCACTATCGAACAGCTAGTGGTAAGCGTCAGCAGGCTGTTTTAAAGATGATGTCTTTGGGCGACAACAGACACACCGCGGAGGTACTGGCCGACTACTTGCAGCGAGAAACTGAGTCATGGCTGGGCAGTCTACATCTTGCGCCAGGCAAGGTAGTCAGTGATAACGGATGTAATTTTGGGGTGGCCATAGCTCTGGCAAACCTCAGACACATACCTTGCCTGGCTCACACCTTGAACCTGGTGGTGCAGTGCTTCATAAATAATTATCCGGAGTTACCAGCCCTGCTCCATAAGGTGCGAAGACTGTGCTCGCACATCCGTTGCTCGCCCGTAGACACCAGTCGTATGTAGAGGCTGCAGCGATCGCTCCACCTCCCCAAGCACCGCCTAATCATAGACGTTGCAACAAGGTGGAACTCCACCATGCACATGGTTGAGAGGTTGTGCGAACAGAGGCAGGCTGTAAAGCATTTGAAGGCAAGCAGTTTGAGGGCAGACATCGAGTTGTCGGGTGTGCAGTGGTCAAAGCTGAAAGACCTCTGTAAAGTCCTTCAGTGTTTTGAGGAATGCACACGGCTGGTAAGCGCAGATGACGCCATCATAAGCATGAGCATTCCACTTATGCGTCTGCTCATGCAAACTTTGACGCACATTAATGATCAGGCGTCTGCAGCGGAGGAGGAAGAGGAGGAGTAGGAGGAGGGAAGCCTTGATGACAGTTAGCCATTGTCTGCTCAGGGAGCTGTCCTGGATGAGGTGGAGGAAGAAGAGGAGGAGGATGGGGGGATGATTATTTTGTGGAGGAGGATGCTTCTCAGGGGGCAAGAGAAAATGTTGGCTTGCCAAGGTCAGGTACAGGGTTTGTGCGTGACTGGAGGGATGTGGATTTGGCAGAAAGTGCTCCTCCACCCACCACTGGCAGTGCATCATTGACACCTGGAACATTGGCCCACATGTGTGATTATGTCTTGCGGATCCTAAAAATGGACCCCCGCATTGCCAAAATTATGAAGGATGACGACTACTGGTTGGCCAGCATCCTCGATCCACGCTATAAAGGCAAATTACAGAACATCATGCCACAAGAGAACCTAGAGCGAATATTGGCAAACAAACAGGCAACTCTTGTAAACCGTTTGTTAGAGGCATTCCCAGCACACAGCAGCGGTGCAGGTTCTACCACGAGCCGTACTGGGCCAAATGGAAGAGGTGTTCGTTGTGCACACAGCTGAAGTGGCTTTGGAGACAGGGGTTTCATGACCATGTTGTGGACTGATTTCTCGAGTTCCGCTCACACGACTGTTAATACTGAATCGATTGCAACAGACAGAAGACAGCAGTTGTCAACTATGGTTCAAAATTACCTCTCCTCCCCTATCGATGTTCTCCCTCACAGGTCATTCCCCTTTGACTACTGGGCCTGTAAACTGGACACCTGGTCTGAATTGGCACAATATGCCTTACAGGAGCTCGCTTGCCCTGCAGGTAGTGTGCTATCAGAAAGAGTCTTCAGTGCTGCTGGATCAATCCTGACAGAAAGAAGGACCCGGCTGTCGACCCAAAATGTTGGTGATCTCACTTTCATTAAAATAAACCATGACTGGGTATCAAAGGATTTTGTACCACCTTCCCCTGATGACACATAGGTTGCCAGCAAAATGGCTCGCTTTGTCCTCCTCTTCCTCCGACTTCTCCAATTCCTTCATTTGCAGCTGCTGAACGTCCAGCCTACACCTCAACATATGCCTGTTTTTCCACCTCCCTAACTGGGCTGTACCCCCCCAGGGCCAGCGTCAGCACCTGGCGCACCTGGGCAAGTGCCGGGGCCCTGAGCAGGTGGGGGGGCCCACTCGCCATCTGAGACACCGGCATACTATGAGGGGCCCTGTGCCAGTGCCAGCGCCCACGAGTGGGCCCCCCCTGCTTGCTCAGGGCCCCAGCACTTGCAATACTTACCTCTCCCTGCTCCACCGCTGTGATGTCTTCCGCGTTTCCTGACAGTGACATTCAGGTCAGAGAGCACGATGACGTCACGTCTGTGCGCCCTCTGCCTGGACAGTCACAGTGCAGAGAGATGGACGATGGCGACGCTGAGGAGTCCAGAGTAGAGCAGTGCCCAGCGAGGAGAGGTATTTCATTTTTTTAATGTTTGGAGCAATATATGGGGAGCATTATACACTGGAGAATTATATATGGGGCCCATCATACACTTGAGCATCACAGATAGGGTCCATTATACACTGGAGCATTATATATGGGGCACATCATACACTGGAGCATCATATACGGGGCCCATCATACACTGGAGCATCATATGGGGCCCATTATATATGGATCATTATATAGGCCCATCATACACTGGAGCATCATCCATGCGGCCCATCATACAATGGAGCATCATATGGGGCCCATTATATATGGAGCATTATATAGGCCCATCATACACTGGAGCATCATCCAAGGGGCCCATCATATACTGGAGCATCATATGGGGCCCATTATATATGGAGCATTATATAGGCTCATCATACACTGGAGCATCATCCATGGGGCCCATCATATACTGGAGCATCATATGGGGCCCATTATATATGGAGCATTATGTAGGCCCATCATACACTGGAACATCATCAATGGGCCCATCATACACTGGAGCATCATATGGGGCCAATGGAGCATTATATAGGCCCATCATACACTGGAGCATCATCCATGAGGCCCATCATACACTGGAGCATCATATGGGGCCAATTATATATGGAGCATATATAGGCCCATCATACATTGGAGCATCATCCATGGGGCCCATGATATACTGGAGCATCATATGGGGCCCATTAAATATGGCGCATCATATGGGGCACATTATATATGGAGCATCACATGTAGCACATTATATTAGGAGCATTATATATGGGGACCATTATATTTGGAGCATTATATGGGGCTCATCATATACTGGAGCATCATATATGGGACCCATCATATACTAGAGCATCATATGGGGTTCATTATTTATGGGGTATCATATAGGGCCCTTTATATATGGAGCATCATATGGAGCACATATGGGGCCTATTCTGTATGGAGCATTATATGGAGCCCATTCTGTATGGAGCAATATATGGGGCCCATCATATACTGTATGGAGCCTTATATACGACTCATTATACTGTATGGAGCAATATGTGGAGCTCATTATACTCTATGTGGACCGTCCTATACTGTATGGCACATTATATGGGGACCATCATATACTGGAGCATTATGTGGAGCTCATCATATACTGTGTGGAACATTATAAGGGACCAATTCTGTATGGAGCAATATATGGGGCTCATTATTCTGTATGGAGCAATATATGGGGCTCATTATTCTGTATGGCGCACTATGTGGTGCCCATAATACTGTATGGAGGACTATACTGTCCGTTTTTTGAGCTATTGTAGAATTTACAATAGATATCACTCATGTAATGTAAGAAGTGAAGTATTTGGCATTGTACTATACCTATATTTCTGTGCCGTTTCGGAGCATCATGAATTGTGGTATGTGTTAAAGGGGCCCACTGAGACTCTTTGGCCCGGGGCCCACGAAAACCAGGAGCCAGCCCTGCCCCCCCCACAACTTTAGCCAAATAACCCCCAGTTTTCAATGAGTAACTATTATTATAAAGTAAATTAAGGTTGACAAGCTTAAGTAATAAGAATTGATGTCGTTGGCATTGAAATGGGCACTGTCGGTGTGGTTACTGTCCTCCACTCACTGACAACTTTTCTTCCCATTGACTTGCATTGGGGTCGGTTCGAGTTTCAGTTGGACCTTCGACTTTTTCCGTTAGTCGGCCGATTTCGTTCGACTCGACTTTTGGGAAAGTCGGGTGGTCCGAAACCCGACTCGACCCTCCGGAGGCAAAGTCGCTCATCTCTAGTAAGGATATTATAAGTTAACTTAACATACAAAGTGACACATTAGGAATACTATGATTATTCTGCTCTCAATAACAACAACAAAAAAAATAATCATTTTTATTTCTATAGCGCTAAAATATTCCGTAGCACTTTACGTTTCACAGGGGACTTAGACAATAAAGACATCACACAGTAACACATAAATCAACAGATATCAAGAGGAGTGAGGTCCCTGCTAGCAAGCTTACAATCTATAAGGAAATAGAGGAGTCATGCAAGGTAAACATAAAGTGCTTGTATTGTATGGTCCAGCCATCAATACAATAAAAAGGTTATTCACATAGTGCTGCATGAACCGGTCACCAGTCAGAATGTGTAGAAGTACAGGTACAAAATGCTATTAAGTGCATGGAGGATGTGTAAACAGATGCTACAAGGGATCAGATTTGGAAAAAAAATTTGTATGGGAAAAAAAGGGAATAGATACTGTGCATATAGTGAGGCTAGGCACTAGGCCAGTCTAAAGAAATGCTTAAAACTGTGGGTATTGGGAGTTATCGAATTGTCCTGGGTAGTGCATTGCAGAGAATTGGTGAAGCACACAAGAAGTCATGGTGACGGGAATGTGAGGTTCGGATTATTTAGGATGTTATCCTTAGGTCATTAGCAGGAGGGCAGTCATGAGGGAGGAGTTGTGTGGTGTGCTGAACCGTTGAATGCTTTGTGGGTGAGAGTGATAGTTTATATTGGACTCTGTAGCGGATGGGCGACCAGTGCAACGGCTGACACTCTCCGGTGTATAAGAAAGACATAGCTGAACTGGAGCGGGTGCAGAGAAGAGCAACCAAGGTTATTAGAGAACTGGGGGGTCTGCAATACCAAGACAGGTTATTACACTTGGGGTTATTTAGTTTGGAAAAACGAAGGCTTAGGGGTGATCTTATTACAATGTATAAATATATGAGGGGACAGTACAAAGACCTTTCTAATGATCTTTTTACTCTTAGACCTGTGACGGGGACAAGGGGGCATCTTCTACGTCTGGAGGAAAGAAGGTTTAGCCATAATCAAGATGCAGATTCTTTACTGTAAGAGCAGTGAGACTATGGACTCTCTGCCGTCTAATGTTGTAATGAGTGATTCCTACTAAAATTTAAGAAGGGACTGGATGCCTTTCTTGAAAAGTATAATATTACAGGCTATATTCACTAGTTTCCTAGATATTGCGTTGATCCAGGGAGCTAGTCTGATTGCCGTATGTGGAGTCGGGAAGGAATTTTTTTCCCCAATGTGAAGCTTACTGTTTGCCACTTGGGGTTTTTTTTTGCCTTCCTCTGGATCAACATGTTAGGGCAGGTTAGGATAGGATATGGGTTGAACTAGATGAACTTAAAGTCTTCCTTCAACCTTAACCCCTTCCCGACCCATGACCCGACGTCGGCATCATGGAAACCAGTGCCATCCGACCCATGACGCCAACGTAGGCGTCATGCTATAAATCATGTTCCTGCGGGTCGGGTGACCGGGGTCACTGAAAGGTCACCCGACCGCAGGCACAGGACCCCTTGCGCATCACCACACTGGGGGTGGCTTAACCCCCACGTGGTTACGATCGCTCTGATTGGCTGTTAAAAGTGAAACAGTCAATCAGAGCGATTAGTAATATTTCACCACTGAAAAGTGGTGAAATATTACAATCCAGCCATGGCCGATGCTGCAGTGCGCCTTTGAAAGTACAAAAATTTATTTTCATCACTGTGATAAACTCACAGTGATCAAAATAAAAAAAAGTAAATGAACCTCCCCTGTCATAGGTAGGGACAAAAAATAAAGAATTTTTTTTTCCTATTAGGCCCTGTCCACACGTTGCGGATTTTGCTGCAGATCCGCAGCGTATTTAGCTGCTGATCGCAGCGGATTTCGCTGCTGATCCGCAGCGGATTTAGCTGCAGATCCGCAGCGGATTTTGCCTCTGATCCGCAGCGGATTTTGCTGCGGATCCGCAACTGATTTTGCTGGGGATCCACAGCGGTTTTTGCTGCTGATCAGCACCAGATTTTGCTGCGGATCCACAGAGATTTTGCTGCTGATCCGCAGCGGAGATTTTGCTGCGGATCCGCAGCGGATTTGGCGCTGCGGATCCACAGCAGATCCAGAAACCATGTACAGTACAATGCAAATAAATGTAAAAAAAAACGCCGTGCACATGCTGCGGATTTTTCAGCGCGGATTTGCTGCGGTTTTAAATCCGCAGCATGTCAATTCTTTGTGCGGATTCCGCAGCGGTTTTACATCCTATTCCATTATAGTTGTAAAACCGCAGGGAAAAACTGCAGGGAAAAACCGCAGAAAATCCGCACTAAATTAACAGGTAAAACGCAGGTCATTTTACCTGCGGATTTTAGAAAAATCCGCAAGTGAATCCGCAACGTGTGCACGGGGCCTCAGGGTTAGGGTTAGGCTGGGTTCATATTGCGTTATGGCAGTCCGTTAGATGGACTGCGTTTCACTGCGGTATAACGCGGTGTAACACAGTCCGTTAATGCTGCCATTCACCCCATTTGTGTGCGCATCGCAACGCATGCCGTCATTCAGTGACGGAGCCTCGGGCTGGGCGCTCCGTCACCGCTAGCACAGATGAATCATCTGATATTCATCTGCGCTAGCGGGTATAGCATAACGTGATCGCGTTATTCTATACCATTACCAGCCGGTCAACGCTACGTGTTGAACGGGCTGGTAAAACGCAATATGAACCCAGCCTTAGGGTTAGAACTAGGGTAAGAATTTGGGTTAGGGTTGGAATTTGGGTTAGGGTTGGAATTTGGGTTAGGGTTGGAATTTGGGTTAGGATTGGGATTAGGGTTAGGTTTGTGGTTAGGGTTAGAGTTAGGATAAGTGTTAGGGGTGTTTTGGGGTTAGGGTTGGGATTAGGGTTAGGCTTGTGGTTAGGTTTATGGTTAGAGTTGGGATTAGGGTTAGGGGTGTGTTGGGGTTTGGGTTATGGTTAGGGTTAGGGGTGTGTAGGGGTTAGGGTTGGGGTTAGGGGTGTGTTGGGGTTAGGGTTGGAGTTAGGATTGAGGGGTTTCCACTATTTAGGCACATCAGGGGGTCTCCATACTCGACATGGCGCCACCATTGATTCCTGCAAATTTTGCGTTCAAAAAGTCAAACAGTGCTCCCTTTATTCCAAGCCCCGACGTATGCCCAAACAGTGGTTTTCCCCACATATGGGGTATCAGCGTACTCGGGAAAAATTGCACAACAACTTTGGGGGTCTAATTTCTCCTGTTAACATTGGGAAAATAAAAAAATTGGGGACTAAAGATCATGTTTGTGGAAAAATATGATTTTTTTATTTTCATGCCCGGGCGTTATAAACTTCTGTGTAGCCCTTGGAGGTTCAAAGTGCTCACTACACATCTAGATAAGTTCTTTGCGGGGTCTAGTTTCCAAAATGGGGTCACTTGTGGGGAGTTTCTACGTTTAGGCACATCAGGGGCTCTGCAAATAACATGAGCCCGCAGACCATTCTCATCAGTGGGCTTAAAGTTCACAACTCCCTTCGGGCCCGACGTGCGCCATACAGTAGTTTTCTCCCAATTGGGGTATCTGCGTACTAGGACAAATTGCACAACAACTTTTGGTGTCTATTATTCTCTATTACCCTTGGGACAATAAAAAATTGGGGACTATAGATCTGATTGTGGAAAATATTGATTTTTTATTTTTTCATGCCCCGGGCGTTATTAAACTGCTGTGTAGCCTTGGGGGTTCAAAGTGCTCACCACACATCTAGATAAGTTCTTTGCGGGTCTAGTTTCCAAAATGGGGTCACTTGTGGGGAGTTTCTACTGTTTAGGCACATCAGGGGCTCTGCAACCTAACATGACGCCGCAGACCATTCCATCAAAGTCAGCTGTTGTGAATGGGCTTGAGATGAGTTCTGAGCAGAGGCTCCCTCTGGTGGTTACAAGCGGTACTGGTCTGTCCAGTGAAGATTGTGAAGATTGTGAGGATTGGGAATCAGGTGTTACTGACTGGTCTTATATAAGGGAGTCACCTTCCCATCAGGGTTGCCGGTGATCAATTGTTCTGGTCTCTATCTTTGATTCCTGTTTCCATTGTAGCCTGCTTTGTCGTGTCTGCATCTCCTGCTAACAGATAAGACATTTCTTCTTTTGTTTTTGTGCTTGATTTTTGCATTTTGTCCTGCACTTCTGTGGGGGCCTTCAGGGTCCCCTCCGGGGGCTTTTGCCCTCTCAGTTTAGTTCTGCCACTGATGTTTGTACCTTTGCTTTTTCCAGTTTTTTCAGTGGCTGCTGTTTTGATTTTGTTACACCAGAGAACTAATTTAGGTGGTAGAGGTCGTGTGATCTCAGGTGTTTTTGAAATTAGTAGAGTTGGTGCTTTTCAGGGTTTTCTGGGATTGCAGTAAGTACCCTTCCTATCCTTTTCTATTTAGTTAGTTTGGGCCCCAACGTTTGCTCATTCTATTTTCTGTCTGTGTCAGTATTTCTTCTTGTCTAACCGCCATTACATGTTTGGGGGCTTTCTATTATCTTTGGGGTTCTGCTCCGGGGCAGATAGCTTTCCTATATCTATCTTTAGGTGTAGTTAGTTTCTCAGGCTGTGACGAGGCGTCTAGGACCAACGTAGGAACGCTCCACGGCTGCCTCTAGTTGTTGTGGTTAGTCAGGGTACTGCAATCTCATAGATTCCAACTGCTCTGGTGTATCGCCTTTTTTGCCTGCACTCCTCAGCTACCGAAACATAACAGTATCACCGGCCCAAAATTTAAAATTGTATGGTACTCACAGAAGGGAAAAAATTTGTGAAAGAAAAAACGGTTGTCAGAGTTGTCAGAGATATTTTTCTGTTTGTTGCATTTTTTTTTTCCCTCTGTATCTCTGGGTGCTGGGGAGGATTTTTTCTCTCAATGGAGTTTGCACAGTTGTCTGGCCGTGTGGATCAGCTTGCCACTGAGGTTCAGAGTATTGCTGCATATCTTGCTAGGTTGCCTGTTGTGGAACCTAGGATTCCCATGCCAGATTTGTTTTTAGGGGATCGAGCTAAGTTTCAGAATTTCAAAAATAATTGTAAATTGTTTTTTGCCTTAAAATCTAAGTCCTCAGGGAACGCAGCACAGCAGGTTCAAATTGTCATCTCTCTCCTGCGCGGCGATCCTCAGGATTGGGCTTTTTCCCTGACACCTGGGGATCCTGTTTTGAGGATGTTGATGCATTTTTTCAGGCTTTGGGGTTATTGTACGATGAGCCTAATGTCACTGATCAAGCTGAAAAAGCCTTGTTGGCATTAAATCAGGGTCTTGATGACTCTGAGTTATACTGTCAGAGATTCCGTAGGTGGGCAGTCCTGACCAAGTGGAATGACGACGCTTTGGCGGCCCTTTTTCGGAAGGGTCTGTCAGATAATGTAAAGGATGTTATGGTGGGATTCCCTGTCCCCTCTGGTCTCAATGATTCTATGTCATTAGCGATTCAAATTGACAGACGTTTGCATGAGCGGAGAAGTATGCGTGGAATAGTGTTGCCTTGTGAACCTGCTTCTGAATCCATGCAGTGTGATAGAGTGGTGTCTGGGGACAGCGTCATGAGTTTCGAAAGCGCAATGGGTTATGTTTCTACTGTGGTGATGCCTCTCATGCTATTTCAGTCTGCCCTAAGCGGGGAAGACGTTTTGCACGCTCAGTTGTCTTGGGTAGTGTTCAGACTAAGTTTTTATTAACTGTCACTCTGATATGCTCTCTGTCCTCATTTTCTGCTCAGGCTTTCGTTGATTCTGGAGCAGCTATTAACTGATGGATTATGATTTTGCTAAACGTTGTGGGTTTCCCTTGATACCCCTACAGAAGTCTATTCCCCTACTGGAGATCGATGCTACCCCTTTGGCTGAGAATAAACCTCAGTTCTCTACTCAGGTGATAATGAGGGTTGAACCTGATCATCAAGAGTGCTGCAAATTTTTGGTTCTGTATAATCTGCATGATATTATCGTACTGGGTTTCCCTTGGTTACAGTCTCATAATCCTGTTTTGGATTGGAAATCTGTGTCTGTAACCAGTTGGGGCTGCCAATGTGTTAATACCAACACTCCTGTTTTTTCTGCCTCCCCCAGGCTCAGGATGTTCCTGACTTTTTGATTGATTTTTCTGATGTATTTAGCAAAAGTAAATCTGCATCCTTGCCTCCCCATAGGAGCTATGACTGCGCTATTGAATTAGTGCCTGGTAGTAAATTCCCTAAAGGTCGCCTTTTTAACTTGTCTGTACCTGAACATGACGCTATGCGGTCTTATATCAAGGAGTCATTGGAGAAGGGTCATATCAGACCATCCTCTTCAGCCTTAGGTGCCGGTTTTTTCTTTGTGGCCAAAAAGGATGGTTCATTAAGGCCGTGTATTGATTATCGTCTTTTGAACAATATTACTGTGAAATATCAATATCCGTTACCCTTGATTTCTGACCTGTTTTCCAGGGTGAAAAACGCTACTTGGTTTACCAAGCTTGACCTCAGGGGGGCATATAACCTTATTCGCATTAAGCACGGGGATGAATGGAAGACGGCATTCAATACCCCGGAGGGGCATTTTGAGTACCTTGTGATGCCCTTTGGGCTCACTAATGCTCCTTCTGTCTTCCAGTCCTTCATGAATGACATTTTCAGGGATTTTGTGGATAAATTTCTGATTGTTTATTTGGATGATATCTTGATTTTTTTCTAATGACTGGGACTCTCATGTGAAACATGTTCGAACTGTATTCCAGATTTTGAGAGAGAATGCTCTGTATGTGAAGGGATCAAAGTGTCTTTTTGGCGTACAGAGGATCTCATTTCTGGGATTCATTTTGTCCCCATCTGTTATTGAAATGGACCCGGCCAAGGTTCAGGCCATCTGTGATTGGGTCCAACCTACTTCATTAAAGGCTCTTCAAAGATTTTTGGGTTTTGCCAATTTTTATCGTAAATTTATTGGTAATTTCTCGGTTATTGTTAAACCATTAACTGATTTGACCAAAAAGGGTTCTGATGTGGTGAATTGGCCTCCAGAGGCAGTCTCTGCATTTCAGGAACTTAAGCAGAGATTCACTTCTGCTCCTGTTCTACGGCAGCCTGATGTTTCTCTGCCATTTCAGGTGGAGGTTGATGCCTCTGAAATTGGGGCAGGTGCCGTTTTGTCCCAAAAAGATCCAGAGACCTCTAAAAGTAACCCTTGTGCCTTTTTCTCTCGAAAATTTTCTCCTACTGAACGTAATTATGACGTGGGTAATCGGGAGTTATTGGCCATGAAGTGGGCTTTTGAAGAGTGGAGACATTGGCTGGAGGGAGCCAAACATCAGGTGGTGGTCCTTACTGACCATAAGAATCTGGTTTATCTGGAATCTGCCAAGCGACTCAATCCTAGACAGGCCAGGTGGGCCTTGTTTTTCACACGTTTTAAATTTGTGGTTTCCTTTCTTCCTGGCACTAAGAATGTTAAGGCGGATGCCCTTTCGAGGAGCTTCCTTGCGGACTCTCCTGAGTTATCTGATCCTTCTGTTATTTTGAAATAGGGTGTAGTTCTTTCTGCCATCTCACCTAATTTGAGACTTGCTCTGGAGGGGTGTCAGGAGGATAGGCCCGAGCGCTGCCCTGTTGGAAAATTGTTTGTCCCGGACCAGTGGAAAAAGAGTGTGATGTCTGAGATTCATTGTTCCGCGTTGGCTGGGCATCCCGGAATTTTTGGTACCAGAGACTTGGTTAGTCGGTCCTTTTGGTGGCCTACCTTGTCTCGTGATGTCAGGGAATTTGTGCAGTCCTGCGGGACTTGCTCTCGCTCCAAGCCTTGCTCTCGCTCTAGTGGTTTGTTGATGCCATTGCCTGTGCCCAAGAGACCATGGACCCATATCTCTATGGATTTCATTTCCGACCTTCCTGTTTCTCAGAGAATGACCGCCATCTGGGTGATTTGTGATAGGTTTTCCAAGATGATACATCTTGTGCCATTACCTAAGTTGCCTTCCTCCTCTGAATTGGTGCCGTTGTTCCTTCAGCACGTGGTTCGTTTACACGGCATTCCTGAGAACATAGTGTCTGACAGAGGAGTCCAGTTTGTTTCCAGATTTTGGAGGACTTTTTGTTCTAAACTGGGTGTTCAATTGTCTTTCTCCTCGGCATTTCATCCTCAGACCAATGGTCAAACTGAGAGAACAAACCAGATATTGGAGACTTATCTAAGATGCTTTGTGTCTGCTGATCAGGATGACTGGGTCTCTTTTTTGCCTTTGGCTGAGTTTGCTCTTAATAATAGAGCTAGCTCTGCCACTTTGATGTCTCCGTTTTTCTGTAATTCTGGGTTTCACCCTCGATTTTCTTCAGGACAGACGGAGGCTTCTGTCTGTCCAGGTGTTGACTCTGTTGTGGAGCGTATGCAACAGATTTGGGACCAGGTAGTGGAGAGGTTGTCCCTCTCTCAGGAGAGGGCCCTGCGGTTTGCTAACCGCATAGGACTGATGGTCCTCGGTTTAAAGTGGGGGACTTGGTCTGGTTGTCCTCAAAGAATATTCCTATGAGAGTAGCATCTCCTAAATTTAAGCCTAGGTTCATTGGACCTTATAAGATCATGGAGATTCTTAATCCTGTTTCTTTTCGTTTGCTTCTTCCAGGGACATTTAAGATCCATAACGTGTTCCACAAGTCCTTGTTGAAGAGTTTGTTGAGCCATGGTTCCTGCTGCTGTGCCTCCGACCCTTGTTTTGTTGAGGGCAATCAGGAGTATGTGGTTTGGAAAATATTAGATTCTCGTTTATCTAGACAGGAAACTCCATATTTGGTTAAGTGGAGTGGAGAGGTAATGGTCAGGAAGACAATCTTGGGTTTGCTTCGGACATCCATGCTAGGAGACTAGCGTACCATAGAACTCATCCTGAACCGACCTGTTGCTCAAATGAGGGTTCGTGACCCCTCCTCAAGGAGGGGGTACTGTTGTGAATGGGCTTGAGATGATTCTGAGAAAGGCTCCCTCTGGTGGTTAACAAGCGGTACTGGTCCTGTCCATGAAGATTGTGAAAATTGGGGATTGGGAATCAGGTGTTTACTGACTGGTCTTATATAAGGGAGTCACCTTCCCATCAGGTTGCCGGTGATCAATTGTTCTGGTCTCTATCTTGATTCCTGTTTCCCTTGTAACCTGCTTTGTCGTGTCTGCATCTCCTGCAAACAGATAAGACATTTTCCTTCTTTTTGTTTTGTGCTTGAATTTTGCATTTTGTCCTGCACTTCTGTGGGGGCCTTTCAGGGTCCCCTCCGGGGGCTTTGCCCTCTCATTTTTTAGTTCTGCCACTGATGTTTGTACCTTTGCTTTTTCCAGTTTTTTCAGTGGCTGCTGTTTTGATTTTGTTACACCAGAGAACTAATTTAGGTGGTAGAGGTCGTGTGATCTCAGATGTTTTTGAAATTAGTAGAGTTGGTGCTTTTCAGGTTTTCTGGGATTGCAGTAAGTACCCTTCCTATCCTTTTCTATTTAGTTAGTTTGGGCCCCAAAGTTTTGTCCATTCTATTTTCTTTCTGTGTCAGAATTCTTCTTGTCTAACCGCCATTACATTTTTTGGGGGCTTTCTATTCTTTGGGGTTTCTGCTCCGGGGCAGATAGCTTTCCTATATCTAATCTTTAGTGTAGTTAGTTCTCAAGGCTGTGACAGGCGTCTAGACCAACGTAGGAACGCTCCACGGCTGCCTCTAGTTTTTGGGTGTTAGTCAGGTACTGCAATCACATAGATTCCAACTGCTCTGGTGTAATGCCTTTTTGCCTGCACTCCTCACTACCGAAACATAACAGTCAGCATTTCAAAACGTTACTACATCCCTTCCGAGCCCCAACGTGTGCCCGAACAGTGGTTCCCCCCCACATATGGGGTACCCAGTGTACTCAGGACAAACTGTACAACAACTTTTGTGTCCAATTTCCCTGTTACCCTGTGAAAATAAAAAATTGCGGGTTAAAAAAATCATTTTTTGAGAAAAAAATATTTTTATTTTCACGGCTCTGCATTAATAAACTTTCTGTGAAGCACGTGGGGGTTCAAGGTGCTCACCACACATCTGGATAAGGGATTCTTTTGGGTGTCCAGTTTACAAAATTGGGTCACTTGTGGGGGGTTTCTACTCTTAGGCACATCAGGGGCTCGCAAAACGAACAAGATGCCCGCAACCATCCATCAAGTCGGCATTTCAAAGCAACCTACAATCCCTTCCGAGCCCTGACGTGTCCTAATCAATGGTTCCCCCCCACAAATGGGGTAACAAATGTACTCAGGACAAACTGAACAACAACGTTTTGGGGTCCAATTTCTCCCTGTAACCATTGTGAAAATAAAAAATAGTGGGCATAAAAAATCATTTTTTGAGAAAAAAAATGATTTTTTAATTTTCACGGCCTGCTTATAAACTTCTGTGAAAGCACCTGGGGTTCAAAGTGCTCACTTTGCATCTAATAATCCTTAGGGGATCTAGTTTCCAAAATGGGGTCATTGTAGGGGACTCTAACTTTAGGCACATAGGGGCCTCCAAACCAACATGGTGTCCCGCTAAACGATTGGAGCTAATTTTCCATTCAAAAAGTCAAATGGGCTCCTTTTCCCCCTGAGCCCTACCCATGCTCCCAAACAGTGGTTTATGAACCACAATGAGGTATCTGTGTACTCAGGAGAAATTGCCCAACACATTTAGGATCCAATTTATACTGTTGCCCATGTGAAAATGAAAAAAACTGAGGCTAAAAAGAAAATTTTTGTGAAAAAAAAGTACTTTCTTTTTTTTACGGATCAATTTGTGAAGCACCTGGGGTTCAAAGTGCTCACTATGCATCTAGAAAGTTCCTTAGGGGCTAGTTTTCCAAAATGGGGTCACTTGTGGGGGAGCTCCAATGTTAGGCACACAAAGGGACCTCTCCAAATGCGACATGGCAACCACTAAATATTCAGCATAATTTTCCATTCAAAAAGTCAAATGGCGCCCTTCCCTTCTTAGCCCTGCCGGTGCGCCCAAACAAGTGGTTTATGACCACATATGAGTATCTGTGTACCAGGAGAAACTGCCCAACAAATTTTAGGATCCAATTTATACTGTTGCCCATGTGAAAATGAAAAAAACGAGGCTAAAAGAAAATTTTTGTAAAAAAAAAGTACTTTCCTTTTTTTATGGATCAATTTGTAAAGCACCTGGGGGTTCAAATTGCTCACTATGCATCTAGATAAGTTCCTTAATGGGGTATAGTTTTCCAAAATGGGGTCACTTGTGGGGGAGCTCCAATTTTAGGCACACAGGACTCTCCAAATGCGAACACGGCAAATTGAGACTATGATGAACGAGCGTGCTCGGGTGAGGTGTTAGCTGAGCATGCTCATTGCTAACCGATTTTCTTCACGTGCTCAAAAATATAATTCGAGTCCACAAGGCTGCATGTCTCGCTGCTGTTTGACAGCTGTAACACATGCAGGGATTGCCTGTTTGTTAGACAATCCCATCATGTGTTCGGCTGTCGAACACCGGAACAGGCAGGTTGGGGAACTCAACAAAATTTTTCGAGCAGGGCCGAAGTCACCTGGTTAGCTTACGACATGCTCAGATAACACCTCACCCGAGCACGTTTCGTTCTTTCACTAATTACTACCTCCTACCCGTTCATATAACATGTTAAAAAGGTTGAAGGAAGACTTCAAGTCCACTTTTTTAAACCCCCATATCCAACCTAACCGCCCTACCTATTATCTTTCTATTATCTAACTATTTAACTACTATCTTTTCTATCAAATCTATCTATCTACCCTATCAAATCATAAAATTTTATTCTATCTATCATCTAAATCTATCTATCTATCTATCTATAAACTACTATTATCTTTCTAACTACTTTATCTCTCAATCTAACCCCATAAATTATCTTTGTTAAAATTGAACTAACTAAAAAAAAATTTCACCTCTACACATACATTCTGCTTATTCCTTCCTCCACTAAATAATAAATTGGAATTACATTGGGAATCATTTGTCCTTTCTTGAAAATATGGAGGGAAATCCGAAGACCGTCGGCCCCGAATCCCTTTGGGGAGAATTGCTTTCATGGGAATGTTAACCCAAAGTGACCAAACAAAAGCCCCAAACATTGTATTATAAATTGTAAAAGGATCCCCCAAAAGCCCCGGCCTTTAAAAAACAAGGGGATTCATGGGACATGAAATTACACATTGACGGTTTTTCGGCAGTAAAGACACGAATAATGAAATTTCCCTGTGGATTCCGGGGATGCAAGAGGTGATATGGAAATATTAAATACCAATTAATTAGTGCCCCCGATTGAAAGGAAGTTGTTGATTTAAACTTGCCCATAACGCTCATGAACCATAACGGCATGGTCTCGCGGAGACATCTGATTAACATTCTTTTAATTGTTCGTTTTGCTGGTGTCAAAACAGAATAAAAACTGAGGGAAACAGAGGCTAAAAAAAACAGACTCCTGCAACCATCAAGTACATGAAGTCAAATTAGAGCCCGTGCTTTTTCTAAGATGGCTTTTCCCAAACTTAAATTAGCACAAAAGAACCGCATTCAATTCGTTGTGTAGGCTTGTCAAAAATGAATTCCATATTCTTCCCATATAGGCCAAAAACACAAATGTGACGCGTTCGGCTTTTTTGAAACCTTTTTCAAAAAAAAAATGGATACACAAAAAAAAACCCCCGTCTAACTAACTTTCCTTTTTGTGGTAGGATAACTCCCAAACATTTGCATACTTTATAAGTCAAAAACAGTTAACATGAATTCGGAACCAATTAACCCTTTGGGTTATCAACTCAAAAAAATTATACTATAAAAATAAAAACAGGAAACAAAAAAACACTCCCGGAAACGGATTTTACTGTACATGAATAAAAATATTCAATTTTCTTTTCAATTTTAAATTAAAACATAACTGCAGCAACTTTACAATAACGACAAATTGGTACAGTGTTTTTTTCCCCTTTATATGAAATAGGAAAATAAAATTAAATAAAAAAAAACTAAAAATTTCAAAAAATTTTGCAAGGGGGCCCCTGATGAAAAAATATGAAGCTTCCCGGGACTCTATACCTTCTTGAGTGATAGTCAAAATAAACGTTTTTTGTAACTTATGGCTTTAAAACGGTATGGCACAAAAAGTGAGGCACTGGCGTATTAAAATGGGGTCCCTGCAAAATACCTAGATTGTTTTTTTTTTGTTTTGGGTTTTATTATTTTTTGCGATAATTAAGGAGTAAAGCTAAAAAGTTTGTAATGAAAGCTATAATATTAACTGGATTTTCTTATTATGAGATTGTGAGGAAAAAATATTACCCATTTTCGGACCATAAGACTCACTTATTTCCCCAAAAGAACACAGAACACAGCCACCCCACAGTGCATAACCACCCCCCCCTAGCCATCCACCCCACAAAACCCCAGCCACCCCACAGGCACAACCCCCCCCAAAAGCACAGCCACCCCCCAGAGCACAGCCACCCCCCCAAGCATAGCCACCCAACAGAGCATCCCTGCAACACAGAGCACACCTGGACCACCGAACCACCCCTGTGACCACATCTACTTGTGCTGTCCCTTTCCGCTGTAACGAATTCGGACTGTAAGACGGACCCCCAAATTTTACACCTTAAATTTTTTTTTCCCTATTTTCCTTCTGAAAATTTTGGGGTGCGTCTTATGGCCGGGGCGTCTTATAGCCAAAAATACGGTATATGAAAAACAGTCTTGTCAAAATTGTTCGTGAGATATTGTCAAACTTACTTTTAAAGGGGGTGTATTCATTTTCTGCGAGCACGTATATGTGTGTATGAAAAAATTATATATAATATATACAATGTAAATTTTTAAACTAAATATTAAGATATATTATTTTTTAAAACAGATTCATGCGTTGGTAATAAAACCGGGGTTGAAAAAACCCCTTAAAAGTTAATCTCAGTGCTCAACCGATTGCTGCTCCCCTCCGAATGAATATGAGCTCGAAAAAAGTGTCCCAAGTCTATTGAGCATCACTCGACTTAGCACCATCCTCCTTCCTGTGGCAATTGGCGCGGACCATAGCCCTTTTAAAAAGGGCCCCAAAATTACTATCCCATACACAGACTCTATAAAGCTAAGAACGCGGGGCACGGTACCCTAGATAATCAATCCTGTAAATATTTCCAGACCTCAGTTCAACACAAAAAAAGGATGATTTGCATCAGGGAAAAAACCCGGTAGATTATTGTCTCTAAAAGCGTCTGGCATTGACACTGGGTCCCTGTTTTTCTGTTAATGAAAAAGGAACCGGGGCAAACTGCACCGGCCTTTGTTTTTTTATTGGGATTTAGCCAGTTTAAGAAAATTTTATTTTTTCCCTCATTTCAAACAATGGTAAATCAGATTTTTTGGCACGCAGTGGCCATTTTGAAATTTTTTTTTTTACTCTATAAAGCTTGATGATTAAAAATGCCTAATTAAGCCAACTTGGAAAATATTAGAGGAACCCTTTAAACAAATGTGCATTTCCTTCCGATTTGCTTTAGACAAAAATTTGCTTCGGAGCAATGTTTTTCCCTTGATTTTAATTTGTTTCCTTTTTCCCCCCTCACCAAAGTTTAGACTTGCAGGTTTGTCTTCATGCCTAATTAATGTATTTTAGGCCCCCAGAGTCGTGTGGGCTGCAGGCGGTTACAAACTTGTTTGTGCATTAAAGCAGCGGACTATTAAAGCCAGAAATTAACAATCATCTGAATTTTATTTAACAGTATTTTTATCTCAACCGTTTGGGTCATCCCCTGAATATTTCTTTGTACTAATACGTCTAAGTACCAAAGTCAAGAAACACAACGCCAACCTCAAACAATATATTGTAACATCTTCCTAAATCCTCTCTCGAAAAATACTTTTTCCCATTTAATCCCGGAAAAATATATAACTTTTGTACCGTTTGCCATGGAAAAAAAAAATTAAAATTTGAGATCCTCATGGTTGAAAACCTTTTAAAGTCTAACTGAAAAGTAAGGGTCCCACCACTGAGGACTCTCAAGTTATAATATTTAATAATTCGCTTTCCCGGCACTTTCCCACTTGCCTTTCTTTTATTTTATCCTGAAATATGACCGTAATACTCGTGAAAACCCGAGATTTTCAGCACCTTTTTCGACTGAAAATCCCCCCCTCGGCTTATACAGAGTCATTGGGCAGAAACCAGAGGGGGAGGGGGTCGGGCGGTAGGACCGGTGGCTGGGAAAATAAATACTCACCCTCCCCTTTGCCATCGCTAAACCCGCCCCTGCAATCCGGCGTTGTACCCTGCTTCCTGCAGCCCCTCCTGTGCTGAGGTGACTTTAAACCGCTCATTAAGGTCATTAATAAAGGACACACGCCACTTTCCCCCTAGGCTTGGCGTCCATAAATTTATGGCCTTAATGAGGTATTACGTCCCCGCCAGCACAGGAGGCTGCAGGAAGCCGGGGATAACGCAGGATTCAGGATTTCAGCATGGCACGGGGAGGGTAAGTAAAGACGGGGGGAGAACGGAGAGGGGGGAAACAAAATTGGGGGAGGACAATGAGCACGGAGCAGACGGGTTGAGGAGGGGCACAGAAAGCACGGAGTAGGACGGGGAGAGGATGGGGGCACAAGGGCACGGAGCGGACGGGGAGGGAAAAGGGGGGCACAGAGGAGCACGAGCAGGACGGGGGCCAGGGGAGAGGAAAAGGAATGGGGGGGGGCACAAGCGGGGGACAAAGCGGAAAGGGGGGAGTACAGAGGAAATGGGGAGCACAAAGCTGGTTTTGGGGGCAAGGGGCAGGACGGGGGCGCACAGACAGGACGGCAGTTTATTACACCCCGCTTATACACGAGTCAAATCATTTCCCCAAATTTTTTTTGTGGCAAAATTTAGGGGGTCGGTTATACACGGGGCGGCTTATACACGAATAAATACGGTTACATAGTGTTATCTAATTTTATTAAACCAAAACCTTTTGGGAACGAAATTTTAAAAAGGTTTTTCCAAAATTTTTGGGCCAGAAAACCCCAAAAAATTTCCCTTTTCCTTACGAAAGAATGGGGGCATTCAGCCCCCAAATTTTAAAAAAGATTTTACAAATTTTCCCCAAATTTAAAAAAAATTTTTTAAAAAATTTTATAAAAACATTTTTTCACAAAAATAATTAAAAAGAATTTTAAATAGTAAAAAACAAAATTTTCCCCCCTGGAGCAAATATAAAACGAACAGAAATGCGCATTTTTTAAAAAATTTAAACCCCCTCAAATAAATGAAGGGAAAAAATTTTTATGGTTTGGGGAAAATTGGGAAATAAAAGGTTTTAAATTAAAAAAAAATTTTAGCAGATTTGTTCCCAAGGAAATAAATCCCCAAAGGGGAAATAGGGTTTTTAAAAAATTAAATCGGGTTTTCAAAAAATTTTGCAAAAAAGAAAAAAAAATCGCAAATAAAGTACCGAAAAAACACCGCAAAACCCAAAAAAAATATGAAATCCGAACAGGAAGGGGTTTTATTAAAAAAATTTAAAAGGGGAAAAAGCCTCCTACAAACCCAACAGGGGCAGTCAAGAAAGTGCCAATTTTCTCCCCCCTTTTTGGGGGAAAAAAAATATGCCGCCGGGAAATTTTCCCCCACGCACTTACCTATTCCACTTTTTCGGGGGGAGTCCTCTTATAGTAAAATAAGAAAAGACCAGTTTAGTCGTTTTTATTTTTAATTCAATCAACCTCTCCCTTTTTTGGGTTTTGCAAATTTTTGGGGGATATTAGCAGTTTTTTTGGGAAAACTTTATTTGCGATTATTTTTAATTTTTTAACAAAATTTTTATTGCCCCTGATTTAACTATTTAAAATCCCTTTTTAAAATTTGGGTTTAAAATTTCCTTTTAACAAATCTTTTTATTTTTCCCCAAAATTTACCTTTTTCCCAAAATTTTATCCCCAATCCAAAAAACCATTATTACTTCCCTTCATTTATTGTAGGAGGAATTTTTTTTGTGAAGGTTTTTTATTTTCTTTTTAAAAATTTCTCCAGGACAAAAATTTTTTGCCCACCCCCAATTTCATTTCCCCAAAAAATTTGTTAAAAGGGAAAAAAAAGTTTTTTTTGGGGTTTTCAAAAAAAATTATTTTTTAAAATTAAATTTTTGAAAAACTCTTTTTAATTAAAAGGGCTAATTTTGCTCCGTTTTTTTCGAAGGGGCGGGGAGAAGGGTTATAAAAAACCGATCATAGACATAAAGCCCCCCTTTTTAAATGTTTTTTTGGCCCAAAAAGATTGTTTTTCCCCAAAAAGCGCACAAAAATTGTCATTAAAAATTTCATTTCTTTTTTGTCTAATAATTCGCCCAAAAACCTTGAAAAGGGGGACTTGGGGTACCTTTTGCAAGCTGACAAAGAGCCTTGTTTTTAAAAACGTTTTTGCTTCCGCTGTCGTGTAAACCCCCATGTATTTTTTTTCCCCCAGAATAAAATTTTTTTCTAATAAATTTTTGGAAATTAAAAAGAAGGGCCCCTTTTAAAATTTTTCATTTAGGTAGGGGAAACTCTTTTTCCAAAAAATTTGGGGGTTTTTTCGCAAGGGAAAAACCAAACCCGGTAAAAATAAACCCCCTTATCAAAATCTTTTTTTTTAAATAATGCCCTTTTTGCACTAACACCCCCAAAATACTCTTTAATGGGGAAAACCTGCAAATCAAAAAGCAACCTCTAAGGGGAAGGGGAGACACTGTTTTTTTTTTCCCAAAACCTGGCCAACATAAAAAAAATTTTAAACCCCCTTTTTAAAAAAACCCCCGGGGTCAACTAGCCCATAGGCAGGGGGGAAAAAAAAAGAAAACAAATCCCCCCATAAAAAATGTCCAAAAATTTAGTAGGTTTTCACAAAAAAAGTTTTCCCAAAATTTTTCTTAAAACATCTTAAGAAACTGATGCTTCTTCCAAGTTCCCCGTCAGCCATGATTTGAAAAAGGCCCCTGCCCAAAAAAAAAGGAATTTTTTAAAAAAAAATATTTTTAAAAAAACCCTTTAAAAAAAGAACACATATGTTTAAGGCAAAAAAGCTTTTTTTTTCCCACAAATTTTTTTTAAAAATTTTTTTTCCCTTTTAAAACCAGGGAAAAGGCCCCTTTCCCCATTCCCCCCAAGAATTTTTTAAACTCAAAATGACATTTTTTCACCTAACAAACTAAATTACAAAAGTTGATGGAAAAAGTCCTTTCACAACCTAAAAATTGCTACTTGTATCACGAAAATAAAATTTGGCGTGAAACAAAGCACGGAAAATATCAAGTGACTTTAAAAACAGGGGATTTTTAGCCCTCTGACGGGGTTTACTTAAAAAGGGGGTTTCCCTATTTTCAAGGGGAAAAATTCTAATAAGGGGTTTTACATATGTATTCATCAGACTGGCACTTCATTAGACACAAAAAAAAAACCCCTTAATTGGGGTTTTTGCTGGGGGAGTTGGTGCAGACGAGCTGAGCGCCATTATGCCTTCTCACCCCCAGAATAAACTGCTCTTTTCAGTACTTGGGGAACATGATTTTTTGCAACCCCAAAAAAAAATCTTAGTTCTTTGAAGACTTTTGCGTAAACAAAATGTCAGGTGAATGATGGTTTTTGCCAACGGCAGCGCAGTTGTTCCTTTTTTCCAAATATACAGGACTCTTCCATACAAACCAAGTGTTTTCCTTTTTCTCCATAAAAGGCTGCTACAGGAAAACCCCCCCTTTTGGGGGAAATTTTCTTTCCCCGAGCAAAAAGATTTAAGGCTAAAATTTTGGCAAAGTTGAATCCTTATTTCAACCAAAAACAAATGTTGAGTGGAAAAAAATCAATGGGATTACATCGTTCAACCAATATTCCCCCGGGAAAAAAGGGTCAAAAAGGGTTCAAGGCCACAAAAAAACCCTGCAACAAAAACCAAAAGGGGGGAAAAAATTTTTGGATGGACGGAAAATTTTTTTATGCCCTCAAAATTTTGGGGGTGACAAAAAGGGCCAGCCCCCTTTGGTACAAAAGGGGCCTTTTGGGGCCCAAAAAAAGGGGGAAAAAAACATTTCTCCCCTGCAGCTTTTCCGCAAAACAAGACAGTTGGCCACAGCCTTTTTGGGGCCGCAAGGCCTAACCCCTTGATGACCAAGGGCAAGCGCCAGTGACCAAGCACGCCAGTCAAGATCCCCAAAATTAAAAGAATCAAAAAACAACACCAAAAACCCGAACGGGGGTGGTAAAAGGGTACTGACCCAAAAATGCATCAAACCACCCCTTTCCCCAAACCAAGAGACACTTGGGGGGCCAAGCCCCCCAAGGGGGCCGGAAAAATTTTTCCAAGACCCAACCTGGGCCAGTGATTGGGAGACGGGGAAGGGGGCGTCTTTTTAAAACAGAGACATACGGTATTTGGGGGGGAAAGGGGGGGCTACGAGTCAACAAAAATCCGGCTCACTCTAGAGCAGCCCAAAAGAGCGATAGAGTTTTTCAAAAAACTGGGGGAAAGAGATGGAGCCACGCCTTTTTTTGGGGGGAGAAAGCCGCAAAAGCTCTCAGAGTTCCTGCCTAAACATGTTTGCCCCCCCCCCCAAATGAAAAAAATTTTACTGCAAGTTTATCCTTTTTTTCCCCCAATTTACATTTCCCAAATAATACCTTTTAAAAAATTGTTTTGCCTTTTATTTTTTAACCCCCGCGCGTAAAAAACTGCCTCTAATTACCCCCCAAAAACACTTTTTTTTGCTTAACAGAAATTTTAAAAAATTTTTTTCCCCCCGTTCCCCCAATTTGGGGAAAAAACTCACCCCCTTAAATTGTAAAAGGAACTGAAAGATAAAAACTTTCGGGTTTTGGCCAACTATATCCTAAGGTCCCCAAAAATTTTAAAAACCACAAAACCCTTTTTCAAAAAAAAGGGGCAGAGCCAAAAGGGGCCACCCCAATTAAAAAAAGGGGGAAGGGGCCCTTTCTGGTTTTTAAAACCAAAAGGTTTTTCTGCAAGAGAGAGATAGACAACAGTTTTTTTAATCTAAAGTGTTTCCTAGGGGGCCCTTTAAAACCCGCTTTCCATACAAAAACCGTTTGGGGTATCTGAACGCCCCCAAAAAAATAAAATTTTTCCAACAGTTTCTGATGCATAGCGAAAAAATTTTTTCCCGTATTCTCCAAGACACCAAAATAAATTTTTTTTAAAATAAAATTCAAAATTCCAAAAAAGTAACTCAACATTTTGAAAAAATTTTCTTTGCAAAAAGCAAATTTATTTTTGTAAAAACTTTTTTTACCTTTTTTTTGTTTTTCCTCTGAAAACCAAAAAAAAAAGCTGCATTGCGTTTTTTTTTAAAGACTATTTCTTTTCTTTTTAACCCCGTTTTTTTCTGCGCCCACCCCCAATTCCTTACACTACTTAGAAAAAGAACACGGGAAAAATTTTCTACTGACCCCCGGAAAACAAAAGAGTTTCCCAAAAAGGGGAATTTTTTCTTCTCTGAATGTGGAAAAAAGGGAATTGGAAGGGGGCCCCCAAAGTTCTCTGTCGCCATCCTGGGGGGTTACACCAGGGTTTAAACTTTTTTAAAATTCGGGGGGGAGAAATAAAAAAAGTTTTTATAGACTGTTTTCTTGTCAGTATTTTTTAAATTTTAAGGGGCCAACAGAGAGTTGATCGAAAGGACCATCAGCTCAGTGAATTTTACAAAAAATTTTAAACTGTATAGTTTTTTAAAAAGGGGCCGAAAAAAACTTTTTTTTTTTTCCTTTTTTGGGGAACTACAGGAAAATGAAAACTTCTTCTTCCCCAACCCCAAAAAAGCGAACTAACATCCCAAAAAACATTATATGCTGAAATCAATTGAACATCAAGTTGGGGCCCTAAAAAAAAAGGGTTTTTTCCAGAGTAAAAGGGGGAGCAGTATCTCGTTGCTCGGGTTTTCCCAAAAACGCTCGGGTGCCTTTTCCAGAATTTTTTCATTTCGGAGATTAAGTTTCTGTTGACGCGGCTGCATGAAAATTTGGGGTGCTTAACAGGGGCCAAACACCTGTGGGGTTCCCTAACCAAAAAAGGGATTCCCCCATGTATTCACTGTCCCCCAGCCGCAAATCATGCAGCTGCGTCGACAGAAAATAAATTTTTCCCAGCTGCCCCCAAAAACTCGGGAGGACAAAACCCCGGCCCCGGGGGTAAAACCGGGGAACCCCGTATACCCCCGCTCATCACAAGCCCCAGTGGAAAAATATCTATCAAAATAAAATTTTTACTATCTATCTATCTAACTATCTACTAACTATCTATCTATCTAACTAAAATATTATACCATCAAACTAAATTTATCTTTTTTTTTCTATATATCTTTTTATTCAAACCCCTCAAAATAACATCTCATACTAGCTATCATTTATCTATCTAAAGAAAAAAAACGAAAAAAAAGCAAACAGGCCCCAAATTTTTCCGGGGGGTTTTCCCCCCAAGACAAAGACCCCAAACCCTCCATATTTTAGACAAAAAAAAACCCAAACAGCACACCTGTCAGGGAAAAAAAATTTTGGTTTTTAATTGCCCCCAAAAAGGGGGCTTTTTTAAAACAGGAAAATTGGGGGCCTTTTTTCCCAACAAAAAAAGGGCCCCAATCCCAAAAAAAAAAGGGTGAAAAACGCTTTTTTGGGCAAAATTTAAATAACTAAATTTTTTTTTCCCGACCCCGGTTGGGGTGCTTCATTTTTTTTTTGTAATTTTTTATCTATCTTTTTAATTTTGAAAAATTTAATTTTAAACAAACCCCCCGGCAACCCAAAAAGAATTAGCAATAACATATAAGTTTAGACCCGACAATAGGGGGGTTGAAAATGGGGTTTTTTATGACGTGACCCCCGAACAGGACATGACTCGGGGTTTAGAGAAGCTCCTCGCGTTTTTTTTCAGGAAAATTTTTATCACTTTTCAGGCTCTAAAGTTTTTTTTTGGAAAATTCGCTTTTTGACACGTAATGGATTTCAAAAAAAAAAACCATTTTTAGCGGGGGGTCAAAGGGGTTAACCCCCCAAAAACTGCTGGGGGGTTTTTTTTTTTCTTTTAAAAAAACAGGGAGCGCTGTAAATAAAAACTTTCAGATGCAGTTTTAACAGAGGGGCTTTGCATCAAGCTAAAGGCCTTTTTACTTTAGAAAAAAAAAAAACATTTTAAAACCGGAGCAAACACATAGGACTTATGGAAAAAAAAAGCCCCGACCTCACTTTTCAGAAAACGGAAGAAAACAAAGTATTCCAAGGTTTAAAAATTTTTGCCGTGCGCAAATTTTCATAGGGGGTATTTTCTTTTTTTTAGAAAAACCCCCTTGAAAAAAGAACAATCCCCCCCGGGTTTTAAAGGGGAACCTTTTTTGGTTAAGAAAACAGAAAATTTTTCAAAAATTTTGGGCCCTCCTTCGCTCCCCGCTCATCACAAATTAACATACAAAAACAAACCGGGACAAGGTTTAATTTAGGACAGAAATTAAAAATTTTAAATTTTTTCCCCAAAAAACCGCAGTTTTTTTTAAAAGGGAAGCAGAATTTTGTTTTGGAAATTTTTTGGGATAAAAAACCCCTTTGCAAATTTAAAATGGGGCTGCTGTTTGTGGGGGTAGGGGGCCAAAAAAAAACCCCACTTTTTGTAAAATAAAACATTGAATCAGAAAATAACTCAAAAAAATTAAAAGGGCTCTAAAAAGGGCCCCCTTTTCTGTTTTTTTTTAAAGGGGTTTTTCCCCTCCCCAAAAGCCCCCACCCCCAAAATGCAAATGTGTAAAAATAATAAAATTTGCAAATACCCCCAAAATTGAATGTAAAAATAGTTTTTGGGGTTCCCCAAAAGGGCCCTTTCCTCATTTGGGGCTTTGGGGAGGAATTTAAAAGGATCCAAGGTTATGACCACATTTCAAATTTGGAGGAAATTTTTTAATATTATTTTTAATTTCACCTTCCCCAAAAGGTTTTTGGACTTTTTGGAAAGGAATACCCCCCTTTAAAAAAACCCCTTTTATACACTTTTTTAATAAGGCCAAAAAGGTTTAAAAAATTAAAAAAATTTTGCCCCTCTTAAACCTATTAAAACCCAAAATTTTTCCTTGTTTTGGTTCACCATGGGGTTTGGAAAAAACCAATCTCGGGGCCAACCCCTCAGCTTTGTCAAAAAATTTTTGTCGGATCCCCGGACCCCTTAAAACCCCTCCCCCGGGTTCATGACTCTTCTTTTTTTCCCGGGGAAATTGGACTTTTACATGCCATCATTACCCCAAAAGGGCCCCAAAACAAAAACAAAGTTGGACATATCCGGAAAGGAAAGTTTTTTCCAAGGTTCCATCCCCCCGCCAGAGAAAAATTACGGGGCCATGGACCAGGTCCTGAAAAATTATTTTCCCCCAAAATCAAAACACAGTGATCATTTTAACTAGGGTTTTTACCCCCGGAACAAGGGGTTTTTATTTCCTCCACCCACCACAGGTGAAAAAAACCCCTTTGCATATTTTTAAATTTTAATTGTACATAAAGGAGGATTTTTCTGAATCCTCCAAAACTTTGGATCCCTCTGTACCCCCTTTAAAAACCTTGGAAACGATAGGAATTGAAAAAGGGGGAGACTTTTGAAAAGGGGCCTTCTTATGTTTTTTTTTAAAAGCCCAAAAAAACAAAATGTTTAAAAAAAAAAGAGCATAAACTTAACTGGTTTTAAAATTTTTTTTTTCCCGGGTCCCCTTTAAGGGGATTGTTACTTGACGTTCCCCAAATATCCTAAATGACAGCGCAGCCAATCACGACCACAGTGATCACATGGGAAAAATGCTTTTAACACTGCTGGGGCAAAATTTTGGCGCCGCTTTTTTAAAAAAATAGTCAGAAAGTGAACACTTTAAAAGGCAGGTATGAGAGACTGACAGGACCACATTTTTAAAAGCAGTGGGTTTTTTAGGCAATTTAAAACCGGGGAAAAAGAAACTTGTCTTATTTACTGAAAAACCTTTTCCAAAACCATTAGGGCAATTTTAAAAAATCAGTAAAAGCCCGGGCCAAAGTCAATAATAAACATATACGTGCAAGATGTTTATATAATGATTTTCTCTTTTCCCAGCTAACTCCCAAAGGATTTTCCGCCTCTGCCAACAATGAATTTTTTTCTTGGGTTTTTTTGCAGGGAAGGGGGAGTGGGAAAAAAAAGCTGTTTTGGAATTTGGCCACTTTTTTGAAAACCCCAGCAGTCAAAGGGCGGGGGAGAAGGGAAAATAATTAAAAGGTGGGGAAAGGGGGGTGGTTTGGGGGCCCCAAAAAAAGGAAAAAGAAAAACCTTCTTGCATGCTTTTAAGGGGGTGCGTTGGGTTTTGGGTTTTCTTTTAAAGAGGCCTAACTACCTGAGAGGATTAAAAAAAGGGGAAAAAAAGAATTTTTGGGGGAACGGGGAATGAAAAAAAAGGTTTTTAAGCCCACCAAAAATTTAAAAAAAACAAAAAAAAAAACCCCGCATAAATAAAGTTTTTTAAAAAAAAAAGAGACCCGGGGAAGGCCCACCCCAAAGAAAAAAAAGGGTGGGTCCCCCTCGAGTATAAACCAAATTTAAAAAAATATCCAAGAAGAATGAAAAAGGGAAAAATTAGGGGTTAAAAGATACGAAAAAAGCAAATATCGGCTAACGGCCGAAATTAGCTCAAAACCCCTTTTGATAATTCGTTCCCCTATTTTCGTCTTAAAAGAATACCGGACTTTGGGTTTGTCACTGCCCCCTGAGTGCCGTCATTCGGGTCTTCAGGAAAACCGAGCGGCACAAAAGCAGAAAAACTCCGGGGGGCACGGGGCCCGGGGTGCTTTGAAGGCCCCATTATCTTTTTCCCCGGGGGGCCCCCGCAAATTTTTTTTTCCCCCCCAACGGGGGTGGGGTCAGGGGAAAAAACCGGCCTAAAGCAGTCCCGGGCCCCCTGACTTTCCCCCGGGGGGAACAGGTAAAAACTTTTTCTGTGCCCCGGGTGACAGGCTCTCCAGTCCTTCGAAGTAGCAGAGCTGGCCCGTCCCCGGGACCCCCCTTCTATGGACTGCGTCGTTTTGGGGGGATACTTTTTTTTTTTTTTTTTTTTTTACAGGGGGTCGATGGGCCCCGCAGGATGAGCCCCTTTAAAAAAGAAATGAAAACGGGTTTTTTTTTTTTTTTTTTAAAAAAAAAAAATTTTTTAGGAACATTCACCCGTCCGGGTACATAAAAAATTTTTAATATTTACATACAGGGACCCTGTCCGGGGTTTTTTAGCCCCTTTTTGGGGTGGCCTTTTCCCCGGGGACCACCTGGTACCCCCTTTTGAGATTGCCAAAAAATCCGAGGCCCCCAAACCACCAGGACCTGATAAAAGCCCTTGGGCCCCTTCCCCTAAATCGTGACCCCAAAATTTTTGGGGCCCGTGGGGGCCCCTCTTTCATTTTCCCCCGGGCTGGAACCCAAAAACCCCCACTGACGAACCCCGGGGGGGCCAACAGGGGCCGGGAAATGGCCACGTACCCCATATCATGTCCTTTTGGGGGGGTTTTTCCCGGGGAAAACCACTGAGGGGGGCTGGGGGGTTTACGGCGTGGGGTGGGCACTTTTTCAGAGGCCGGATGTGGGGGGGTGAAGGCACGGGGGGTCTCACAGGTTCCCACCCCCTTTTGGGGAGGGGGGGGCGCACCGATAAAAATTTAGGGCGTACCCCCCCATTTTTAAACCCCTTCGGGGGTAAGTCACCAACCCTCCTGGCAAGGGGCCCCCCCCGGGGCCTTTTGGGGGGTTAGCCTCCCCCCCCGGGGGGCCCCAAAAAAAATTTTAAAAAAACCCCCGGGCCCTTTATGAACCCCAACCACCTTTTTAAATTTTAAAATTCCGTACTGCACCCTTTTGCCGGGGGCTCCTCAGGGGGTTCCTTTTCCTTTCTCATCTGGTTTTCCTTTTTGCCCGTCCTTCCCAAAAGGGACGGGGGGGAAGTTTTAGGGATTCTCGCGCTCCCTTTTCGCTCTGCTTCTCCCTCCCCCCAAGTCTCCACTCCCCCTCCCCCGGGGGCCCGGGTTTAAATTCTCCTCCACCAGCTGCTCCATTTTCCCCCCTTTTCCCTGCCCCCTTTTTAGTGGGGCCCGGGGTTTTCGGGGGGCTCTTTTCCGTCGCCCCCCCCCCGGCGGCCCCCCCCCTGCGGGGGAAAAAAACGGCTCTAAATCAGATGACCCCCGGGGGCCGGGGCAGGGGGGGAGTGCTCTGGTGCCGCGCGGCCTCCTCCATGAGGGGGGGGTTTTCCCCCTTTTTGTCCCCCCACGGGGGGGGCAGCGGGATCTGGGTTTTGCTGCTACGGGGGAGGGGGTTTTTTTTAGGAACGGGGGCCCCCACTGCGACAAAAATCAACCGGGGCACAAGGCAAGGGGCCCCCTCTTTTAACGGGGGCCCCCCTTCCCCACAGAAAAATTCAGGTAAGAGGATTGGGGGCCCCTCCAAGTTATTTTTAGGGGGCCCAGGGGCGCTCCATCCTGGACCTCCCCCGGGGCCGGGGGCCCCCCTTTGGGGGGTCTGCCGCTTTTTTCCAAAAGTAGGAGGGGGTTTACAGGCCGGGTTTCCCAAAAGGGGGAAAATTTGTGGGGGTCGGGGGCCCCCTTTCCCTTGGGGGGAAGGGTTTTGGAACTGCCCATCCCCCCTTCCCCCTTTGCTCCGGGGGTGTCCAAAATTGCCAACTCTGCCAAGCCCCCTGTGTCATTAAAAAAAAAGGAGAAGGGGCCCCCCCTTTTTATTTTGGGGGGGACCTTCGTGTTAGTTTCCCCCCCACTGAGGAGGGGGAGGAGGCGGAACGAAGAGCTTTTGGGGGAAAAATCTTACATTTTTAGTACCTTTTTTAGTGGCTGGCCATCGTTTTTTTTTTTTTTGCCACTTTTTTTAGTGACAAAACCCCGAAGACAAAACCCTTCCCCTTTTCACCATGCCCCCCTCGTGACGCAGAATGGGAGGGGAAAAAGGGGAAAAAATTCTCAAAAATTTTGCAATTCTCAAGCACAAAACCAGTTTAATTTTGGCACACAGGACCGCTTTTAGCGACCCCCAGAATCCGGTTCCCCGACGCCCAAGTTGAGTCCCCCAAAAAACCAAGGTTTTTTTGGGGTACTTTTGGGACCGGGGGCCCCTCGACTTCATGAGGTATTTCACGTCTCTACTTCCGGCAATTGAAAAAGAGTCGATTTTACAATTTAAGTGTATAAACAAAAAAAAAATGTTATAATATGTCACAATGACAATGTAAAATAATATAAAGTAATCTATGTGTGTATATTTTAGTGTTTACAAGGAATAAAGGTTTTTTTTAATTTCGATATTTTGTTCCCATAGACTTTAACATGGACTTCCGCTATCGAAATCGGATATCGACGATATTAAGTGCAATCGTCGATACAATTTCGATACGATATTTTTAGATATCGATTAATATCGCTCAACACCAGTAATAGTGCCATACCTTATTTTTATAACCGTTTTTTTCTATTGTCCTGTCCTGTGACCCGTGTCTCACATTTTTGTATATACTTTAATTTATCGCAATGTTTTCTTATTTTGTTGTACATATTCTTATGCGGTTTATTAATTATGATTACAGTAGTCACTGATGAAGGTCTTATTCTGACCGAAACGTTTGGAGATACTACAAAAACCTTTAAGTTGAGTGCTTAAGCCTTTTTTCATTATTAGTACCCGGTGTGGGAACCTAGACTTTAAAGCACCAGTTTCATTCAGGTTGGCTCACGGTTTTCTTTCATATGGGTGAACTGGAGGCTGAGGGCTAGGGTTGAGCATTCCGATACTGCAAAATCGGGTATCGGCCGATATTGGCTGTAATCGGAATTCCGATTCCGAGTTCCGATATTTTCGTCTTATCGGATACCGGAATCGGGATTGTCACTGTCACTGTCAGTGTCCGTCGGTCGGGTCTGTCAGGAGTCAGCGGCACTTACCTGTCAGAAGATCTCCGGCGTCACGTCCTGGACTGCTTCATGGCCGCAATCTTCTTTCCCCGGCGGTCACATGCAGTTTCTCGCGATAACTGCAGTGACTGCTGGGTAATCCCGGCAGTAAAGCATCAGTCCGATGACGTCACCGCCGGGGAAGCAGGTAATCAGCTGTGTTTGCGTCGCGATGACGGGCTCTGCCTGTCATTGCGATGTAGCAGAGTTGGATCGTCGTGGGACTGTCGTTATGGACTGCGTCGGACAGGTGTATAACTGTTGGTTTGTTTTTTTTTCTTTTTTTACAGGAGATCGATGGCGTCGCAGGAATGAGAGTACAATAAAATTAATGAAAACTGTGTTGTCTCTTTTATTTCATTAAAATACTTTTTCTTGCTTTGTCTTTTTTTTATGCATTTAAAAAACTTGGGATTAATAATGGATGGGTGTCTTATTGACACCTCTCCATTATTAACCGGCTTATTGTCACCGTGCAATCAACGGTGACATTAACCCCTTATTACCCCGCTTGCCACCGCTACAGGGCAAGTGGAAGAGCCGGGTAAAGTGCCACAATTGGCACATCTTTGATGCGCCAATGTGGGGCTGCTGTAGCCTGGTATTATCAGCTGTTGAGGGCCAAAATCCATGGCCTTGACAGTCTTTTAATACCAGGCCGCAGCAGTCTGCATTTACTTGGCTGGTTAACAAAAATAGGGGGGATCCCCAAGCCGTTTTTTTTTCGAGGGATCCCCTTTTTTGTTAACCAGCCAAGCTAAGCAGACTGCTGTGGCCTGGTATTATCAGGCTTCAAGGTCCAGGGATATTGGATCCTTACCATCCTAAAAAACCAGGCCTCAGCGGTCTGCTTCATCTGGCTGGTTAACAAAAATAGGGGGGACCCCATGCCAATTTTTTTCGAGGGATCCCCTATTTTTTTAATCAGCCAAGATATGCAGACTGCTGTGGCCTGGTATTATCAGGCTGGCAAGGTCCATGGATCTTGGCTCCTTAACAGCCTGAAAATCCAGGCCTCAGCGGTCTGCTTCATCTGGCTGGTTAACAAAAATAGGGGGGACCCCACGCCAATTTTTTTTCGAGGGGATCCCCTATTTTGTTAATCAGCCAAGATATGCAGACTGCTGTGGCCTGGTATTATCAGGCTGGCAAGGTCCATGGATCTTGGCTCCTTAACAGCCTGAAAATCCAGGCCTCAGCGGTCTGCTTCATCTGGCTGGTTAACCAAAAACAGGGGACCCCACGCCATTTTTTTTTTTGAAGGGAACCCCTATTTTTGTTAATCAGTTCCCTCTGACTCACTGATTGTGTCCCTGTCTGACCTGAAGTGAAAGTGGAAAGCAATCAATTAAGCTTTCCACTTAAGGGCCCGTCTCACATAGCGATATCGCTACCGAGATCGCTGCTGATCACTAGTTTTGTGACGCAGCAGCGAGCTCACCACGATATCGCTGTGTGTGACAAACAGCGACGATCAGCCCCCCCCTGCCGGGTATCGCTGATCGTCGCTGAAATGTCAGGACCTTTTTGATCGCTGGTTTCCCGCTGACAGGCACGCACGCTGCGTGTGACAGGGGAGACCAGCGATCCGCTGGTAACCAAGGTACACAGCGGTTTCCAGGCGCGGGCTGTGCCTAGAAACCCGCTGTGTACCTTGATACCAGCGCCCTGATGCAGGGAGCTGGTACCCAAGACACGCGGGTTTCCAAGCGCTGCGCGGTGCCTGGAAACCCGCAGTGTACCTTGGTTACCAGCGGATCGCTGGTCTCCCGCCTGTCACACGCAGCGATGCGTGCCTGTCAGAGGGGAAAACCCGCGATCAAAAAAAGGTCCTGACATTTCTGCGACGATCAGCGATACCCGGGAGGGGGCTGACGTCGCTGAATGCACACACAGCGATATCGCTGGTGAGCTCGCTGCTGCATCACAAAACTTTGACTCAGCAGCGATCTCGGTAGCGATATCGCATGTGAGACGGGCCCTTAAGCGATGTTACCCGCATGTCGCTGTCCCAAAACGCGCCCGACTGCCTGTTTTGGCAGCTCAGCACGTTTTTAGCGATACACCACGATCCTGACAAGTGCATACGTTTTTTGGGATCGTTGTTCGTTATGTACACCCAGCCCTTTTCTCTCCTTCAGGCAGGAGGGAACTCATTCATTTGGGTTTACTGTGAGGGGCAGCATTAGCTGCGGTCCCTGCGTAAACATTTAAACCCCTTTTTGAAGGATTACCACCGGGGACCCGAGGCAGGGATAGGTAAGAAAATTTGTTTTTTTATTTTTTTTTATTTCGGAAAAGGTTTTGATAAAAAAAATAGGTCAAAAAAATTGCTTTATTTCTTAAAAGATTTTTTAAATTTAAAGTGGTGTTTTTTTTTTTTTTCTGCAATAGGATTAAAAAATGATGTTTCAATTGACACTCTCAATTTTTTTCCTGGGTTAAGGGGTCACCTTTCAATGCAAGGGGTTTAACCCCTTTTAAAAACCCCCCCACCCCCCACGGGAATTGGAAAAGGGGGAAAGTCCAAAGGGCAACAAATTTAGATTTCTTCCTGGGTGTCTGGGGGAGAGTTTAGCCGGGGGGGGCAAAAAAAATGGTCCCTCCTGGGCTATTTTAACTGCCCCCCCCCACTGGCTTTTCGCGGTTTCGAAAAAGGGGGAGCCCCGATTTTTTTTCAGCAATTTTACCCCATATAAAATAAAACATGTCATTTAATTTGTGGCACATAATTATTAAAAATTTTTAAATTTTTAGTTCTACATTTACAAAATAAAAATGCCCCTAATTCAATTGCCCCCTTTTGTGAAAATGCAGAAACCCCACATGAAATGACACTTTGGGGTACATGGGGTTTAAACCCTGTCTTTTTTTTCCTTTTTTTTTCTAATTTTCACAAACAATTAAAAATTTATGTGTGCAAAATTTTTTACCTGTAGGGGTTAATTAAAAAGGGTAAATTCGTGCAAAAAAGGGGTTCCCTTTTTTTTACAAGAATTTACACCTTTTAATTTTAACCCCCCCCCCGGGGTGAAATTTTGCACCATAGACTGATTTAATTGTTTTTGGGAAATAGATAGCAAACGACTGAAAAGACATGGGGTTTAAACCCCAAATACACCAAATGTATTTCAAATGGGTGCTTCCCCTTTTTTTTACTGAAGCCGGGTTTCCCCCGGGGGTTTAATCGAGAGGATAATTTTTTTTTGTAGAAGGGGGAAAAATATACTATATGTATATAAAATAATTTTTAATGAATGTATATTTTATTAAAATTTTTATTCAATTTTGTGTTATTTAGTGTTTTTCAAGGGGAAAAAAAGGGGTTTTTTTTTTTCGTATTTTGTTCCCATAGATTTTCAGGGGGCTTCCGGTATCGGTATGGGTATCCCCCGATATTTTAGTGATACGGCGAAACCATTTTTCCCATCGATACTTTAGGATTCGGAAAGTACGCTCAACTCAAATGGGGCTGTGTGCAGTTTGGGGGTTGGCAGGGGCCCGGGGAAAAAGGAAGTAAAAAAAGGGGCAAAAAGGGGAACCCCGACAGCAGATCTGCTGCCCATTCCCCCATACAGCATGTACAGACACGGGGGATGTTTTTTGGGCCGCATCTTTAAAATCGAAGGTTGGCATTTCAGAGAAAATTATATTTTAAAAAACGGGGGGTTCAAACCCGGGGGACAGGTTTCCCCTTTTTCATGTTGGGGGGAAAACCCCTTCTAAGGGGACGGGAAGGGGGGTAAGCCACAGGGAACCCACCTGCCCCACTATTTTCCCCCGGGGGCTTTACGGGGAAATTTTTTTTCTTTTTTCGAAACTGCAGTGTTAATAAAATATGGGCTGAAAAATCAAAACCCCGTCCGATTCTAATTAAACTGCCGTTAATTTTGGGGGGTTTTATAAAAAACGTCAGCTTTCCCCCAAGGAGAAAGCCATAAGCAGATTTGCCTGACAATTTGGGGAGCTAAAATGGGGAAAAATTTTTTTGGGGGGTTCCAAACAAAAGGGCCCAGTAAATCCGAGTGATGAAAAAATACTTGTTTAAGATACCTCCCCCTTTTCACATAGTTGAAAATTGCAATACCCCTTTTTTAACCAAGAACAATTAAGATTTTTCCCAAATTTAGCTTGCGATGGTTTTAAACAGAACACCAGTCTCTTACATCATCACCCCGGGGGTCTACAAAGCAGTGAAATGAGCTGCGTTAATCGTTTTTTTTTTTTTAAATTCCCCAAAAAATACAGGGAAAAATTTTTGGGAAAGGGGCCCACATGTTTGTGTCCATTTTTGCAGTGGTCACCGATATAGATAGAATTTTTGAGATGAAATACCCTTTTAGGTATTTTATCAATTTCAAAAAACTAAGACAATCACCCCCCACACATAAAAAGCAAAGGTAGAATAAAAAACACACTGTGCCCCAACAAACCCTTTAGAACGGGTGGAAATTTTTTTAACTTGAAATACTCTGATTTTTTCAGAATCCTATGCAAAAAGCAAAAAAAAGTTACATTCAATTTTCCCCCCCATAATTCGATTTTTTCAATGAAAATTTTGCCGTTTTATAACGCATTTCTTCTGTTTTCAGACAAAAATGCAAAAAAAAATGGAAAAGAAAATTTTTTTTAATAAAAGTATTATATTTTTATCTTTTAAACAAAGGCAAACACGATTCATGTTCTGGAGTTTTAAAAATGTGCAAAAATTTTTAATTCGACCCTCGAAAACCAGGGTCCCTTTTTTAAACCCTTTTATGGCCCCCTTCTAAATTATTTTTTATGAAAAAAATATTTCCCCCTAGACGGGGTTTACAAGTGGATTAAAACCTTTTTGACTTTTTTTTACAGTTTTTTGCAGAACTTTTTGTTTGTGTTGGCATGAGCCGGTTTTAGAAGTTTGTTGGAAGAGTTAAAGGGGAATATCCCCCAAAAAATTTTTTTTGAGCCTTTGGGGGCTACGAGAAAAACCTCCATTCCCCTTTTTAGTTTTGTCACCCCCCCTTGAATGACACTGGGAAACATTTCCAGTTAGAAGCCCCCTTTTTTTAAAATTTTTTTTCTGTTAATCAAGTTTTTGAAAAAAGGGGAAAACTTGGAAAAAGTCATTAAACGCTTAACAGCCAAAATGGGGTTTTAGAGGGGTTCGCAGCCCCCGGGGGCCACCAAACGGGGCGAGCCTGTGCTAGTAAAATGGCGAAAAAAGTGAACCTGTTACCCCCAAAAGGGCCCCCAAAAAAAAACCCCGAAAAGGGGCCCGTGGCAATAGTGCGAACTCTTTATTTCCACAGAGCCGCAGAAGGAGTCCCCCAGCGCTAAGGCGATGTTCGAACTCACAAAACCCCAAATGATTTTCAAAAAAAACCTAGGGGGGCGTCTACATTAAAAATGAAAACCCCTTTTTTCCCCACAAGCCGTGAGACAAACTTTGTTTTCCCTTTGGGGACCAGGTACACTTTTTAAAGGGGCTAAGCGAACATAGAACGTGATCATGGCTAATGGCCCGCGGGAGTCACCCCAATCTATGGCGTCTAAAACGCCAGGCCCTAATACGGCAAAAAACTCCTCCCCTTTACCCCGGGGAAAAAATCGGGCACCCGGGACACCGACCCTGACCCCAAGCCCCCCAAACCCCCCCAAAATCGGTTTCTGGGCTTTTTTCCGGGCCCCAAAACCACACACAATTTTTTCCACACGGCGCAAAGCAATAATGATTGATATTACCGGCGCCCAGCTATCCCCCCCCTTTTATAGCAACAGTTTACGGGACCCCCAAAAAAAGGGAAACCAATGAAAAAACGTCCAAACACATAAAGTTTCGGGGACCTTCCGGGGGGACCAATGGGGATTGTTGCGGACCAACATCCCCCCCCGTTTCCCCAAGAGAGATTTTACCCTGGGCATGCCCCAGAAGGGAAAGCAGGACCTGCCCACACGGCTAAAAATAGCAATCCAGGGAGGCAGCAGCAAGCCCTCTCCACAGTTTTGGGAAAAGGGGCAAGATGGGACCCTCCTGTGACGGGCTCCATTTGCGGCTGGAGAAAAGGGGGGGACCGCAGGGGGAAAGGTTCGAGACCCCCTGTGCAGCAGGGGGAAACCCTTAAAAACCCTAACATCTTTTGGAAATTTTAAAGATTACCCCTTTTTAAAGACCTCCCATTCTAAATCCAGAGCATTAAAAAGAAATTGGGTTTTCCCGTTGCACCAAAAAGCCCCACCTTCTGGAAGGGGTTTTTTTTTAAAAAATTTTTTTAAAGGGGGCCTGTGAGTTTTACCCCTTCTTCCCCAAAAAGCATTAAGTGAGGGCAGACAAATGTAAAGAAAAGCCCCCTCACAATGTCCTTTTTTTGTTTTCCCAAAGGGAAATTTTATGGGGTTAGGTCAGGGATTCCGCCGGCAAATTTTTCCACCAAAAAACCTTCTTTTTTAGTAATTAATTTTTGTGCCCCATTTAGGAAAAGGGGAGCATTAAAAAAAACCCTTTTTAAAAAAAAAATCATGCCCCCCGCTGTTTATCGTAACCATCTGATTTTCCCCCTTTCACCTTTGGATTTGGGGTTGGCAGCATGGAAATCCCCGGGCCCCTGTTACTCAATTTTTTAGACCCAGGAAGGTTTGGTTATGCTTCGCAAAGGTCGGCCCCCATCGAAATTTCAGGACTTTTGGAAATCCTACAAAGATGAGGGCCAACGTTTTTTACTTTTAATACGGAGGGTCCCAAGAAAAGTGGGGGAAAAAGATAAGCATTTTTTATTAATTTTTTTTTCCCATTACATTTTTATGCTCTGAGCAACTCAAAGAAAAAAGGGGGAAAATTTCAAATTTTCAGAAAAACTTTTTAAAAAAAAATTTTCTAGGAAAACCCTGCAAAAGGGGGAAATTTTAATTTTGCCTGATCCACCATCTCTATGTGTAACCCTAAAAAAAAACCCCCCTAGCCCTTTTTTCTACTCAAAAAAACTTTTTTTGTTTTCCCCAAAAAGGGGAAAGGTCCCAAATTTAAAAAGGAAAAAAAGAAAAAAAAAAATTCATACTCCAAAAACCATGGGTTTAATACTACAGCTGCAATAGTGAAAGCTTTTGCACCACTCTAACGCTTTGCATTTGGGCTTTCAGCCTTTTTCCCCTGCCCCACAGTTCTTGTGCTGTTTACTCAAAAGTTGATGGTGGGGAAAAATAGGAAGAAACAAAAATTTAAAAAGAACGTTCGTTTTATTTTAGGAAACCCCCTTTCAGGACTAGATCAAATACAGTTCCCCTTTAAAATTGACCCCCAAAAATTCAATGGTTTTTAAGGGGACAAAAAAATGAAAAATAAAAAAACCCTAAAAAAAAGTATGCATTTCTTTATTTTTACAAAATAAAAAAAAAAAAATAGAAAAAGACAAAAACAAATTTGACTGTCACATGAAAACAATAACTAAATTATTTGCAGTTGTAAATTGAAGCGGGGAACAGCAATTGTTCTGTTTGCTTACGAATTTTCCTTGAACCCGAGCCCAGTAAACTAAATTCATCCCCCACAGCAACCAAAACATCAGCCTCCCCACAGGGGGGGCCCTCTGCATTCAGTAAGAAGCAAAGGGGTTTTTTTCCATGTCATAAAAAAAGAAGGGGCCCATAATACAGGGGATTAAGTGGGAAATCTGCCCCTTTTATAAAAACACGCAAATTTCCCCCCCCATACGTTACTACATATAAAATTTTTTTTTTTCACAAAGCTTATTCAAGGCTTTTCAC
>JARQOD010000002.1:606331508-606365040 GCA_033576555.1 Oophaga sylvatica | reverse complement strand
CGGGGTGGGGGTTCCTCGGGGGGACGGGGGCTCAAGGGCCCCAATTGGGTTTATGCCGGTTGTAGGGGGCCCCTTTGCGGTTGAAAAAACTGCGCAAAAAGAAAATTACCGCGTCCCCTAATCTGGGCCTTCTGTCGGGTTCCCCCCAAATCCGTGTGTATGACCGCTTCAGCACTCTCTTCTTGATGAACAACGGGGGTTTTTTCCCTTAACGGAGTTTAAATTGGGGCCGGGAAAACACAACTTCATTGATCTCTAGAAACATTTTCCCGGGGTGGTTTTTCCTCCTTCCTTCTGGGGTTTAACGGGGGCCCTTGCGTTATCGAAAATTGGGGGGAATTTTTGCAGGGACATATGGCTCCTGTTCCCCCCCCACTGATCACCCAAACTTGTGGGGTTTTTTTTTTCCTTTTGGGGGCCCCCTTTTCCCCCAGGCATTAAAGGCTTAGCGGGAGATTTTTTTTTATAGTTCACCTTTGCTTTTCCCCTTATTTTTGTTAAAACGGGTTTTTCCAAACGCGGGTTTGTACTCTCTTTTTACTGTTTTTGGGCCGATTTTTGCCCCAATTTCGAAAATTGTTATCCCTCGGGTTTTCCCCCACACCCGGTTTTCCCTAAGTCCTTTGGCACCCTTTCCCCGGGCCCCTTGCCCCTCAAAGGGTAGGTGGGTGCTTTTTGGGGGAATTTAACTGGGGATTTGGTTGAAAAAAAGGGGGACCGGGGCAGGTAACAAATTTGGGCCACCGTTTTCTTTTTTTCCCGTGGACATTTTCGAAAGTCGATGACAATGGTATTTTTTTCAAAAGGGGCCGTTGGTCTGGGGGGGTATGGTGTTTTTCAAAATCTTTTTAAATCCTAAATTGAAAAATTCCGGGGAAAAAAATTCAGCTTCAATTTTCGGGCCTCTTGGGTCACCCGCTCCGGATTCCTTTTTTCTGCAAAAATTGTTGGGGAAGGTTCTTGTGTTTGCTTGCGTGGTTTTTTTAAAGGGGAAAACCACCAGAAACCGGGAATTGTGTCCACCTGGTCGGGCTTATGGGATCCTGCCGTTGGGGACAAGGGGGATTTTGACAATCCCACGTCTCCGGGGATGGTCGGGGGGATGGCTGCAAGGGGCCCTGGCAAACTGTAGTTTTTCGTAGGCCAGGGGGCCACATTCCCCGGCCCCTTTTTTCTCGGGGGGGGAGCTGCGCATCCCAACCCCAAAAAAAAGGGACCTCAACGGTCTCCGCTTTCTCCAGCCAAAGTGCTGTTGATCGGGTTTTTGTTCCAGCCCTTTTTGGTGTTTGCTCTGGGAACCACTTTTGGGGCCCAAAACCTTTCGGGCCCCTTGGGGGTCGAGTATCTCCTGCACAACTTTCACGGTTTATGAAAAACCGGCTTCCCGTTCCAAAGGGTTTGCTGGCTGGTTTCTTTTTTTCCCCGGGGGAAATTCCCCTTTTTAAAAACTTTTTGGCGGCCGGGTTTTTGCTGTCCTGGGCTTCCCTTTTATTGATGAGGAAAAAGGGGGTTTAATCTCACCAACCCCTTCCCCTTTTTTCTTTTGTCTTGGCCACCCATTTCGGGGAAGGGGGGAGGCGTTTTTTTCCAATCGTCTGCCCCCGTTTTCAGTTCATGGGGGCATTCTGGAAAGGGGGGGGCCCGGCCGTTTTTTTTAGGGGCCCGCCTGTTTTTATGGAAAACGGTAGTTTGAAAAACCCAGCCCTCCAAACGTTTCCCAGGGGCCCAGCTTGGTTTTCCCCGTGCGTAAGGGGTTTTTTGTTGTAAACCGGGGGAACCCCGGGTTGGGGGCAAGGTAATTTTTAATCTTTCGGAAAAGGCCCGAAAAACCCGGGGCTCCGTTTGAACTGCTTTGTTTCCCCGGTTTTCCCCTCATTGGCCTTGTTTTCTGCTGGTATGCGAGAAATTTTTTTTGGCCCCTTCTGCTTTGATGGGGGAACCCCCCCAAAATCCTTCGTTACGGCACTGTGTTGCGGAAGGTTTTGGGGAAAAATTTGGGGGGAAAAATTTTTTCCCCCGCAGTATCTTTTTATCTTTTTGAAGCCCAAATTTTTCCTTTTTCCCCCTTTTTAAGGAAGGTTTTGCTTTTTAAAAGGTTGTCCTCCCCGGAGGCCCCCCAAAGGCGCCGTTTTTTAGTGAAAACTTTACAAACCTCCCGTAGTAAACCCGTTAATCCCGGAACTGACGCCCTTTTTAAAATTTTGGGTTGGCCATTTCTGAATAGCTGTACCTTCCGGGGTCCGATCTCTTGGAAACTGCAATGTGTCCCAAGTTGTACCTTTCCGTTTGGCGGTGGCTTTTAGGGGTTTAGTTTCCCCCAAATTGGACAATGACTAATCCCCCCCGCCCCCGGGGCTTCGATGATTTTCATTTGTCTTGGACACATTACGTCGTCCATTTTTCGCAGCACGTTTCGAAGGTTTTGGGTGTCCCGACGTCTCCATCACCCTTTTGGGAAGTTCGGGGCACTGCTGAGACCAAACGGCTCCTACGAACTCGCGGGGGTTTTTCCTTTGGGGGGTGAAAGCTTTTTTTCCGGTCCTCCTCACCACCACTTTCAGTACCCCTAGTTGGTCGAGGGTAGAAAAATAGTTAGCCTTTTTTGAGCAGTAAGGGTTCCTCATAGTGGTAATGGGTATGATCTTTATGTGTTATCGATTTATTCCCCATGCTCAACTTGCATGTCCCTCCTTTTTCTTTACTAACCCGGGTGTGCCCGGGGCTACAATTTCCCCCTTTCACCCCGACTTTTTCATGTCAGCGCTTTCCTTAGCTTTCTGATAGTGGGGTGGGGTATAGGCCTGTACCGCTCTTTGATGGGGGTGACTGCCTTAGGGTATGATGTGTACTCCCTTAATGGTCCCCCAAAAAAAGTGGGTGTTTCTAAAACTTGTGCGTTTCTTGTACACCCTAGTACCCCTGTTTGGTGGCGAAGTGGGTCTGTCCCAATATGAAGCTGCTGCCCAGTCCTTTCCCCGGGGTGCCCTCATTTTTTCCCCGGGTTGGCGGGAAGCTAAAAGGGCTCGGTTTTGAGGTTGAATTGTTTTTCGGCATTAAAATTTAAAAAACTGTACTAACGGGCAAATTTCTTCAGTCCCCCAGTTTTGGGAAACCTACTGGTACCCCCATTTTTTCTTCCACTACCCCTTAGCAATCATGGTGTAGGTCTGTGTTTGAGCGTGGGGTTTACTTGCTTGGTAGTTCTGTCCTCTCAGCCCCATGGCTGCTCTACACCAATTAACATTTCACTCTTTGGGGGTTTACAATGGGGTTCGAGTCTGTGACCCGTACATTACCATTTCACCATCTGTTAGCTCGCTTGCTGCTGGCACATCAGGGCCCGGATCTCCCTCTGGTTCACTCCCTTCTGCTTTGGCTTGGCAACTTCAGCGAGCTGTTGGAGCAAAAAAACAACTTCTCCCAGACAGTTACTGATAATGTTAGTACCTAGTATCACATTTTAAGGCATTCTCCTCATTTACAGTTCTTTACCACTAAAAGTCCCTGATCCTTCAGCTCCACCCTGCCCACTTTTTACGTCCACGTTTTTGGCTCCAATCACTTCAAAGGGAGACCATTGGTAGGTACACTGTCAGTCAGGGTCGGGGGCTGGAGGCTGTCATGGACCAAAATTTACTGTAAAGGACGTCAGGTATGTGGTCACCTGAGAATCCCGTGTCCAGCAGTGCAGGGATTGCAATCCCGTCCAGAATCATGGACAGGTAGGGCCGTCCACCCACGAACTGCGGTTCCAGTCAAAGGGGCTGATGTGTCTACTCCGGGTGTTGGCCCTCTGACCCAGGATGGCTCGTTTAAAGGACATTGCTGAGCCATATGACCTTTTTGATTGCAGCGGTTGCAGTGATCTCCGGCGAGGATGGTGTTGCTCAGGGTCGCTCTGAGGGTGGCGTGGGTCCTCCTCCGGTGAGGCGACGTCCTCCATTTCCTCGGTTCATCCAAGGGACATCCTCGGACAGTCGGCTAGTTGGATCTTCCCTCCTTCCTCTTTCCGCAGTTACAGGGCCTCCATTACGTGGCCAAGTTCTTGTCAGCTGGCGCACTTCTGAGCGCAGACATTCCAACTCACTAGGGGGCGCCACCTGCATTTTAGCTTCCGCCACCTGCGGAGAAAAGGTGGGTACTGCCGGCTTAAGAGTGGCTTTTCACCGGGTGATATTGATTTGCCACCTCAGGCTTTCCAGGGGTTGCAGTCCCTTTATTGCCATGCCCTTTAGAGCATCAAAAGTGGCATCTGGATGATCCAAAGACCACCAGTTTACAGTCCTGCCTTCCTCTGGAGACCTCAGTCCCGCACGAATTGCTCTTTTAACATTTGGCTCTCATCAATGGGACTTGTGGGGTTCGCCTGTTTGAGAGCTCGCAGGGCCCCCTGTAGTCGCAGGCGTGTCCCTAATACTGTCACCCGGTCCTGGAAGCACTGTAAAATGCCATCCGGAGATCCGTTTCTGTGTGGTCCTCGAAGATGGCCTGTAGCTTTAAGAGTATCGCAGGTACCGACTCCTGGTCTGCAATGGGCCAAGTCTCTACTTCTCTTTTCAGCCGCACCAGCTAACTTTTCTATTACCACAGCAGTTTTTTGCCTTCTCAGTCATGGAGTACATATCTAAGATGCTACATATTTTCCTTTTAAACCCTGGGCAGGGTGTCGGGCTCGCCGCTGTATTGAGGGAGCCACTTCGCTCCTGGCATGTTTGGGGAGCGCTAGGGGCATAAGCGGGGCCACCCGGGCCGGTGAGGGGCCCGCACTCCATCTGCACTCAACGCCAAGTGGTGGGTTATTGGGGCCACGGCGGGGGCCGTCGTCTGTCGGTTGCTGCGACATATTGGTGCCCCCCTTGGTTAATCTGAGCTACCTCTTTTGCAGGTGCAGCGTCGCAGGCACAGCGGTGGAGACAGGACCTTCGTAGCAGGCACAGCGGTGGAGACAGGACCTTCGTCGCTGGACTGTGATGTCAGAGCGTTTCATCTTCCTGTTTCAAGGACCTGCCCCGCGTCAGAGCTGGGGGCGGAGCCAGGCAACAGCGCGCTTTTACAGGTACGCCCCCCTTCTTCACCAGCGCCTGAGGGCGCGAATATTGCGGTAAAGATGGGCGGTATTTGGCGCCAACACAGCACGCAGTCTTTTCGGCACAAACAGTCAATATAGACACCAGGACTCACAATTGCAAGTTTCGCATCCTGTTTCGTGACGCCAAAGATAGTTGTTGCGACCACGCACCACAATTGTGGATACCAGGGCTATTTGGGGTACTCGGAGCCGAGCCCATGGGCATTGGGAGTTGTCATGGTAGCGGTGGCTCGGTCCGTGGCCCTGGCGGTCGTGCAATGGGGGATATTTACAGGGGATTATTAGGTAGGTAGTTCGTGACGCCACCTGTGGTTTCTGGTAATTGTACCAGCGCTGCAGTAAGGGTCTTCACAGGGATGTTATGGGGCAGCTTGGTGATAAGTCTCCCACAGGTGAGACTGGTCCCTGGAAGTCTATGGTGGAGATGATGCAGGGTGTAGTAATAATTCAGTCACACACAAGGTAGCTCCTTTTCATACCTTTTACTGATGATGGTTCAAGCAGATCCCGGGGAGCTGGTCGGGGTGGAGAGTGCACATTCCGGTAACAGCTGAGCAGGTTAGAGGCCTCCTTAACTTCAATTGTAGGTGAGTCCAACTTGCTGAAGCGAAGTTAACTCTGAAAACTCCAGCTTTCTCTATAGCTGTACTGCCCGGCCAACGTTTGTGAGGGAGCCTTCTAAGTGATGAAACTAAGTCCTTACTTTTGTCTGCGCTTGACTCAAAGTCCTGTTCCACCTGACTCCAGTTACGTGTTGACACTTAGGGCTGCTCTCTGCGACCTGTAGTCCAGATGCCTCCGGTAATCTTGTTACTAAGCTTAAAACTGTAGCAACACCTCGGACTCCGGTGTCCGGCAATTTTAGTGCAGGCAATCCAATACCTAAAGCACTTCTTTAACTTCTCCACTGTGCCCTTCGCCCTGCTCTCGCTCTTAGCACAAGCAATGGTAACTTCGATTGGAAATTTAGTCAGCTTTCTTCTAGAGCTCGCCGAGCAGCTCTCAGTATCCTCCTTCCTCCAGCTTCTGTTGAGGTATGATTAAGGGTAGCTCTGACTAGGTAGGATGATCCACTTCACCCGTACTAGCCTCCACTTTCTTGTCAGGTGAGCTACGTTAGCTCTGCAAGGATTCAGTCCTCCCTTCTCCCCTCTCCAAGTCCAGAATCACTGGGCTGAACTGCACTGTCCGAAGACAGGAAACTGACTGAACTGTCCTGAGACAGGAAGCTTGACTCAGCTCTGCTACATGTCACTACCTCCTGTACCCCTGATGGGTGTGTCTAAAAATGTGAGTGAAGTGCATGCATAGATATCAAGCTTTTGCTGTTCCCTTCCTGTGCACTCTCCTGGACTTTTATGTGTGCCTGCATAGCTGGGCTACACACATGTTATAGGCTTCCCAGAAGAGGTAGGTCTTCAGGTTCCTTTTGAAGGTTTCCATGGTAGGCGAAAGTCTGATATGTTGGGGTAGAGAGTTTCAGAGTAGAAGGGATGCATGGGAAAAATCTTGCATGTGATGGTGGGAAGAGGAGATTAGAGGGGAGCAGAGAAGGAGATTGGTGTGAGGATCGGAGGTTGCTTGCAGGTAAGTACCAGGAGACTAGTTACATATGTATGGGGGAAACACAGGTGGATGGCATTTTATGACATGGTTAGGTGTTTGAACTGGAGTCTCTGGGCAATGGAGAGCCAGTGAAGGGATTGAGAGAGGAGAGGTAGGCAATAGTGGGGGTACTGGTGGATTAACCAGGCCACAGATGCTAGGATAGATTGGAGGGGTGCGAGAGTGTCACAAGGGAGGCAGCAAAGCAGGAGGTTGCAGTAGTTGTGGCGGGAGATGATGACTAGTGTTTTAGCAGATTCTTAAGTAAGGAATTACAACATCTATTTTAAAGGGAATCTGTCACGTGAAGAAAACACTATTAACCTGCAGTGTAATAAAATAATCTTTATTTATAATAATAATTAATCTTTATTTATATAGCGCCACATATTCCGCAGCGCTTTGTGGGGTTACTCTGCAAGGCAATAGCATTCTTAACCTGCCCAGCGTTGGCACTAAGACCCCGCTGCCGGGAGAAATGAACTTTATTTTCCCCCCGGTAGTGTTTGGCATTTAGTATTGGCGACTGTAACCGCACCCCCAGTATTGACTGAAAGTCAGCCCTAATGCTGAGTCTGCTGTCCCATCAGTGCCGGGGCATGGTAAGAGTTGCCGATCTCTATACAAAGAACGGTGACTGAACCCGTGCCAGCGCCACCCCGTGACTGAAATTGCTATGCTGCTGGGGAAATAAAGTTAATTTCCTCCCAACAGTGAGGCTCTCAATGCAGCCTCCAGGCAGGTTCAGAAGCTAAGTCTCGGATGCACGTTCAGTTACTGCACCGGCAAAATCCTGCCGCTAGGGCCCGGTGAGCAGATGAGACGGAGCCTGATGCGGTCCTCCTCTGCCCACCGGGCCCCATACACCATTCAGGGCAGTAATGCCCTGATGGCGGCCCTGCTGATAGGGAATTTAGATTGTGAGCCCCATCGGGGACAGTGCCAATAATGTCTGTAAAGCTCTGTGGAATTAACGGTGCTGTATAAATGAGTAAAATAAATAAATAAAATAAGTTATGACTCTTGGAAAAAGGGGAGAAAAAGGGAAGAATAAAGAATGGAAAATTGCCAAGTCGGGAATGGTTTAAATTTGTCTCTGAATTGGGGCAAGCGTCTTAGAGTTTACAGGCAACGGCACTTAACTTAGTGATTAGAAGCTTTGGTGTGCAGCTTAAAGAGATATCCAGGACTTTATACAAAAAAAGTGCCAAGCACTAAAAGAGTTGCGACCTACCAGCCTGTTGTGCCAGGCACCATTCTCCGCTGGCGATTTAGTGACTTCTGCTGACATCACATCAACTGAGTGGCAATTTCTTTTCCGCTCTGCTCTGTTGACAGGGCGGGACTTCCGACATCATTCTGATTGACAGACAGATCTCTGCTGCCTAACTGGGGAAGACGGCTGTCAATCAGAAGGAATTCAGAAGTCCCACCGTGTCAACAGAGCAGAGCAGAAAAGAAACCGCTGCTATTCAAAGTGACGTCAACAGAAGCAGCTGAATCACCGTCAGGAGTGGTCAGTGATCGCTCTGTGCTGGCAGAGAATAGTGCCAGGCACAACAGACAGATAGGTAGCAAGCACTTGCCCGTTAGTGCATTGGCACATTTACTTTATTTTGCAAAGTCCCTTTAATAGCTTAGTCTTTACCCCACCTCTTGAAGGTTACAGTTTGGGGCACAGAGCTTGCTGGTGGCTGGTAACGCCCAAAATCACAACATTTGGCACCGCAATAAAGTGTTCTTTGCAACTGACACATATACCGAAGAGCAAGACCCTCTAGGTGACCAGTTGATAGAGAAATCATCCTTGCAAGTCCTCTATGCCTGGCACTGGTGGGTGCTATATAGTCAGCCAATTGATGTTATTACAGCAAGTGAACTTGGAAGGGAAATTCTGCACATAACACTTATACAAAAAAATATAACTTTTGGTTGGAGGTCACTATGATATCAAATGGCACCATTCATTTAGCAGTCATTTTTATTTTAAATTGCCAGACTGAAAGAGGGGAAATTAAGAAAGTTTTGCAGGTATCCATATCTCAATTATGCATAGTATAATAAGAAACATATCATAGTGTAATTTGAAATGCTTAAAATGTTACAGGCAGTGAATTGAAAAAATAGCTTAATCCATTAAACATATTGGAGTATGCCCAGCCAATAACCCCAAATTCTCATCTGTCATCGCTTCAAACAATTTTTTTCCTCTTATGTCTGATGTCGGATGGGCTTGACTAGATCCAAAATATTAAAATAGTTTTTCTCTATCAGAAAGTGTATGGAGTCCTGGGTGGCATTCTGTGCTTTTCCTTCCAAGCTGGCTGATCTCCAATCTAATGTTCTTCATTTTAGCTGAAAATGAGCAAAGTGGAAGAAGCAGTGTATAATGTTCCATGCCAGGATTTGATTTCCCACAGTTCTTTGATCAAAGGAAAAGATCTATATTTCTACACTCAGACAACCATTTTAATTAAGAAGCACATTTTAGGTTCTGACAAATGTATATGAGCAAGAAAAAGATTGCTACAATCAAATACCCGATGTCCAAGTGTCCTTCATTTTTTCGGGAGGGGACTGTCCCCAGCTCTGGTTGAAATGATTTTTATTGAAACTGTTCAATATCTGCATTATTATATGTACCACACTACATTGTATTAGTTAGTACCAGTCTGATTCATAGCTACTACCTAGGTAATAAAACACTGACTTAATGAAAATTTGGATTTAAAAAAGTCAATAATGGGGTGTAATAACCGGCATATCCATGGCAAAGAGTAGCACTGTTCCTGGAAAATAAAGGCAGAATATATATATTTTTGACCTTGTAAAATCCCTTCAACCATCCAGAATATAGTAAAGACTTAAAGGGGCATTGGAAATTATCATATATCTATATGAGAGGTGGTATAACGTTTAGATTGCTGGGTTTCCAACTGCTGGGACCCACCAACTACCACAATGGGGCACTTTTACCCTCGTTAGAATAAATCTAAAAGAACAAAGAAGTGTACAAAAATAGGGATCACCTATAATTGATTTATGCTTATTAACATACGAGCCAAGCAAACACATTAAAAAAATGTAATGCAAATTGTGACCGGACCATCCTCTATAGAGCTTAGGGTCTGCCCTGTCTGTCAATATAATAATTATAAACCAATAACAGCCATTGCCAACCTGATATGAACTTATTAAAGGTATACACTGGAAAAGAGCATGTTCAAAAAATACATAGGCTGTCAAAATATAAATTGGAGGCTGTAATAATGCCCAATATTATGGAAAGTGCTCCAGAACAATCGTCAATAACAGCCTTATGAATTGTGCACACCCAGTCAGATAATGCAACAATCAATGTGTAAAGTTAAGACAGTTATGCAATACAAATAGTAATGGCACAAAAATCATATTGCAAGCGCAACCAAAAGAGCTGTTCCAATGAACAAGAGATCAACTACTAGGCATGTTGAGGCATCCTGAATGATGAAATAAAGACGGAAAAGGAATACCACATGGGTATTGCCACTAGGAGTGTGCCTTCATCAGGGGGAAAATGCTAGGGGTGTGGCTTCCTCAGGGGTTTCGCCACTAGGAGTGTGGCTTCATCAGGGGGAAAATGCTAGGGGTGTGGCTTCCTAAGGGGTTTTGCCACTAGGCGTGTGGCTTCATCAGATGAAATATGCTAGGGGGTGTGTCTTCATCAGGGGCTTCACCGCTAGGAGTGTGGCTTCATCAGGGGCATACTTTTTTGGCATGCTGTAGGCTAATTCCTTTAATAAAGTGGTGCCCTCTTTATTCCCCTATCTTTGTTAGAATGGCACAACAGGAAGCACTCAAGATTGTTACTCTATTCATTCCCTCCAGGGGTGTTTTAGAAAGCCAAGTACAGCGCTCCTGCAGTCCTATAAAGAATGAATGGAGTAGGAATCGTGCAAGTGCACTTCTGCCCTATTCCATAAAAATGCCCCTTTCTAGCGATCATTGGGGGTCCCAATTGTCGGACTGCCTATGATCTTTAAATTATTACTTATTCTGTGGTAGGTGATGATAACTTCTACTAACTGGAAATCTCCTTTAACACACACAGTGCATTTAGAGCCGACACCGCTGACCATCCAATCGCTGTCCTGCATGTAAGGCCAATTTTAGGCAAAGTGTGGCTCTTAATAAAAATTAAAGTGGGACGCAAATGCTAACATATAGCAGCATCACACTTGAATATTGGGGGCGCATTTACAGAAAAGTATTTAACTATATTAAAGTCGTTCACTTGCTTGCCAACCTCTTTATACAGGTTGTGTAAAGTCCCACTCCAGCTGATTTTTCTCAGCATTGGAGTGGTGCTTCTAATGCAAAGTCCCAGACTACAGTCTTATACTCACCCTCCAGCGTCTTCACATTTTTTCTGTGGTGCCATCTTGTGACAACAGTTTCTGATTAACCGGAGGTCTAAGTTACATCACAAGCTCTCAATACAAGTCTATGAGAACCACAATGTGGCCAGAATGAGGCTCTCATCGACTCATAGACTTTTATTGAGTTGTGACCTCTGGCTTGCTCCAGCAAATACTGGAGTGATTCGGCGGATCAGAAACTGCTGGAGATCAGGGGGAGAAGCGATAGAAGGTGAAGTCTGCGGTTGGTAAGTAATAATAATAATAATAATCTTTATATAGCGCCATCATATTCCGCAGCGCTTTACAGTTTAACAGTTTCAAAACACAAGTCATAAGTAACAACGTTAACAATACAATAATTAAAGCCAAATAAGCCGACCCTGCTCGTGAGAGCTTACAATCTACAATGAGGTGGGGGAGATACAAAGTACAGGTGTGTATATACAATGGTGCATTTACAATGATGGTCCAGCCATCTTGGGGGAGTGAGGGATGGCTGGAGATAGTGAATGGGCTACACACACACTTACACATAGAATGACTTTGATTAGTGAATGTGATAGGCCACTCTGAACAAATGTGTTTTGAGGGAGCGCCTGAAACCATGCACATTGTGGATAGTCCTAATTTCTTGGGGTAGAGCATTCCAGAGGATTGGTGCAGCGTGGGAGAAGTATGAAACTAGGGTCAGGGAGCGTAGATTGGAAGCACCACTCCAGTGCTGCAATAATAAAAATGCTGGAGTGGTGCTTTAAGAATGATGGTGACATAAAAATCGCTAGGGGATGGCCCAAATTACCTAATAGGTCCAGAAATGATGCAGAAAATCTGCAAAATTTGAAACTCACCAAATGCTCATTGTGGGAACATAAGCCTAAATGATGGTAAATGTATCTGAGGGTGAGCGACCCTACCTGCTCTTGCTAAACCCTCCCCACAAAAATGTAAAAGATAAATAATTTTTAAGGCAAATGTTGATTGCACCAAAATTTGTCACTTTTTATGCCATAAAAGTGTCATTCAGGCCTTAATAAAGCGTTCCCTGTGTGTCATTAAAAGGAAAGCAGAGACATAGGGAAATATGGTAAGGCCACGTTCACACGCTCAGTATTAGATTAACATTTTACCTCAGTATTTGTTATCCAACGGGTGGATGAAAAATCCAGAAGTGGTGACATGTTTCTATTATACTTTTCCTCTGATTGTTCCTCTCCTGGTTTTGGCTTACAAATACTGATCAAATACTGAATCTGTGAACATGACCTACAGATCTCATGCAATTCTACCAGCGTCCTATTATAAGACTGGACACTAAAAGCTGATGGCTAAGTTCACACTTTGCAATTTTGCGCAATTTTGGACCATTTGCACATTCTGGAAAAAAAACCATTGTCTAAAACCAAAGTCAGACAGAATTTATTTTATTATTTTAAAGGGAACCTGACGGCTGATGCTGTATATGCTGCACGATCCGTGTATCAGGCACTGGATGTAGATTTCACCCATGTTTGACTCTGAAGCAATGTGACGTTTCACAGAAAATCTGCTTTAAAATCTTCTTGGGACCGAGCTGCACTAGTCGGACAGGTGCGTCCCCGGCGGCTTCTCCCTGCCTGCTCTCCTTGAGTGACAGGTGTCTCTCTTTCCATGTGCATGTATAGGGATAGAGTTGTCAGCCACTGACCGCAGGCAGGGAGAAGCCACCAGGGACCCGCCTGTCTAACTCGTCTCCCATGTCTCTCGGTCAGCTCTTTAACATGTTTAACTCTGTAAAGTCGGAGTGTTTCAGAGTCAAAGATACATGGCTGAAATCATGCACTCAGCATCTGATCACGCTTCCTGTAGATCGGGCAGCATGTAACCGCTGTAAGGTTCCCTTTAAAGGGAAAAGGAGAAGTTATAAATGTAGGACAAGTGTGGGACCCCAAAAATCCAAAATAGAAGGCTCCCAAAGACTGTACAGTGCATACATGGCCATCACTTCACTTATTTCTGTGGGCCAGTGTGTTCCATAGACAGTGAACGTTGTAGTGGTCACATGTGAAAGCCACTGCTCCATTTAAACAGGACTTTGATTGCCAAGTACTTGGTATCGGAGGGGAAAATACTGGGACCCCACTTTTCCTGAAATATTGGTGTCTCAAAGTAGTAATTCTCTGTCATGACTAGCGATGAGCGAGCCCGCTTGGATAAGGTGTTAACAGAGTATTTAGGGGTGCTCGAATACTATGCTCAAATCACGGTGCTCGACAGCCACAACACATGCAGGGATTGTCTAACAAACAAGCGACTCTTCAATGTGTTGCGGATGTCGAACAGCTATGAGACATGCTATATAGTATTCGAGCATGCCGAAGTCACTCGGTTAACACCCAAGCATGCTGAGCTAACACCTTATCCGAACACATTCGCTCCTCACTACTAATGACCGCCACTTCCTTCACTTACATGGGTCTAATGGAGCATGGGCGACCACGGACCCCATGGACCGTGAATGGAGCGGTGGTCACATTTATGCACTGGTGCTTTAATCACAAGGGTGAGACGGGACTTGTGCAATCGTGGGGACGAGGAACACGATCATCACCTGTCCTGTGAAAAGGTAATAAATGTTGGTGGAACAACCTCTTTAATATAACCTATATGTATCACATAATGTTACTGATTTATTCCATGTGCGCTGCATACGTGTACACTACTGGTGTGATCATTATTATTGATACGCCCTCCGGTTACCTATGGTGAAGCATATCATTATAAATTATTAGTAGATTTCACATTTTCAGCCATTGTCAAGAGTTAGTGTTTTCCTGCTTTGGTCATTCATCTTCCAGGCCACACATGTCACCATCCAACGATCATGTATTTCCTTGGCAAGAATAACAGGCCTGATCCCTTTAGGTTTGTCTCTAAGGTAAAAAAGCAAGAAACACAGTGCACGACCCGAGAATGTTTTACATTACAAATGCCCCCCAATCCCTTCATTTGGTTGCCTTTCAGTATTTGTTATACACGTGTCTGGGAGCAGTCTTGTCTCATGCAAATACCGCGGCGCATTGATTTGCAGCAAGACTGACAGCTGTTCTCTGGTGTGCTGAACCACCAGCTCATTAATTGTGGCAGCGATCCCATGCCGTACATCAGTGATCTCCGGCTCGCTCCCTGCAGACAGGTGTCCATCACCGATATTCTTATGATAATATTTCTTCAGCGGCTGGGGCAGACTATTGAAATTCAGATATTTATAATCATTGACATAAAAATCAAGGATCAGCAGCAGCAAGCGTCCATGGAAATAGATCATTCCCTGGTGTTAGAAGCTTCCTGTAATTAATTTTTTTTGGACTGTCCTGGTGCACACCTTTTACCATTGTTCTCATATATTTCCCCCTTTTTTAATTTGCCTCTTTACCATCTGTTACCACCCAGGGCTGTATTACAGTGTGCACCGCCTTGGGCCTGGGTGAATATATTAGTACAGTAATTGTGTACAATGAAAAGCCGCCCGGCTCAATGAAGGTTGTTACTGGATAAATGAGCCACTGACCTGGTGCAAGTGAATAAATCCAGCAAGACTGTCAAAAAATGACCCATAGCACAACAAAGACCTCCTCTGTGCCCCATGGACTCCATGCACCGGTGGGACCATGTGTGGCATGCAGAGCCGACTCAAAGGGGAATCATGGTCTGAGCAATTAGAAATGATTCTCTACATAATAAAAAGTCATCTTTTCAACATCCTTTCAATATCAATTCATCATCAGATCTCTGCTAGCTTTAATTCTGGAACTTTCATTGTTTACTAAGAACTCGTTTACCTGACCATATAAATCCGAGAAGTGCTATCTGACTCTTTATCGGACCAATGTTATTCCATGGAGCAGTGTAAATGCCTGATTTTTTGTTCACTGCGTGAAAAAAATCAAAGCAGGCTGCGATTTCATCTTGAAATCATATGGGTACAAAAAAAATCGGATGCCGTACGGACCCACAGCCTAGCATCCAATTTTTACTGAGGAAGCGAGACGATATGCGAAACGCGTGTCGGGGATCTAGGGCGCGGTGCAGGCAGGATTTATACAATGGGTTTTACCTTTACTGATTTCATGCTTATCACAAGAATCTTTTTACCTGGTGTAGACTTCCTGTAATGATTGGGGATGTCAGTCAGACATGGTTACTAAGTAAGGATATTGGTACCATCTTTTCTGTTGCCTAATATGTAGGCAGCCGTTCGGCTCTAGTTTCCTATCTTACATATATATAATACAGATAGACATTTCCTCTTTTTTTCTGTGACCAAATTATAGGATATAACATTACTATTTTTGTGATCTTACTCATCTTAATGTACCCTGACCTGATCCATGGTCTATCATTCCGGGTATCTTTTTACTGATTCTTATTTGTACCCATTATTGTTACTGCAAATGTAATTAAATATGACTTTGTTGGAATTTCAATAAATATTATATTAGCTATATTGAGTTGACTCCAGTCCTCCAGTGTCTGTATAATATGTTGAGTCGTTAAATATAGGGGTACGCTACTTAAGGCTGGTTTCACACGTCCTGATATTACCGGTACCGGAAAAAACGGTACTGGAGATATCAGGGTCTGTGTGTCCGTGTGTGTACTATGTGTGGCACATGTGTGCCACCCATGTGCCGCTTCAGTACCACATGGACGGCCGCCAGGGAAGTAGCGCTACTGTAAGCCGCTGTCCCCCTGCGGCTGGTGCTGAAGCCGGCTGTCATTCTCCCTGCTCTGCCTGCGAGCAGAGGAGAATGATGAGCAGTATATTAATACACCGCTCTTCGTTCTCCTCTGCTAGCAGGCAGAGCAGGGAGTATGACAGCCGTCTTCAGCACCAGCTGCAGGGGGACAGCGGCTTACAGTAGCGCTACTTCCCCGGTGGCCGTCCGTGCACACGGAGGACAGTGTGCACTGTACTCCGTGTGCATGTATGCGGGACTTTTTCCGGTCCGTGTGTCCGTGTGAAAACGGACATGTCTGCGTATTTTGCACACGGACACACGGTCCGTGAAAACACACTGACATCTACATAGACCCATTCATTTAAATGGGTCTACGTGTGTACGTGTCTCCGGTACGTGTGAAAACTGTCACCACACGTACCGGAGACACGGACGTGTGAAAGGGGCCTAAAAGAGGATATCTGGGACCTTACAAAAGGCAAAAACGTCTACCTAAGCACTAACAGGTAGGTAATTGCAACTTACCTGACTGTTGTGCACGGCGCAGTACTTCCCTGGCACAGGGCGGTAACAGACACTCCGCCGGGTATTCAGCTGCCTTTTTTTGCATCTGAAGAGGCAATTTGCATATCTAAGGATATATTCACATGGAGTTTATTGGACTTCTCTATAATTAACCTAAAAAAAATGCTTCAAAAGCACATGGAGTACTCGTCCTCTTATTTTCCACAGGAAATTCACTTTGCTCTTCATGTGAGGAGTGTTTTTAAGATATTTTTTTCCTGAAGAGGTTTTGAAAAATTCCTCGTAGAAAAATAATGCAAGTCACTTCTTTGAAGCAGACACTGGAAAAACCCTGTCCAATAAAAAGGCTTCCAAGAACACTTCAGGAAAAAAAACTCTCCCAAAAATTCTTCAAAACTGATTCAGAAGTAGAAAAACTCCACCAATAAGTCTACCCCCACCAAAAAAAAAAGACTTTCCTGAAGTGTTTCTGCTTGAAAAACTCACTGCTTCTGAATGCCTCAAAAAACTTAGTGTGAACTTGGCCTTATTGTTAAAGACATGGAATCTGAAGGTGTCACACAGAGGGCACCGATGTGGCAAAATCTCCTAGATCTTAGCCACCAGGACCCATGAGCATCAAGCTGCACATTGAATCCCCAGTGATCTGCTCAACATGTATTGTATAAAAGTAGCAGAAAACATTGAGATTTCTTGTGTTCTCCAACGCCAGAAGACACATAACAGAAGTGTTCGGAGACTGATTGACCCTGATTTGATTGCAGCTTTTCAAGCTCACCGAGTTCTCCGGTAATGGACTTGGTGAGATACAAGAGCTGAACCGCATCTTGTTCTATTTATGCTGTGAGCTGTCTACAAGGTAAATGTCGGGATTACTATTATCTGTATTACTCTGGATGTGGACTGAATGCAGAGAGGGAATTGTTCTCCGCACAGGCTGACTGATTGAGAAGTACAGTAAATAGTGCAGAGGCACAAGTCACAGCTAATGCCCGCTTCCCACAGCTAAGCCGGAGGAAGAATTAACCCACACTAAAATACCCATTTGGAAATGAAAACTAGTGGGGGAGCCAGCTAATGCGTCCAGCCTATGCCTCCGCTGCTCCCATCATAGCCGAACCCACTGATGTCCTGGGAGATTTCACTTTCATGAATTAATATTGAGCTTTAGGTCTTCTCTGATTCAATTGTGCATATAAATGTCTTAAAAGCAACATTTTCAATTGAATCTAGGGCACAGAGGTGACATAGCTGATAGATTAGATATGAAATGGATAGATAGATAGATAGATAGATAGATAGATAGATAGATAGATAGATAGATAGATAGATAGATAGGAGATAGATAAATAGATAATAGATGGATGATAGAAGATAGATAGATAGATTAATAGATAGATATTAGATAAATAGATAGATATCCAAAAAAATGGAATCAGCAATCCAAGGTCCAAAAAGTTTGAGTTATTTATTGACCCATAGTGATGGCGAGGTTTCTTTCCATGCTTGAGAAAGTTCCACATTTGGAACAAAACGTCAGAATCACTATAGGTCAATAAATAACTCAAACTTTTTGGACGTTGGATTGATGATTCCATTTTCTGAGATATTACTGAGGTTTGGTTTTGCCTGGGAGAATTTGCACCCGCTATTTTTGCCAGCGATCACTAGTGCTACACCTATTTTCCAAATTTTTTTATACACTAGGGTAGAAAAAAAGGATCATCCCCGCGCTGCCGCAAGAAGAATTCCAAAAATTGTAGAGGCTTCAACGTGGTTTATTCTACGCGTTTCAGGGTACAGGTGACCCCTTCATCAGGACATACCACAAATATTGTACAACCACGTTGAAGCCTCTACAATTTTTGGAATTCTTCTTGCAGCAGCGCGGGGATGATCCTTTTTTCCTACCTAAGTGTATGTTTTAATCTGGTCTTGCACTGACCTGTGGATCTGCAGCAGCCGCCATTAATATATGTCCTTCCTTCGCTCTCACCAGGTGAGTAGTTCTCTTGGTGGGCACCTTTGTGTAATGTTTGATAAGACCCTATTTGCGCTTTTGTGTCTCCCTCTTTTCTTTGACCAATTTTTTTTTAGACAGATGCTGTAGATAGATAGGTAAGGACTGGAGGAAAAATATATTGTTCTAGAACTGTGTTTTCTTTCCTCCTAATTTTCAATTAATTGATCAGCTATGGAATAAGTAAATAACAATAAATTAATTTTTTATTTGAATGTTCATAAATTAAATATATAAATGAAAAAACAAGGTCCCTTAAATAATAATGAATGGGAGACGGTCATTAAAGGGTTATTCCCATCTCCAAGATCCTATCCCAATATGTACCAAGTAATAATAATAATAATAATAAAATATTATTAGTAAATGCCTCTAATTATAAATGTAGTATAGGTTTTCTTATTCGCCATGTCTCTCTCCTCATGTTCAGGCATTCCAGGACCTTAGATATCCATGGTTATGACCTCTAGCAACTAGCTTACTGTCACAAAACTGTTCAGCTTAGAGTTTCTGAGGCTATTCTGCTTCCATGATCTCAGCGGTTCAATATTGGATATTCCCCTCTCCTATATTTACTCACCTCTGGCAGTCTGGATTGCCAGTGTAAGTATTGTACTGCCTGGTGAGGCGAGGAGGTGTCAGTGGTTAGTAGAGGCGTTTGGAGTGTTGATCTGAAATAGTTGCTTGGTGTTTCTGGTGTGTGCTAATCCTCATCCTCTCCTATTTTTTACCTCCCTTTTCTCCCCAGTGTTCCTCTCTGTTGTATGTGAGTGCATATTTGATGTTTCAGTAAAGATGTATATCTTTGTACCGTGTTAGCCAGTAGATAGAAAAATATTTAGAGTTGAGAGTCCTCAGTGGTTGAGGACATTGATTTCATTTAGCTTTCTTGTTTTTAGTCTATGAAATGATCACAGTGTTAATGTGCTCTTACACATTGCACATATACCAACATATGCTCTGGCTCATTTCTTTGTTTTTGCTGTAGTTTCTTGAACTTTGTACAAACAGGGGCGTGACATAACATTTCTAAGCTAATCTGTCACAAATCTGTTGTTGGAATACCCTAGGCCAGGGGCTCCTTCCTGTCCCTGTCCCTAATGCTAGGGGCGCCCTAGCTATCCCTCCTTCCCAGATTACTTCTTATGGTGAAGACGCCAAGGCCATGTACTTTGCTGACCTACTGACTCAGCCCTGTATCTGCCCACCCCCCCACCAAGGGAAGTGGGGAGTAAGAGTGTATGTACTGTATATACACAAAATAGACTAACAAGGGAGGTTGTACAGGGATAAATGATAATGCCAAACATCAAATAGAAAAATATTTAGAGTTGAGAGTCTTCAGTGGTTGATACCTTTTAATGGCTAACTGAAAAGATGATAACAAATTGCAAGCTTTCGAGACTACTCAGGTCTCTTCATCAGGCAAAGACTAATACAAAATCTGAAGAATCACATATTTATACACAAAACAGCACAGAAAAAATGCAATTGGTAAGACAAGTGACGTGAAGCAGAATAGTCATTATGGCAGAGGGATGAGCATAAATATTGGAACAGTTCATAGATAAGGAGTGTGTGAAAGTTTTATTACCCTCTGATTGGGGTCTGGTAATGTTTTGTGATGTTTTCACAGGGTATTTGGAGTAAATTCCTTAATTGATATAGAACGTCATAAATCCGTGTGACAGGTTCATTCCAGCATTAAGAGTGTCAAAGGTCACCATCAATTTGTATTCGCAAATTCTTCTTTGTCTCCGTGATGTGAAGTTGCCTCTCAGTACAAGTATTTTCATATCTAACATGCTATGATCAGGGGAGCAAAAATGTTTTGCCACAGGTAGATCCATTCTTTTTTTCTTATTTTGTGGCGATGAGAATTCATCCTTGTTCTCAGTTTTTGCCCGGTCTCCCCCACATACAGACCCCCAGTTGGACATTTAGTACATATAATTAGGTACACCACATTAGATGTGATGCAGCTGAAAGTACCTGGTATCTTGTAGTCCCGATGGGAGTTGGGGATCTTTATCTTGTCCGTGGTCATTATAAATGGACAAGTTTTGCATTTCTTCTGGTTGCAAGGAGAGGTTCCTGCAGCTGTTGGGGAGGACAGGGAACTTCTGACAATGATGCTTCTTAGATTTGGGGGCTGCCTAAAACACAGTAGAGGGGGATCTGGAAATATGGATTGTAATCGGGCATCTTTTTGTAGTAAAGGTTGTAGTTTCCGTGCAGCTCCCCTTAGCACCTCCAGATTTGGATTGTAGGTGACCACTAGAGGCACCCGGTTATTTTCTTCTTTAGTTTTGTAATGTAGCAGGTGATTCCTTGATATTCTGGTGGCTCTTGTAATTTGGTTTTCAATTGTTCTTGGATGGTAGCCCTGATTTAAAAAGGTCTTTCTAAGGCGACCAAGGTGTTCATCTCTATCCATGGGGTTGGAACATATACGGTTGTATCTGATGGCTTGGCTGTAGACAATAGAGTTTTTTATGTGTTTTGGATGGAAACTGTCCCATTTAAGGTATGTTGGACGGTCGATTGGCTTCTGATACAGGGATGTCTCTATTTCATTGTTCTTTAGCTTAATGATGGTGTCCAAAAAGTTAATTTCAGTGCTGGAGTAGTTGAGTGTTAAGTTGATGGTGGGATGAAATTGATTGAACTGCTCATGGAACGTCTTTAGCTGTTGCTCAGATTCCGTCCAGATGATTAAGATATCATCAATGTAGCGGTAGTAGGCCCGAGGCCTGATGGGACATGAGGACAGAAAGTCGCTTTCAAGCTTGGCCATGAAAAGATTTGCATACTGAGGAGCCATTTTACTTCCCATAGCTGTGCCAGTCTCCTGTAAATAGATCTTGTTGTCAAATTCAAAGTAATTGTGGGTGAGGATGAATTTTGTGAGTTTCACCACAGAATCAGCATCATTCCCGGTGTTTCCCATGAAGACTTTGCAGGCATTTATTCCATCCTGGTGTGGGATATTAGAGTACAAGGATTCCACATCCATGGTGGCCAGGATGGTTCCTTCTGGTAGAGGACCTATTGCTGCTAGTTTATTCAGTAGGTCAGTTGTGTCCTGAATGTAGCTGGGTGTATCCTTTACCAGGGGTTTAAGAATGCCCTCTACCCATCCAGATACCTGCTCAGTAAGGGTGTCCACACATGAAATAATCGGCCTCCCTGGATTTCCGGCTTTGTGGATTTTGGGAAGCATGTAGAATGTCCTTGTTCTTGGACTTTCTGGTATCAGGTCATCGGCTCTTATGGATTTGTCAGACAGACAAGATACCAACTTGCTTAGTTCCTTGTAATAGTCCTGTGTAGGGTCCGACTCCAGTTTTCTGTAGTAGCGTGTGTCCGTAAGTTGTCTGTTTGCTTCCTTCATATAGTCTGATGTGTTCATCATGACTATTGCACCTCCCTTGTCAGCAGGTTTAATGATGATTTCTTTGTTGGTTTTCAGAGACTGTATAGCCTTTCTCTCGTGGGCACTGATGTTGGATGCTTGTCTCCTGTTGGTGTCTATGATGGTGGATTTTATCAAATATCTGAATGAGTCTATATATTTATCCAAATGAGGGTTGCGTCCAGGAGGAGGTGTCCAGTCTGACCTCTTCTTGGTTGTTGGGATACCTTTTCCTTCAGTCCGAGTGTTTTCTGAATCTTCTGTATCATTGAAGTATTCCCTCAGGCGCAGTCTCCTGAAAAAATGTTCCATATCACTGCAGAGTTCAGTTTTATCCAGGGCCTTAGTGGGACAAAATGAGAGTCCTCTAGAAAGCACGGCCAGTTCCACCTTGTTGGGTTTGTAATCCGAGAGATTGATGACACAGTTAGATGCTTTTGTGTCTGGAATGGAGTGGTTGTACAGGTTGTCAGGTTTTGGCTTTGTTTTGGATCTGTTTGTATAGAGTCGCAATCTGTGTAGTTTCTTTTCTTTGTTATGAATCAGAAAGGTCCGTAGTTTGTTGTAGTATTGTTGTAATTTTTGTTCTTTGGTTTCTGTAAGTGTTTTCCTTAGGCTTTCAAATTGCCCTTGGACTTTACTCCTTACACATTAGATGTGATGCAGCTGAAAGTACCTGGTATCTTGTAGTCCCGATGGGAGTTGGGGATCTTTATCTTGTCCGTGGTCATTATAAATGGACAAGTTTTGCAGACCTTTTTAAATCAGGGCTACCATCCAAGAACAATTGAAAACCAAATTACAAGAGCCACCAGAATATCAAGGAATCACCTGCTACATTACAAAACTAAAGAAGAAAATAACCGGGTGCCTCTAGTGGTTACCTACAATCCAAATCTGGAGGTGCTAAGGGGAGCTGCACGGAAACTACAACCTTTACTACAAAAAGATGCCCGATTACAATCCATATTTCCAGACCCCCCACTACTGTGTTTTAGGCAGCCCCCAAATCTAAGAAGCATCAATGTCAGAAGTTCCCTGTCCTCCCCAACAGCTGCAGGAACCTCTCCTTGCAACCAGAAGAAATGCAAAACTTGTCCATTTATAATGACCACGGACAAGATAAAGATCCCCAACTCCCATCGGGACTACAAGATACCAGGTACTTTCAGCTGCATCACATCTAATGTGGTGTACCTAATTATATGTATTAAATGTCCAACTGGGGGTCTGTATGTGGGGGAGACCGGGCAAAAACTGAGAACAAGGATGACTTCTCATCGCCACACAATAAAGAAAAAAGAATGGATCTACCTGTGGCAAAACATTTTTGCTCCCCTGATCATAGCATGTTAGATATGAAAATACTTGTACTGAGAGGCAACTTCACATCACGGAGACAAAGAAGAATTTGCGAATACAAATTGATGGTGACCTTTGACACTCTTAATGCTGGAATGAACCTGTCACACGGATTTATGACGTTCTATATCAATTAAGGAATTTACTCCAAATACCCTGTGAAAACATCACAAAACATTACCAGACCCCAATCAGAGGGTAATAAAACTTTCACACTCCTTATCTATGAACTGTTCCAATATTTATGCTCATCCCTCTGCCATAATGACTATTCTGCTTCACGTCACTTGTCTTACCAATTGCATTTTTTCTGTGCTGTTTTGTGTATAAATATGTGATTCTTCAGATTTTGTATTAGTCTTTGCCTGATGAAGAGACCTGAGTAGTCTCGAAAGCTTGCAATTTGTTACCATCTTTTCAGTTAGCCATTAAAAGGTATCAACCACTGAAGACTCTCAACTCTAAATATTTTTCTATTTGATGTTTGGCATTATCATTTATCCCTGTACAACCTCCCTTGTTAGTCTATTTTGTGTATATACAGTACATACACTCTTACTCCCCACTTCCCTTGGTGGGGGGGTGGGCAGATACAGGGCTGAGTCAGTAGGTCAGCAAAGTACATGGCCTTGGCGTCTTCACCATAAGAAGTAATCTGGGAAGGAGGGATAGCTAGGGCGCCCCTAGCATTAGGGACAGGGACAGGAAGGAGCCCCTGGCCTAGGGTATTCCAACAACAGATTTGTGACAGATTAGCTTAGAAATGTTATGTCACGCCCCTGTTTGTACAAAGTTCAAGAAACTACAGCAAAAACAAAGAAATGAGCCAGAGCATATGTTGGTATATGTGCAATGTGTAAGAGCACATTAACACTGTGATCATTTCATAGACTAAAAACAAGAAAGCTAAATGAAATCAATGTAAACAAGGCCACCGACCCAGATGTGCAGCGGAACTCAGCTATCTTTTATCAGTCGGCAGCGTGGACTCTGAAACACCACATTCCTCATTCATTGTAACATCCATTGTGGGTACAATGTTCAGACTTAGAAAATAAGGTTTGTATTGAAGCCTTGTTCACATCCAGGAAGTTGTGGTGAAGGACTGCTTTTTTGAATGATTTCTGGTTATAGCAATGTTCAGTGCTGTATCCACTATTATTCAACTTATTTATTAATAGACAGGATTAATAGTGTTGTTTCTATTTTTGCACATGACACAAACTATGTAGTATAGTGCAATTAATTGAGGATGTTCATAAGTTAAATGACTTAAACAAACTGAGTGTATGGGAATCCTCTTGGCAAATGAGGTTAAATGTGAATTCATGTAAAGTCATGCACCTGGCCACTAACAGTATGCTGGTATCATATGCACTAGGGGGGCGTAAAACGAGGAGAGTCACTTAAAGAAAAGGATCTGAGTGTGCTCAAATATCACAGACAAAATTACAGCCTGCAACATTATTCAGCAGTACATTGACAAGTATACAAAGAGGTATGAACTTGTGGGACTGGGACGTGTTACTACCACTTTTCAAAGCATTAGCGTGACCTCATCTGGGATATGCAATACAGTTTCTAGATACTGTAGTACCTTTCTGGTCACTAATACAGAACTCCAGGTCCTTTTCCTCACAGTGCTCACTTGCACAAACTGAGTTTCCAGCTGCCAAAAAACAGCCCAAAGCATAAAATTGCCTCCACCATGCTTCACTATGGGTATTATTATTATTTATTTATGTAGCACTTTTGATTCCAGGGTGCTGTACATGAAAAGGGGTTGCATCCAAAATACAAATATCACTTAGAGTAGACAAACTAACAATGGTAGACTGCTACAGAGGGAAGAGGACCCTGCTCTTGCGGGCTTACATTCTATAGGGTATAGTGTTCTTTTGGTGATGCATAGTGTTGATTTTGTAACAAAACATTCCTTTTGGGAATAATGGCCAAAAATTTCAACCTTGGTATCATGAGACAATTACACGGTTTCCCCCATGCTTATGGAAGGCTTGATGTAGATTTCGGCAAACCAAAGCTGGGCTTGGCTATTATTCTTTGTTAGAAAAGACTTCCATCTTGCCATCCTACCCCACTGGCTAGACATATGAAGAATAAGGCATATTGTTGTCACATGAAGTACACAACCAGTACTTTCCTGCAGAAATTCCTGCAGCTCTTTTAATGTTGCTGTAGGCTTCTTGTCAGCCTCCCAGACCAATTTTTTTCTTGTCCTATTAACCAATTTTTGAGGGACGTCCAGTGTCTAGTTCTAGGTAATATCACTGTTGTACCAAATTTAAGCCATTTCTTGATGACCGTTTTCACAGTGTTCCACGGTATATGTAATGCCTTGGGATTTTTTTTCACAACTTTTTCTTGACTGACAACTTTCAGCAATGAGATCCCTTTGCTGTGTTGTAAGCCGTTTACAGACAAGAATTTTACTGTAAAATGCAACTAAGAAAATGTCAGGAAAATCGTACTAGCACTGCTAAACTGTTATGGCAGCCATGTACTGACTACTTGTAAATGTGATTGGATAATTTCGAACGCAACCACATCTTCATTATAAGAGGGTGTTTCACACTTATGTAACCAGATTATTTCAGTTTTGTCATTTTTTTTCCTCTCAATATTATTTCAGTTTGTTTCTCAATTGAATTGTACAAATTATGAGTGACATTAAAGGTGGAAAAAGTTCTGAATTGATTCTTCTTGGCATGATTTTTTTTCAATGACAAAAACTTGGCATTTTAACAGGGGTGTGTAGACTTTTAATATCCACTGTATGTAGCACCATTTTTCGGAGTCACCCCCTTGGGACCCTGTGACACTCAGTAAATACCCCCTTGGTCTCACATACATATCAATCACAGCAATACACGGTTTATATCTCCTCATCACTGGAGCCTAAACATCATTTGATTAACCCCACACCTGCTGACTGACTTACTAAACATTGCACCAACTTGCCCTAACACAACAGAAATGCACTAGCAAGAAGGTGATCAGAGTCCTGCACCCTCTTACAAGACGTCGTGGCACTCCTGCACAAACGGCAGGCCTTGTTTTTTTGCTGATTGATGGGGATTTCAGCTTTGACCCAGGACCCATACTAATCTCATCATAGGCATGGTGTATTTTACAGCTTTCTCATAAGGAATAGTCTGTAATTATAGGGGGTGCATAGATTTCAATTTGGGGCACTTTGGGGCCTTAGACCTTAAAGGAGCCTAAAGGTTCCTCCTCCTATAAAAGAGAGAGCGCTCCATGTACAGATCACCAAGGGCAAGGTAGAGAAGGTGGAGACCGTGGAGAGGTATCGCACTCACCTCCGGTGGTTGAGCAGAGCAGGCACAACAGGGTGAAGGACCATAAAGACCCGGCTGTCCAGGAGCGCTGAGCGACAAAAGCAAAATATGCAGAGATTGTCTGTTTGCTATTCAATCCATGCATGTACTGCGGCTGTCGAACATCCACGAGACATTCAGCCGCAGGCACTCAAACAATTTTTTCCAGCATGCCGAAAACACTCTATTAGGACACGAGCATGCTCAGATAACACCTCATCTAAGCATGCGCGCGCATCACTAATTGGCACCTTAGAGCGAAATATCACCCATCTGGCTGATAACGGCCACTTTCCACTCCCCTCTCCGTCTTGTGACCATAACAGCTTTTATGTAGGAGCCGGATGATTTCCTCACTACACATAACATTGGGGGTTATAGATAATTTAGTGACAAAATGTTTAATTGGAGGAGAAAGGTTGAACTTGATGGACCATGGTCTTGTTTCATCCTATGTAATTATATATATATATATGTAAGTGGCAGATGAGTATTTAATGTGGTAATCCACAGGAATCTGCAGTGTCTGTGCGGCTTTACTACTGACTGCAGAGTGTAGTGTGAACATGGACTGATATTAGAGATCACATTTCCCCACGTTTAGGGCCCCATCACACATAGCAACACACCAGCGATCCCGACAACGATATGCACTTGTCAGGATCGTTGGTGTGTCGCTACATGATCGCTGGTGAGCTGCCAAACAGGCAGCGATCAGGACAGCGACACTGCGGGTAATGTCGCTTAGTTACCCGTAGTGTACGTTGTATACCAGCCCGCTGGTGCAGGGAGCTGGTAACCAAGGTACACATCGGGTTTCCAGGTGCTGCGCGCCATCTGGAAACCCGATGTGTACCTTGATTACCAGCTCCCCTGCAGCAGCGCGCTGGTATCCAACATACACATCGGGTTTTCAGGTGCCGCCCAGTGCCTGGAAACCCGATGTGTACCTTGGTTACCAGCTGATCGCTGGTCTCCCGCCTGTCACACGCAGCGATGCGTGCTGGCCAGCGGGAGACCAGCAATCAAAAAAATGTCCAGGACATTCAGCGACGATCAGCGATACCCGGCAGGGGGGCTGATCGTCGCTGAATGTCACACACAGCGATATCGCTGGTGAGCTCGCTGCTGCGTCACAAAACTAGTAACGGGGTGACGGGGGCTGTGACGGGGGCTTTAAACCTATGGGCTGCCGGGTAGTAACACATTATGATGTAAAGTTGGTGACTGACATTCCGCTAGGTTTGGGAGGCAGATCATGGTGATCTGATTATTTGAAGCCTTTGGGCTCAGATAATGGGTGAACTCACTAAGTCGGCTTATTTCTTATTTTCTTGATTTCTAATATCAAGATAATGGTATTATGTGCTGATACTTATCCTGGAAATGTTATCTGTCAAGTAGCAAATATTTCATTAGTTAAATAGGATATGGCATGAACAGTATAGGAAGAAGGGAGCCATGATCTTCCCAAAGCTGAGGATCCTTACAAGACGTAGAGCACTAGTCACTGCGCGTCATTGCATCCATAGTAATAGATATTTCTGTTCTGAGGGTCAGGACTAGTGGCTGTCGCTGAGCTGTTGTTGGCCCTGAGTAACAATTAATGGAACTTACCCTTTAATAAGGTGTCATACAATTTGAAGAAACTTGTATTGGGCATAAGCTTTAGACAGCTGTCACCAGATTGAAGTCAACGAGAATGGAGGTAACCTGAGCACCCCGGGTGTTCCTCATCCAGAACCTCATTGAACTTTTATTAATGAATCAACCTTTAGAACATGGAAGCAGATAAATCAGAACAAAACATAAGACACTAGGTGTGAACAGGGGCCAAATAGCCACATTACAAAGAATCATAGATAACAGAGGTACAATTGAATACTGAGAGAATGGAGTCAAAAAAAGTCTATTTATTGAAATATCATATAACAATACTCGGTAAAAAAAAAATCAATAAAAACCATAATGACATAACGAACAAGAACAGTCATAAGGGACTCGGGTAAAAGAGTCAGGAGTCACTACTTAATAGTATATAGATTGGGGCAATCATGTTCCTGAAGAAACATAACATTTGTATCTAGAGTTACGGATATGGTCAATTGTCAATAAATGGTCACAAAAATACAGTGACAAGTGTCAGACTAAGTGTGGCCATAAACATATAGTGAGAAACTAAATTGACCCTAAAAAGTAACTTCTGAACCAAAATCATAAAGGACTGATTCTCACCCATGTGGATCTTAGTAGGACACCAGACAGCCCAATGCGCGTTTCACGTGGTCTTCCTCTGGGGGCTGGCCCCTGAGTAATAATTAATGGAACTTACCCTCTAATAAGGTGTCATACAATTTGAAGAAACGTGTACTGGACATAAGCTTTAGACAGCTGTCACCAGATTGGATCAACAGGATCTGAGAGCAATCCAATGAGATTGGAGGTAACTTGAGCACCCCGGGTGTTCCTCATCCAGAACCTCCTTGAACTTTTATCAATGAATCAACCTTTAGAAAATGTTGTTGCAGGGAGTTCCATAGTCTCACTGCTCGCACAGTAAAGAATCCATATTCTCACTGCTCACACAGTAACGAATCCATAGTCTCACTGCTCGGCCAGCAAATAAGCTATAGTCTCATTGCTTGCCCAGCAAAGAATCCATAGTCTCAATCACCACACAGTAAAGACTCCCTAGTCTCACTGTTCATACACTAAACAATCAATAGTCTGACTGCTTGTACAATAAAAATCCATAGTCTCACTGCTCCCACGGTAAAGAATCCATAGTCTCACTGCTCCCACGGTAAAGAATCCATAGTCTCACTGCTCCCACGGTAAAGAATCCATAGTCTCACTGCTCCCACGGTAAAGAATCCATAGTCTCACTGCCCACAGAGTAAAAAATCCATAGTCTCATTGCTCACAGAGTAAAAAATGCATAGTCTCACGGCTCCCATGGTAAAGAATCCATAGTCTCACTGCTCGTGCAGTAAAGTATCCATATTCTTACTGCTTGCACACTAAAGAATACACAGTTTCACTACTCGCACACTAAAGAATCGATAGTCTCACTTCTCACACAGTACAGAATACATAGTCTCACTGCTTGCACAATAAAGAATCCATAGCCTCACTGCTCGTACAGTAAAGAATCCATAGCCTCACTGCTTGCACATTAAACAATCCATAGTTTCACTGCCCATACAGTAACGAATCCATAGTCTCACTGCTCGCACAGTAAAGAATCCATAGTCTCACTGCTCATACAGTAACGAATCCATAGTCTCACTGCTCGCACAGTAAAGAATCCATAGTCTCACTGCTCGCACAGTAAAGAATCCATAGTCTCACTGCTCGCACAATAAAGAATCCATAGGCTCGCTGCTCGCACAATAAAGAATCCATAGGCTCGCTGCTCGCACAGTAAAGAATCCATAGTCTCACTGCTCGCACAGCAAAGAATCTATAGTCTCAATCACCATACAGTAAAGACTCCCTAGTCTCACTGCTTGCACACTAAACAATCTATAGTCTCACTACTCACATGGAAAAGAATCCATAGTCTCACTGCTCGTGCACTAAAGAATCCATGTTCTCACTGCTTGCACACTAAATAATCCATAGTCTCACTGCTCGCACAGTAAAGAATCCATAGTGTCACTGCAAACACAGTAAAGAATCCATAGTCTCACTGCTCGCACCATAAAGAGTCCATAGTACACTGCTCGTACCGTAATGAATCCATAGTCTCACTGCTCACACAGTAGAGAATCCATAGTCTCACTGCTCGGACAGTAAAGAATCCATAGTCTCACTGCTCGCACTGTAAAGAATCTATAGTCTCACTGCAAACACAGTAAAGAATCCATAGTCTCACTGCTCGCACAGTAAAGAATCCATAGTCTCACTGCTCGCACAGTAAAGAATCCATAGTCTCACTGCTCGTACAGTATAGAATCAATAGTCTCACTGCTCATGCAGTAAAGAATCCATAGTCTCACTGCTCGCACAGTAAAGAATCCATAGTCTCACTGCTCGCACAGTAAAGAATCCATAGTCTCACTGCTCGCACAGTAAAGAATCAATAGTCCAGGACAGTAAAGAATCCATAGTCTCACTGCTTGTGCAGTAAAGAATCCATAGTCTCACTGCTCGCATAGTAAAGAATCAATAGTCTCACTGCTCGTGCAGTAAAGAATCCATAGTCTCACTGCTCGCACAGTAAAGAATCCATAGTCTCACTGCTCGTACAGTATAGAATCAATAGTCTCACTGCTCATGCAGTAAAGAATCCATAGTCTCACTGCTCGCACAGTAAAGAATCCATAGTCTCACTGCTCGCACAGTAAAGAATCCATAGTCTCACTGCTTGCACAGTAAAGTATCCATAGTCTCACTGCTCGCACAGAAAAGAATCCATAGTCTCACTGCTCGCACAGTAAAGAATCAATAGTCTCACTGCTTGTGCAGTAAAGAATCCATAGTCTCACTGCTCGCATAGTAAAGAATCAATAGTCTCACTGCTCGTGCAGTAAAGAATCCATAGTCTCACTGCTCGCACAGTAAAGAATCCAGTCTCACTGCTCACACAGTAAAGAATCCACAGTCTCACTGCCCGTTCATTAAAAAATCTATAGTTCTTTCTGCTCTTACAGTAAAGAATCGCCATCTGTGATTATGACTTAGCCTTCTTTCCTCTAGACATAGAAGATAGCCCCTTGCCATTGTTGCAAATTGCATAAAATCACCGCTAACCCTTTGTTTTTTCCAAACTGAATAACCCAAAGTTTGACAACTTGTCTTGGTAATGCAGGTCACCCATTCTTTTAAAGGGAACCTGACAGGTGATACATGCTGCCCAAACCATGGCTGTACGATGTACGTTATAGGAAGAGGCTTATCAGTCAGTGTCAGCGGACGTGGAGAAGCCCACCTGTACGACTAGTCACCCACGCACCTCGGTCTTAGGCAGCTATTAAAAGCATGTTTTCTTCTAAAATGCTGCAGCATTTCAGCGTTTCAGATTCAGGCATACACGGAGTGTTTGTGGTTAGTGGCCACGGTTTGGGCAGCATGTATCACCTGACAGGTTCTCTTTAATAGCTTCGGTCACTCTTCTCTGCACCTGGATCACCCGCCAGGGCAGTGGGTTATTTGGTACCAGGCAGGTGTCTTAAAGGGATGTGTCACGGCAGCAATGACCTGGTCCGTGGCCCTGGGCATCCAATAAAAAGGGGAATATTTACAGGGGATGATAAAGAGTTTGTATTGAAGTGTTCGTGACGCCACCTGTGGTTTCTGGTCAGAGGTGACCAGCGCTGCAGTGCAGATCTTCTGGGACTGGTTGTGTGATGCAGCAGAGTTGGAATAGTTCTCCACAGGCAGAGCTTGTTGTCCCAGGGCAGAAGTATGATTTAGAGGATAATGGTGTCAGTGGGTGTAGCAGTGCTGAGTGAGTGCCGCAGGAAGAACTTGAGAGGACACAGTCATATGCAGTTTCCAAAGCTTTACTCACAGTTTTGGTGCACACAGATGCCCGCTTGGTGCCACGTCCTCCAGGTGAGGGATCCAGCCAACTTCCAGGCAGATGGAGAACACCTTTCCAGAACTCCCAGTCAGTGTATGCCTTCCCTGGCTGTCTCACTGTGCTGATTCCTACTCCTCTTCCTTCCCAGCACCACACAAACAGTCTCCCAGTCCAGCAGCTGCGAATCCCGTTGGACAACGTGACCCAGGCATTCCTTGATTCTATATAGCTGCCTTCCAGGAGATGATTGCGATTGTTGGCTGTGACCCCTAAAGTTGCCACAGCTGTCGGCTTGCTAGCTGAGACCTGTTGTATGCTCCACTAGGCTAGGGGCCGAGACCCTTCTGCGACCTGGATTCTCCCAGCTGAGTTCCATCAGCCTGAAATGAGCCCCATGGGTAGCCTTCTGCTCAGCCGTGCCTCTGAGAAATCCCTTTCACCCTACAGGGAGCTTCTTTCTGTCTTTCTGTCTGCCAGCAGCTCCTCCAGACTAGGAGCCTGCTGCACGGTTCTATCTCTTCCCGCCTTCCCCTATGGGAAGGTTGCCTATGCACGTCTTTCCCCTCCTTCCCCTACGGAAAGACTCACTCTTACTTCCCTCTATGCTCCTGCTCTAACCCTCCAGCTCCACCCACCATCTGACACCCTTTCCTAGCCAGCAGACATGGAGTAGAACTGCTGCTAGTGTGTGTGATGGATGCAGTGTTGTCAGAGCCAGGTTCAGTGTCTCCGTCTTACCTGAAAGATGGGATACCACACCTCTGGTTGAGGTGCAGTACCTCTGTGGCGACTAGACGCTCAGGGGCACCACAAATCCCCTCTAGTTTAGCTCTGCCCTTTTAATAAATTCCAGCCCCAAATTATACATAATATCTAAGTCTGGCCGCATTACTGACTACGGTATGTAGAGACAAGACTATGTTCTCATCATGAGCATCTCTGCCTCTTATAATTATTATTTTATTTGCCTTGGCAGCAGCTGCCTGACACTAACCACAAAAGTGGAGTTTGCCGTTCACCCAAGTCTTTCTCAGTGACAGTTTTACCCAGGATTCTACCATTCAGCACAGAAATATACATTTGGTTTCTTTGTTTTTTATTAGGGTATGTGTCCATGTGGCGTAATCCCTGCACTTTAGACGCAGCGGAAACCCCGCTCCGCTCAAAGCACTGCCCCCCTGTGTACACGCGGTGATACCGCATGTGTTCAGTGTACTCAGCATCCAATCCGCAGCAAATCCTGAATGTTTCCTGAACGTGGAAGCATAGCCTTATGTAACAGAACAAAGGAATGAGGAAACAGTGGTGTGAACTGAGTATTAGATAACACGCTCCTCTCTGCTACATCTATTTGTTCACTAGGCATCCATTTCTTTAGTTCATTGTGTTTTATACCATGAGCGCAGGGCACTGCACATCCATGCATCCATATATAGTGTATATTCTCATTAATATTATTATTATATAATTTGTATTTTCACTGTTATTAATAGTAAATAGATTAATCAGTGTCGT
>JARQOD010000002.1:606078462-606322076 GCA_033576555.1 Oophaga sylvatica | reverse complement strand
TTGTGGATGAGGTTCTTTATTTTCTCAGCTGCCCATTCTTCTTCGCAAAAAGCCTTCAGTTCCTGTAAATTCCTGGCTGTCTAGCATGAACTGCACACTAGAGATTTCCCCAGAGTGGCTCAATGATATTGAGGTCAGGAGACTGAGATGGCCACTCCAGAACCTTCACTTTGTTCTGCTATAGCCAATGACAGGTCGACTTGGCCTTGTGTTTGGATCGTTGTCATGTTGGAACGTCCAAGTACGTCCCATGCGCAGCTTCCGGGCTGATGATTGCAAATTTGCCTCCAGTATTTGCTGATAACGTGCTGCATTCATCTTTCCTTCAACTGTGATGACCAAGTTTCTTGTGCCTTTATAGCTCACACATTCCCAAAACATCAGCGATCCACCTCCGTTCTTTACAGTAGGAATGATGTTCCTTTCATCACAGGCCTTTTGACCTCTCTCCAAATGTAACGTTTATGGTTTTGGCCAAAAAGTTCCAGTTGGTCTCTTCTCTCCAAGTTACCTTATTCCAGAAGTTTTGAGGCTTGATTCTGTGCTGTTTTGTGTATTGTATGCAAGACACTTTGTGGCATTTGTGCAGTAATGGCTTTCTTCTGGTGACTCGACCATACAGCACATTTTTCTTCAAGTGCCTCCTTGCTGTGCATCTTGAAACAGCCACACCGCTAGTTTTCAGAGAGGCCAGTATTTCAGCTGCTGTTATTTGTGGGTTTTTCTTTGCATCCCGAACAATTTTCCTGGCAGTTGTGGATGACATTTTTGTTGGTCTACCTGACCGTGATTTTGTTTTTTCAGAGCCCCTGATTTTCCATTTGTTAATCACAATGACTGGCATTATCAATTCCTTGTATATCTTTTTGCATCCCTTTCCTGTTTTATACAGTTCAACTGCCTTTTCCCATAGATCCTTTGACAATTCTTTTGCTTTCCCCATGACTCACAATCCAGAAATGTCAGTGGCTGAATGAAAGATGCAAGAGTCTGTCTGGATCCCAGAGACTCACTCACCTTTTATGCACACACACTGATTACAAGCAAACAGGTCACAGGTGAGGATGTTACCTTTAGTAGCCATTCAAACCCATTTGTGTCAACTTTTGTGCATGTTATCAGGCCAAAATTACCAGGGTATGTAAACTTTTGATCAGGGTCATTTGGATGTTTTGGGTTGTAAATATGATTTAAAAAGAGAAAAGATCGTAGTTTGACAATAAATGGCTTCACCTAACCACTAACCATGAGTGGAGAAAATGTTTTGGTGTTATCATTCATATTCTCTGAAAAAAGGCCAAGAAATCAAAAATTCTGTAAACTTTTGATCACAACTGTATTTTAACTCAGTATGTATGTAGGTTAAAGCTTAACCTGTATATAGGTTAGTCAGTTGTTCACATCATACCATTAGGGAACCTGAACAGAATATACAAAAAAGAGCACAATGCTTGGTTATATTGGGTAAGGAGATAGGAAACATCCTCTGCGGTGGATCACAGAAAGGACAAGGGACCTATTTATAATGTCCATAGGTCCTGAGACACTTATTAAAAAACACCTAATTTAGCCAATGGGGAACTGCTACCCATGTACCCAGGAGTGTAACTTTAGAGGGGTGCAGGGGTTGCAATGACACCAGGGTAAATGTAGCCTAGGGGAAGCCAGAAGGGTGTTTTGTTCCATATGAGAGGACTAAAGCTATGTTCACATGCCCAGAAATCCTCCGTTAGAATGGATCCAGCAGCAATCTGCTGTCAAAAAACAGAAAACGGATCCGATAAGTGGCCATTAATTTCTCTACCATTTGAAAAGGATCAGTCTCAAATGGAGAATAACGGACGTCTATTTAACGGATTTAATTTCCTTAAACTTCAATGTTAAAAAAACGGATCCAGCTGAAATCAATTTTTTTGAGGCGGACAAAAAAGTTGTGTTTGCACAACAGATTGCTGCTGGATCCGTTCCAAAGGACAATTACTGGACATGTGAACATAGCCTTACAGATTTTGCACTGGGGCGCAGCTATGTTTTTCGCCCCCTAATGCTAATGTACACTGAAGCTCCAGGAAAGCCAGCTCCTACGTCCTGACAGGGATCACAGGCTACTGTATGACAGTACCTGCTGAGACATAGGCAGATGACGGGGTGCTCTATTTGCTGCCATGTCCACTTACAATAATAGACATCTTTTGGGGAGTTGTTATATATGCAATTCTCTATATCTATAATTTGCCGATAATGCATACTAACGCATTTACAGGTATTTGTACAGAATAATAGTAACTTTTTGCTGCTTTTACACCAGCGATATGTCTGTGAAAGTTTTGCTGATGGATATCATGAATTTTTAAGTAAAAGAGACAGTGTTTCTGTATTATTGATGACAGATGGTACACTACAGCCGGCTCTGCTGTGCAGGGAATCTTCCAGTGGATGGTACAGTTCAGTAATAATTAGAACAAGTTATGGTCCCCACACTCACCGAACAGCTGGCTGCTTCCTCTTCTTCAGGCTGGGAAGGGAGTGCAGTGGTGGAAGTACCTGCTCTTCACATGCACCACTGCACCACTCCTTGTTTATTTGCCTTTGAACAGATGGTGGTGAGATGGTGACTGCGTCTTCTTCTCGCCTTCTTCCCACTCCTCAAACAAATTACTGAGCAACAATAACTTCCCAGCCAATTAATAGTACTTAGAAAGTTCCCAACACTAACATTGGGGAGTGCGGATGGCAGTCATGTCAGTTACACTCACAAAAGTCGCCTAAATGAGACGCGGCTTACGGTTGGCGCAGAGCTGAGTTTGTTGTTTGGAACGTCACCGTGATATCCACGGCGTTACGTAGAGGTGCGCACACAGGACATGTTTAGCACTGCTGTATCTGTGACTTGCACACTCAAGGAAACAAATAAATCTTATTGCCTAAAACAACCGGAGAGTAAGTTTGTATTTTAAACCGCATTTAAAAAATTAAATCTGAAATTTGAGGCTCCTGGACCCAACATTTATAGTGCTAGTCTTCATTGGAGAGAACGGTTCGACACCATCAGACTCTATGTAGATAAATAAATATATATACAGTATATAAATATGGAGAGAGCGATACATTTTCATACCGTATATCCATAAAACGATATAGATGGATAGTTTGAAATATATATATATATATATATATACTAGTGATGAGTTAACGTGCTGGGATAAGGTGTTATCTGAGCATGCTCAGGTGCTATCCGAGTGTCTTCGGTGTGCTCGAAAAATATGCTCGAATCCCTGTGGCTACATGTCTCGTGGCTGTTCGATAGCAACTTATATATATTGGAGTCAGACTGGAGAGGCAAAGGATCAGTAACATTGTGTACATGCTCATATTACATCACTCTCTTCATTTATGCTGTAATAATAAGCTGTATAGTTTATTGAATGAATGATCAGATGCTCACTTTCCCTGTACATAACTCTCAATATCTGCTTATGTGTAATATGGATCTGAAAAAAAGTAGGCAGCACTCGAAACGAAAACTAAGCATAGTTCAGTGAGCCGTTCTCAAGGCAATGTTCAAGAAAGATTCTGTGGAGCCAAAACATTATGCACAGATGGACTTATTAAAAAGTTTCAATGTACTTTTGTTAGTTTTCATTTTGAATGCCACCTAACTTTTTGATTTTCTATAGAAAGATAGATAGATAGATAATAAATATGTGATAGATAAGATATGTGATATATATGTGATTGATAGATACATAGATAGATAGATAATAGATATGTGATAGATATGTGATTGATAGATAGATAATATATATATATGATAGATAGATAGATAGATAGATAGATAGTAGATAGATAGATAGATAGATAGATAGATAGATAATAGATAGATGGATAGATGTTATGTTACGGTAGCTGAGGAGTGCAGGTAAAAAAGGCAATACACCAGAGCAGTTGGAATCTATGAGATTGCAGTACCCTGACTAACCACCACAACTAGAGGCAGCCGTGGAGCGTTCCTACGATGGTCCTAGACGCCTCGTCACAGCCTGAGAAACTAACTACACCTAAAGATAGAAATAGAAAAGCTATCTGCCCCGGAGCAGAACCCCAAAGATAATAGAAAGCCCCCAAACATGTAATGGCGGTTAGACAAGAGGAAATACTGACACAGAAAGAAAATAGTATGAGCAAACGCTGGGGCCCAAACTATCTAAATAGAAAAGGACAGGAAGGGTACTTACTGCAATCTCAGAAAACCCTGAAAAAACACCAACTCTACTAATTTCAAAATCACCTGAGATCACACGACCTCTACCACCTAAATTAGTTCTCTGGTGTAACAAAAACAAAACAGCAGCCACTGAAAAAACTGGAAAAAGCAAAAGTACAAAACACAGTGGCTGGACTAAACTGAGAGGGCAAAAGCCCCGGAGGGGACCCTGAAGGCCCCCACAGAAGTGCAGGACAAAATGCAAAAATATAGCAAAAACACAAAATAAGAAATTGTCTTATCTGATAGCAGGAGATGCAGACACGACACAGCAGGCTACAAGGGAAACTGGAAAGAAGGATTCAGACCAGAACAATTGATCACCGGCAACCCTGATGGGAAAATGACTCCCTTATAAAAGACCAATCAGTAACACCTGATTCCCAGTCCTCACAATCCTCACTAGTACCGCTTGTAACCACCAGAGGGAGCCTCTGCTCAGAACTCATCTCAAACCCATTCACAACAGATAGATAGATAGATAATATATATGATAGATAGATAGATAGATAGATGATATATATAGATAGATAGATAGATAGATAGATAGATAGATAGATGATAGATAGATAGATAGATAGATAGATAATAGATAGATAGATAATAGATAGATAGATGATATATATAGATAGATAAATAGATAGATAATAAATATAGTATCAACCACTGAGGACTCTCAACTCTAAATATTTGTCTATCTACTGGCTAACACGGTACAAAGATACACATCTTTACTGTAGATAGATAATAGATAGATCATAGATAGATAGATAGATAGATAGATAGATAGATAGATAGATGATATATAGATAAATAGATAGACAGATAATAGATAGATATGTGATAGATCATAGATACATAAATGATATATATATATATATATATATATATAGATAGATAGATAGATAGATAGATAGATAGATAGATAGATAGATAGATAGATAGACAGATAATGGATAGATAAAAAAATAGACAGATGGATAGATAGATGATAGATAGATAGATACATAGACGATAGATATTAGAGATAGATTCAGTAAATAAATCGATATATTTTAGATAGACTTTCTTTTTTATCACTAGCAGTGCAGTATTACTCTGGGTGCTGATGTGATTATCACCAAAGTGAAATATGACAAGTAACACTTATTTTGAGAGATGTACAGCGCACCACTAATCATATCTGATCCTGCGTTATATACGGTCGGATATCTGTGGTTCTGTAGGACAATGAACAGACGGTGTTTGAAGCCTTATCATAGCTTTGTGACACTAACATTAGTAAAATTAAAGTATCATATGGATCCACATGATAAAAAATACCGTATTGGAGGAAATTCACCATGCTCTTAGACTTTCCCCATTTGCTTTTATCATAGTTTCAGGGGTCCTCCCCTCTGATTGATAATGACTTGTAATTGTGTTTGGAGAATGTTATTAAACTATTTACTTTTATTTGCCTCTAGGATCTCGACTGCGCCAGGAAGATTTTCCTCCTCGGATTGTAGAACATCCATCAGATGTAATTGTGTCCAAGGGAGAGCCGACTACATTGAACTGCAAAGCAGAAGGCAGACCCGTGCCAACCATCGAGTGGTACAAAGACCTAGAAAGAGTAGAAACTGACAAAGATGATCCCCGTTCCCATCGTATGCTGCTCCCCAGCGGATCTTTATTTTTCTTACGCATTGTTCATGGGCGCAGGAGTAAACCGGATGAAGGAAGCTATGTCTGCGTTGCCCGGAATTACCTTGGTGAAGCCATGAGTCGAAATGCGTCCCTGGAAGTTGCCTGTAAGTCAAGTCTTTTGGCATTTTGGTAATTCCGAATACCGTGACGGTATATTGGATCATTTTAAACAAAACTGCTTTAGGGAGATTGAGTAAGCTAAGTATATCAGAATTATCTCCAAACTTGTGACAAAATAGAGGCCTGCGTACCTTGCATCAATATTATTGTGTGTCTTATAAAGGATGTAGCTTAGAAACGGAGAGTAGAGTGGGAAAATGGGCATGGTCCAAAAAGTGCCAACATGTCAACATTTGACCAAAATTTTGAGTCAAAACATTGGTGTAAAGAGAACATATAAAGAAGAGAGAGATGTCTAAGTTTAGTCTGCAATCTATATTCCTTCATTGATTTTAAGACCCCCGATACGCATTTTTCCGTCTGATCCACGTTTCTGATTTTGCTCTTGTAAGACTGTTGCTCCCAGTATTATAGGAATGAGGTGGGATTTGTATGTATTCATTAGCTCAAGTATCAGCACCGCTTGCATAAAGCATTTAATTCCTCTTCATGTGCTTTCCTCCCTTTCTATAGTATATTTTCTCTGCCCTCCTAGAGACTGTATATGCTTTATCCCCTGTCCACCCTAGTAATTTCTTTACAGCTCCTTCTCTAGGCTGCTATATTTAACACTGAGAAAATGGTACTCACTAGTGCTTTACAGTAACTAAATGGTAATAGGGTTTTTTTTTATTGTTTATTTGCTGCATAAATGCAAAGTTAAGCAACCTCATTTAAAATCTGTTAAGCTGTTAATAAGTAGCCTTTAAAGGGAAAATACACCCAAAAGAAATTGAGATTTTTTAAAGCCTTACATTGTTAAAGTTTTCCCAGTTCCTAAATTTAGTGTCCTGAAATCTATTCAGTCATAGGAAACGCTGACACAACATTCTGCACAAAAAGCCCAACAGCCCACCCCAGGTGGGGGCAGTAACGGACACAGACTGAAAAGGAATCCTTTGCAAGAACATTAAATGGTCCCTTTGCAGTCCAATATCTCATCATAAGGCACAATTCCATCTGTTTTGGAGGTTAAAGTATCCCCCCCTTACCTCTTGGCCCCCTGTGCGGCTGTACAGGTTGCATCAATGATATGTCTGCCACTTAGTCATGGACTCCACAAATGTGATCTTAAAAGGGTTGTCCTACAAACAAAGTTAATTGTAATCAACATTTAAATCAATAGATATTTGAATAATAATAATTTCCACAATTGGATGTGTTTAAAAAAAATGTTCCTGTGCTGATATAATCTTATAAATGTGCCGCTGCTGTGTACTGTGTAATGTCTGTGTCTGACCGTACAGGAACATGGTCTGATCATACCACAGCTCCTGGGCAAGGGGGGGAGCAAAAGAGTATACAGACAGGACAGCATGAGATCACAGCTGATTCTTTCTTTGAGGTAAAACGTTGCTTAAAAAGAGGCAGGGAAATGTTTTGCCTCACAACAAGAATCAGCTGTGATCCCATGCTCTCCTGTCTGTATACTCTTTTTTGCTTCCTCCTCTGCCCAGGAGATCATAGGATCATAGAATCATAGAATGTTAGAGTTGGCAGGAACCTCCAGGGTCATCGTGTCCAACCCCCTGCTCAATGCAGCATTCACTTAACCATCTCAGACAGATATCTGTCCAACTTCTGTTTGACGACTTCTGTGATGAGTGCTGTGCTGGAATTGCTGTCCTCATCTTTTTTTTTTGTACTGCTGAAAGCCCACAAAGCAAAGCCCCCCTCCTTCTCTCTGCAGCTCTCATACTTCTCACCAACCCCCCCCAGCCTGCACTCAGGCAGTGTAATGTGAGCTGCCAGTGCTGGAAGTTTTCCCGCTTCACCGCAGGGGTCCCCCATTGTCAGCACATGTGCTGCTCCTACACTAGCAGCCATTTTGGAGACTGCATTCTGTTTTGGTTAATAACACGGTGGGAGCGTCCGCTAGAAACACGAAAGTACTGTTGTGAAACATGCGCCTGACAGGCAACGGTCCCGTGGTACTGGTAAACCCGTAACTCCAACAGAACCCGAGAAATGGAATTCTCGGATGCCCTATAAACTAGCCCACCCGCGTGTGGGCTCATTTGAACCGTCATTTCAAAGTAAGATCATTGATAGGTCTGCCATTCTTCTGCGAGGTTCTCAGGATGAGTTATGCTCCTGATAATCTTTCAGAACTCCAACCATACCTTTCAGCAAGAGGAGGACCCTGGTAACTCCACCCGTTTATGAGGTCACGGCCACAGGTCTATAAGGCAGGGGCCAGGTATTCTGCCTCAGATCTGCCCTGGACACCAGACTTATAGCAGCTCTGTGATGCATTGTGATGTCTCCCCTCCCCCGACCGCATGGCTTGCCTACTATGATCTAAGAACTGTAAGTTGATCTTCCTTTTGTTAACCCTTTTATTTTCTAATTATCTTGTACATAACTATATTGCCTCAGCTTGTTACATATTTTTATATTGTATAAGCACTGCCTGTCTTTTTAGGAATAAACCTATAAATTTATTAGTTTGTTTCTCCTGCTCTATAAACGAATTTGCACGTGCCTGAAGCACTACGCTACTGTTTTGGGGTTGCTACGGACCCTCTTGATAAATTGTTCATCAAAAGCCGTAGCTGGTGGCAGCTAAAAGGAAGGGGTGTAAAGTGTTAATCTATTGGGTGACGCTGGCAGTGACGGAGCGGGGTTTACAAGTGTATTACCCGGCTGCGGCTCGGAGTAATTATAATTCCCTCACTGCAGCGTGCCCAATAGCCAGCACACATCCAAGTGACCCGTCTGGCGACTGATTATCCTAGGTGCAGTTCCCTGACTGACCTGAGGGTAAGGGGGGTGCCAGAGAGCTGCAAGTTCCTAAGTGGAAGTGGGATAATTATAAATCCCTGCAGTTTACCGGGTCGGACGGCAGCAGCCGTCGTGTGTGTGCACCGTTTCATCACAACTTCCGTTGAAGGAGAACTCACCACCTCTTGTGGCAGCCAGTTCTGATCAGCCAGATGTGGTATGATCAGACATGTCCCTGTACGGTTAGACACAGACATTACACAGTACACAGCAGGGGCATATTTATTAGATTATCTCAGCACAGGAACATTTTTTTAACACATCCAATTGTAAACTTATATTTATTCCAAGATTGATTAAAATTTATTTTGTTCTTGGGAAAACTCCTTTTAAAGCTGTCTGTATTCTAACACCCACTTACCGGATGGTAAAATTGGCAGAATACCGATTGCCACAACCGAGTCCTGTATTCTGTAGACGACTCCTGCTGGATGACTGGGAAAGGTGTAAAATTCCTTAAGGTTTTATCGAGTTTTTGGTTCTATTTCCTTCCTTTATACATTACCGAATCGACCAGTCTGGGACCGCAGTGTAGTCTATAGAAAATGTTCGAATTAGGGGTAGTAAATCCAGTTTGATTTTGCACCAGGACAATGAGGATGTATCTAAATGCTGCGGAATTTTAATGAAATGTTATAAAATCCCTGTCATTCCATAATGAAAGCATTGTTGCCTTTATTTCGGCTGATCTATTGGTTGCTATTCCTCTGTGTACTTTGCAATTCAAATGTGTCCAGAGCAAACACTAAGACATTACCCTACTAGAACCCTCCGGTTGATCTCACAACGCCGTCTACAAGAAAAAAGCCGTCTGAAGGTCACGACTGAAGTGAGGACCACCATAAAAGTGCAGGATAGATATTTTAGGAGATAGATCACAGAACATTATTTAAAACCATAATATCATTTCTGTAATGGTTCCATGGGCCCAGAAAGAAAGGCTGCTTCACTTTTCATTCAGCCTTTGAAGCATAGCTGACTGAATTCTTCAATTGTGCCCTTTGGGGATTCACAGCACAGATCCTCATCTGACACAATAATAGCCTAGCTCTTAGTTTTAATATCGAGCTCTTCCAATCCGTAAGATTATTCCTCTTCTTTTTGATTTAAAGCTAGATAGATAACAATTTGGGTGTAAGAATTTTATTTTTATTGTTTATATATATTTTTCCAAACAGTTACACTTCAATTTATTTTTTTTTACATTTGAATCACATTATTTTCTTTTATTTTTCTTTAATATATTTTCCAAACAGTTACACTTCAATTTTTATTTTTTTTACATTTTTATCACATTATTTTATTTATTTTTTTAATATATTTTCCAAACAGTTACACTTCAATTTTTTTTTTTACATTTTTATCACATTATTTTATTTTCTTTTTCTTTAATATATTTTCCAAACAGTTACACTTCAATTTTTATTTTTTTTACATTTTTATCACATTATTTTATTTTTATTTTTTAATATATTTTCCAAACAGTTACACTTCAATTTTTATTTTTTTTACATTTTTATCACCTTATTTTATTTTTTTAATATATTTTCCAAACAGTTACACTTTAATTTTTATTTTTTTTACATTTTTATCAGATTATTTTATTTTTATTTTTTTAACATATTTTCCAAACAGTTACACTTCAATTTTTATTTTTTTTACATTTTTATCACCTAATTTTATTTTTTTAATATATTTTCCAAACAGTTACACTTTAATTTTTATTTTTTTTACATTTTTATCACCTTATTTTATTTTTTTTAATATATTTTCTAAACAGTTACACTTCAGTTTATTTTTTTCATATTTGAATCACATTATTTTATTTTATTTTTTTAATATATTTTCCAAACAGTTACATTTCAATTTTTATTTTTTTTACATTTTTATCACATTATTTTATTTTTATTTTTTAATATATTTTCCAAACAGTTACGCTTCAATTAATTTTTTTTTACATTTGAATCACATTATTTTATTTTTATTTTTTTTAATATATTTTGCAGTTACACTTGAATTTGTTTATTTTTTTTACATTTGTATCACATTATTTTATTTAAAAATTTTTTTAATATATTTTCCTACCAGTTACGCTTCAGTTTATTTTTTTTATCATTTGAATCCCATTTTACAGTATATTTATTATTTTTAAGACATTTTTATTATTTTTATTTTGCAATTTACGCTTCTTTATCTAATTTTTTAAGACTCGGTATTGATGCTTATAATAACAGCATCAAGAAACGTAATAAAAAAAAACCAAAACGTGAATCTTAATTATTTTTTAAGTATTAAGAAAAAATGAAAGCGCTAGGACTAGGAGTTAAAAATCTTTTAAAATTGACGATAATATCACAAAACTTGGGTTTTGCCCATGGTTGGAAGCAAATGTACTTTGACGATACCAAAAACCGTAACTTATAGTCCTTAAACAGCTGTAAATAAGCATCTCATCTGGCTATAGTCAATGGCTTCCCACCCCCCCCGGAGACTGGAGTCATAGCCCCAGGTGTTAAATGTATCGCAGCAACTTGATCTATCGACCAGGGTAAGAGGGTGCTCTGGCCAAAATGAAAATATATGAAAAATTAATGAAGTTCCGAGATTTTTATTTATTTGCCTTGTTCACGCCTGGATTTAGGTTGAGATATAATGTTGAATATATCCCTCACAAACAAGGTTTCGGCTCAGAGGTCAGGGAGGGTTATAAAAGGAAATGCATTTAGGATTTTTATTTCCCCCAGAAAGTAAAAATAGAATTTGCACATCCATTTTTGTTCAGTAGATTGATCGGTCAGTTGTCTCTTCTCATGGGAACCGTTGACTCAAATAGAAAATATTGTGTTCTGTGCACTGCTTAGTTAGGATTGTGTTTCCGTTCATGGTGGATGAGGATTTCTTTGAGTTTTGACATGAAAAAGCTATAGGAGACATATCATGTCGTGGACATTGTGACATTGGGACACATCATGAAAAAATGGCAGTTAGCGTTACATTCAGATATCTTTTGGAACATGGTAATTGTCCTAGTTGTGTGTTGTTGTGGAATTCTTCTTTTATGATTGTACATTTAGAATATATTAAAGTGAACCTGTCATTAGATTCATGCTGCCTGAACCACAGCAGAATGACGCAGAGTCCGGCTGAGCGATTGTAGCTAGGTACATGAAGAATAACTGGCGGGGGACTATAGACAGAGACCTGACTTGTCTGGCTCAGCCCCGGCTAGCTTCTTCCTACTCTGCGCCAGTTGATTGACAAGTTTCTTCCATGTGTGTACATTGGGAAATAGGAAGAGACCTTATAGTCTAGGCCAAGGAGAAGCGAGCCGGGGCCTCTGCCGGACTTGTCAGGTCTCTTACTTAAAAAACATGCTCTGCTACAATCGCACAGCCAGGCTCCGATTCATTCTGCCCATTGCTCGGGCAGCAAGAATCTAGTGACGGGTATGATTATTTTTAAGGAAGGAAAAAAATGTAATCAGCTCACCTTCCAATTCAGTGTGAAAACCACTTGTATTCATATTGGAACCCTGGTAGACCATGTTTTGGTCAGGCTGTGGAGCAGGCAGTGTAGGAACATTCAAGGCTGGCATACAGGTCAGAAATGGAAGAAGGGTCCATGAGGACTGGGCACCGGCACCAATAAGAAAGTGCTAAAACATAACTTTTAGTATTCAATTAAAAATATGGAACGAAAAAGCAAAAAAGATTTAAAAAAAGCTTAAGGATCCATAACTGTACGCGTTTTGGGTTAGCAACCCTTATTCATAGCTGTAGCTACGGATCCTTAATGTTTTTCGCTTTTTCTCACCACGTACAGTAAAAAGTTATATTTTAACATTTTCTCATTGGTGCTGGAGACCAGCCCTCATGGACCCTTCATCCATTTATGATAATTTTTTATGCATATTGTTGCCATTAATTGATGGGAGTTTGGGTCCTGAGGAGTAGGGTAGCCTACTTTACCAACGCGAGGGGGAAGTCAAGAGCCTCCTATTTCATTAGCAGTCCCTGAGTCCTTTCCACCAGTACAGTATTGAACCCCTGATTGTGTTGTATTTGAAGAAAACACTGATGTAACCGTAGTTTGCTAAATTTTTCTGAAATATGACATAAAAATGACAAAGTAAGCTATACATTGTTATATTTTTCACGGAGCTACAATATATAAAAGATGATCAAAACTTTAGGTCCACTTTCAAGGGCCTCTGTCAGCATAGGATGACCGTTCAAACAAAGTCCCGCCGTTCGGTGCTTCACGGGGCAGCCCATCATTTTTAAGACACCTTCACACCTGCTTGTTTTCCCTCTATCTCCAAACCCCTTTCTATTTTGATTGACACTTCTGGCTTCATACAGTCAGAGAAGGGTGGAGATAGATGGAAACCAAGTAGGTTGGAAGGTGTATTTCAGTGATTGACCACGCTGTGAGAAACCGAGCTCCTGTACAGTCGTTCTGTGCTGTCCCTTTAAGTGAATGAAGGAAGAAATATTATAACATGTGAGATAGATAATGCATAAGGCAATGTTGTCTACTAGATTATACCCTTGCAGTTGATCTATCAGAAAGTGACTTTTTATATTATGAGGATTCTCCACTTCGTCAAATTTGATGGCCTTTTTATAAGCCAATCCAATGTATATGACTTCAGTTCTGCAAAGCTGTAGATCTTCTGGATGGCTCTATCTCAACACTTGGACCAGGACCTGATGTCAATCAGTTTTGTTGACTTATTGTGGGATCTGTGAGGCGTTCATTGGAGATTGTATCATTTCCCGTGCAAGAATGGAACTTCTGATGGACTCCCAGAACAGAATTTTAATAGCCATTTTGGTGGCCATGATGGCCCACTTTTAATGATACTGTTCCTTGTAGTGATACGTGAGTAAGTTTTCCATTAGGTATGTAGGTTTAGAAGTTTCCATTATTCCTCTGCTTCTCTGTAAAGTAATGGACGCATGATCCTTTAAATGTTCGTAGTACCTTCAGCACCCCTGTGATTATGGAGGCCATAGTTCACAAGGTAACGGCATTGGGTTCAAGCAATGAATCCAGATCAGTGTAAATTGCATTATTTAATAATAGTATACTGATAAAAATATAATTGACGCAAAGAACAAGCCAAAAACAGGTTCTGGGGTGACCTGGAGAATACAAAGAGTAAATTCACCTTTAATTTCCTTTTGACATATTTAGATGGAGTTGACCAAAGTGTAATTATATTCACCTCAGCATTCCTTCATCACATTTCCGACTGTGCCGAGTTGAGGTGACCTTTGTGGAGTCTCTTTCCTAGAGTGATATAGTTAATGAGATCCAGCGACACCATGACCTCAACCCGCTCATGGCCCTGGCCTCCATCATCCATCTTCCAAGCCCCAAAGGTTACATGACAGCACATGGAAACAGATAAAACACGTGTGAATAAACTAATTCAAGAGCTTTCTGTCATGGCTGCCAGCACCGAAACAATGTTCAGAGTAAGATATCACAATGTGAATGAAGAGACTGTGCAGCTGAAGTCACCAATACACAATATAATAATGCCGACTAGGGGGCTGGGAATGACCCAACCCAAGGAACATCGCCCGTGTGCGCTGCTGACTTCACACTATGTTCTTCTTTGTTCTTTATTCCGACTTTGTTTTGTGTTTTGGAAAAGTATAATGAATGATGATCTGATGAACAGAAATGAGGAAAGGTAGATAGATAGATAGATAGATAGATAGATAATAGATAGATAGATAGATAGATAGATAATAGATAGATACATAGATAGATAGATAGATAATAGATAGATAACAAATAGATAGATAGATAATAGATAGATAGATAGATAGATACATAACAAATAGATAGATGATAGATAGATAATAGATAGATAGATAGATAGATACATAACAAATAGATAGATGATAGATAGATAATAGATAGATAGATAGATAGATAGATAGATAGATAGATAATAGATAGATAGATAGATAGATAATAGATAGATGATAGATACTAGATAGATAGATAATATATAGATCGATAGATAATAGATAGATAGATAGATAGATAGATAGATAGAATAGATAGATAGATAGGAGGATAGATAGATAATAGATAGGCAGATAGATAGATATATAGATAGATTCGAGATAGATAGATAGATAGATAGATAGATAATAGATAGGCAGATAGATAGATAATAGACAGACATAGCTAGATATGAGATAGATAGATAGATAGATAGATAGATAGATAGATAGATAGATAGATAGATAGATAGATAGATAGATAGATAGATAGATTATATACTTTGTTTTGTGTTTTGGAAAAGTATAATGAATGATTATCTGATGAACAGGAATGAAGAAAGATAGATATATAAAAATACATATATACACACATATATATATATATATATATACAGTACAGACCAAAAGTTTGGACACACCTTCTCATTCAAAGATTTTTCTGTATTGTCATGACTATGAAAATTGTAGAATCACACTGAAGGCATCAAAACTATGAATTAACACATGTGGAATTATACATTACACTTTACAAAAAAGTGTGAAACAACTGAAAATATGTCTTATATTCTAGGTTCTTCAAAGTAGCCACCTTTTGCTTTGATTACTGCTTTGCATGCAGAAAAGGTGAACGGATGGACTCTTCATGCCTGGTTCCCGCCGTGAAGCATGGAGGAGGAGGTGTGATGGTGTGGGGGTGCTTTTCTGGTGACACTGTTGGGGATTTATTCAAAATTGAAGCGGTGGGTTCAGGTCTGGTGACTCTGGAGGCCAGGTCATCTGGCGTAGCACCCCATCACTCTCCTTCTTGGTCAAACAGCCCTTACACAGTCTGGAGGTGTGTTTGGGGTCATTGTCCTGTTGAAAAATAAATGATGGTCCAACTAAACGCAAACCGGATGGAATAGCATGCCGCTGCAAGATGCTGTGGTAGCCATGCTGGTTCCGTATGCCTTCAATTTTGAATAAATCCCCAACAGTGTCACCAGCAAAGCACCCCCACATCATCACACCTCCCTCCTCCATGCTTCACGGTGGGAACCAGGCATGTAGAGTCCATCCGTTCACCTTTTCTGCGTGCAAAGCAGTAATCAAAGCAAAAGGTGGCTACTTTGAAGAGCCTACAATATAAGACATATTTTCAGTTGTTTCACACTTTTTTGTAAAGTGTAATGTATAATTCCACATGTGTTAATTCATAGTTTTGATGCCTTCAGTGTGATTCTACAATTTTCATAGTCATGAAAATACAGAAAAATCTTTGAATGAGAAGGTGTGTCCAAACTTTTGGTCTGTACTGTATATATATATATATATATATATATATATATATATATATATACATACCGTATATATTATGCTTACTTATATAGCACAATGAATTTTCACAACACTTTAGAGATATGATCATCACTGTCCCCATCGGGGCTCACACATATATGCATTAGATTAGATATATGGATTGATAGATTAAAACAGTAACTATTTCTAAAAGTACAGTAAGTTGTTATACCTTCTATAAGTTAATGTTGGTTAATCTGGCTCTTGCTCTGGTATCAGCCACTGTGGCATTTGTTGGGTTAAAAATGACATAAACATAAAGATAATGTCCAAGGTTCCATGGAGCCCGGGCCTTCTCGCTAGCACTTCTGTATTCTGTGCTCTCATAGACACAATATTGCTTTCATTCCATGGTATTGTCTTTTGTTAGTTTGGCTTATCACTTTAATGCTGACATTTATAACCCCTGCGCCGGCTGAATGTGACATAACCATACAGAGGCCGCTCGCTGGGAACACTGCCGCCTTTGTCTGCCCTCCAACGCCTGGGTAAATTAAAGCTCTTTTTCACAGTAATCCAATCTTTTAAAAAATTGTATTCAGCTAATAAAGTTATTATTTGTGTAATAGTGAGATTTATGGGCCGACTTGGAGGTGGCATTGGTTTATATGTGACAGATGCGGAGTAACACGATTATTTTGAGGAATTACTTTGATTTATTGATGTTAATGGGAATAACCATAAAAACCCCTTTATAAATTGTGTACACTTGAACTGTATGAAGTCAGCGAGGTCTCCTCACCTTCATCGCAGGCTTGGGTTTCATGTTTTGCACGGTTTATGATGGAGGAGTGCAAGAACGTGTTGACACTATAGAAGCCAGTCCTCTAAAATAAATTCTCCTCTAAGTGCTGGTAATTATTTACATCATTAATGTAATTATTAGTTTCCAGCTTATGAATATGCATGAACATGGACTGTTAACTCATGGGCACAGCTGTATTGCTTTTTACCGGAGTTTCTTCTAGTGGATCACAATGAAACATACATACAGTGAATTGTAAAGGTTTGAGTACAAAAGCAAACTTTCAAATAATTAGTTAATAAGAATCATCATGAAATACTTTTTTATATTGTTTTACAAGCATAGGCTTAATGGATGACCCCAGAGCAAAAAAAAATGGGACCTTTCTCCTATACAAACTTTCCATTTCTTCCAAGTCCAAAACACGGCTTAGGTGACTCCCAAGACCATTGCACCTCTTCCGTACCACCAAAGACCAATGAGAGACCTTTTACTCCCTTAGAAGGTACCAAGTCCAATACATATCTAATGTGGCTTCTAAGATTAATTCACACTTCAATGGTTCCCAAGACCAAAAGACCTTTTTAGTGGCTTCCTAGACCACTGAACCTATTTGGAGGTTACTAAGGACAATACACCCCTTTGGTGACTCCCAAAACCAATATTTCAGTGTTCCCCAAGACTAAAGGTCTTTTGTAGTGTCCGCTAACCCATTAGAGGTCCACTTGGACTTGTACACCCCAGTCAATGTTATTGAAGATGAATATACCTATCATCTCCCAAAGTTCCCCCTGGCAACCTACTAAATTGATTACCTAGAGCGATCATTGAAGCAATAGGAGAAGGGTCAATCCCAATGAACCACTATGTCAATAAACAAGGGGGGAAATGGCTCAATAAGAATTGTACACACAAGCATCAGCTACTACTTTAAAAAGATTTGCAAGACCCTTGTCCAACAACTACGTCGGTTGTCCTCGGCCACCGGACCAGACCAGTGTAAACCTACTCATACCTGCTGGAATCCTTGTCACCTCTCTTGACTGGAAAGCCTGGTGAGATGTCATGTGTGCATTGCACCATAGTGAAGATGTTTCGCCGAGTCTATGAACCAGAAATTGTACCTGACAATCCAACAGGTAGAAGGCGATTTGCAAGGTTCTGGTCACACTGAAGGTTTACAGGGCACAAATGGATGATCGTTCACAACTTGATATCTATTAAAGTCATTACTGATGGAGGTGCTGAGAATCGGACCCCAAATGACTTTTCTAAACTTTCCTATAGGTCTGGTTAATCTCTTTCAGCAATAGTAATATATACAGGTTTCTAGATATTTCTTAGTATGTTTCGGTCTCTTGAGGACATCTCTACTATTGTTGCAATTTGGCATCTTCCCAGTATATCTTTTACAAAGCCAGATTTAAATAAGAAGGCACAGATCAGGCAGTGTTACTGTTGGCTACTAGCAGGCGGCACTTTATTTGGCAGAGTGTAATTTAGTGAATGTTATCCCGAAAGAATGGTGGTATGTGTTTCATAATCTCACGTGCCGGCTAGGAGCAGGTCTCAGTTAATCAAGTAGGACATGTCTTGTTATGGCGTGGAAGTACACAGTAACTAGATGCCATGTGGACCATGTGCTAAGGAAGATAGTGTTAAAAGTAAACTGTAAGACAAATCATGTGCTTAGAGTAAAATGCTATCATTGTAGCAGTCACATTGCACTGCTCGTTATGATGTGTCGCCTTTAGTTTTTCACAAGACTATATGTAATGTTGCTTTAGTATGTTAGAACTGTAATGTACATTTCCACAAATAATAGTTTTTCACTATGGTAAGTGTTCAGAGATCAAACACTAATTACATCAGTATTATCCAGTAGACGCTCTCGAGAAGGTATCGGCTACAACGTAGCGTTGAGTAGCCACCTCTTTCTTCTGGCAGCCACTTGAAACCTCTCATTACTTATTTGCTTTGCTGCTTTATAGTATTAAGGATGAAACAAGTGTAGTTTACGAGTAGAAGATCTGTTTAAGAGGCTTTCTTCATAAATACATTTACATTCACTCACTGCCAACCGGTAGTGCTATAGAGTTCTTAGAGTACCTGCCAATGTTTGTGCTTCTTGGGGGAGACTTTTGAATGGTTTATTGGTAGGTTTAGGACAATATTGTGGCTTGGGATGTTGTTAGCCTTAGTCTATATGCAAATTATTATGATACCGTATGCTGTCCTTATGCATATTAGGGCACTCATTAAAATCAAAGAGCCCATGGCTCCAAATACTGAACTTAAAGTGCACATGGCTCCGTTATATGGGAATTTGGACTTTCTGGGGCTCTGTAATAGGGACCTGGCATTTCCATGGCTTTAGTTAGCTGTTTATGGCTAAATAATAAGGATATGCTGTGTCTGTGGTTCAACAGTATAAACATTGAGTGCCTATGGATCTCTGTAACATAGACATGGAGTACCAGTGGCTCTGTAACATAGACATGGAGTGCCAATGGCTCTGTAACATAGACATGGAGTGCCAATGGCTCTGTAACATAGACATGGAGTGCCAATGGCTCTATAACATGGACATGGAGTGCCAATGGCTCTATAACATGGACATGGAATACCTATGGCACTCTAAAATGGACTAACAGTGCCCATAGCCCTGTAATAAGGACATAGAGTTCCTATGACTCTGTAATATGGAAATGGAGTACCTATTGTCATGTAACATGGACATGGAGTGGCTATATGGCTCAATAATATAGACTTGCAATTCATATGGCTCTGTAATATGGACATAGAGCGCCCATGGCAATAAATAAAGATTATTGTAGTGCCCATAGTTCCATAGCAGTGATAAGCGAGTATGCTCTTTGCTCGGGTTTTCCCAAGCACGCTCAGGTGGTCTCCGAGTATTTGGGCATGCTCGGAGATTTAGTTTCTGTTGTCTCAGCTGCATGATTTGCGGCTGCTTGACAGCCTGAATACATGTGGGGATTCCCTAACAGGCATTCCTCACATGTATTCAGGCTGTCTAGCAGTCACAAATCATGCAGCTGCGGCAACAGAAACTAAATCTCCGATCACTTCCAAATACTCGATCACCCGAGCGTGCTCGGGAAAACCCCGAGCAATGAGCATACTCGCTCATCACTATTCCATAGTATAGACATGGGATGAGTATGACTCGGTAATATGGACAAAGTGTGCCTGTTGTTCAATAATATCAACATGTAGTGCCTATGGCTTCATGAAAATGACATTGAGTGCCTGTAAAGTGATATAATGAATACTCTATATCTCTGTAATATGGACAAGGTTCTTTTAAATCTGTGGCCCTAAGCAATGAACATGGAGTCTATGGCTTCATAATAAGGAATTGTAGGTGCTCTATTTTCTGCTGTGCAACAACGTGTGCAAACTGCATAATAGGATAAGCCTGTAAGTAATATAGAATAAGGTAACTTTATACATCCAGCTCTATGGACGTGTGACTCTGTGTGAACCTGCACGGCAATCCACTAATAGAAAGAATAGCAGGGACAAAGAGGGTATGCTCTTCCCCCCCCCCACGGATAAATGGTGGCATTTACCAAATCTTGAGTTTTGTTCAGGTTATTCACTTTGCTATGGATGTCTCTATACCATGAAACCTTCACGGCAAATGCAAGCAACACTTTTTCGCACTGCATGCCTCCGTTTTCATGCCTCATGTTAGTAAATTCATTATTTAAGACAAGCAGAGCTCGTATTTTCCCTAAATGATCATCACAGAAGTTTGATTTTTTTTTTTCCACACTCATCTTCACAGGGATTCTGCAAATCAAAGACATGACCTGCTTACCGAAAACCCTCCAAAGATAATGTAATAACAATTAAGAGCCCGGAGACAAAAGAAAATGACAGCACCAAATGTGGCTGTTAATTTCTCTCCCTAACGGGCAAACTAAAGTAGCTGCTCAGCCAGCGTTCATAACCCTTAATAAGTCACTTTACTCGATTAAGAGAAATTGATTTTTTTTCTTCTTCCAATATGGATCCTGGTGATTGTGATAAATGTAGGCCTGGTGCAGTCTCCACTTTCTCCCTGCCAGCCTTCATTTGTTTTCGCGGCAGCAGGTGAAGGGGTTGGAGAAATGACGCGGTGTCATCATCCGAAGTTGTTGTCAACACTCAGACAGATGCAGAATTGAGTACCGGTAGTTTAAGTGGATCAGCAGAGCAGCCAGTCGTCAGAGACTCACACAGCAATTATATAGACCTGACACCGGTGCCGACATTAAACACAGGAAGCCGTGATGTCATCATTTGTAACTGCATCCAATGGGGGTATTTAACACTTGTGGGTACGAGACGCGGTGATGAAAGCACATTTCCAGTCTGTTCTGTATAGGACTGTAATACTAGACCTGTGACATCTTTGAAAGGATAACATGTCATTGCTGCTATGTACAGTTGGACCATGCTAAGAATTCACAACGGTGCTATCATTTTTTTCCCCAATAAGCTGGAAGAAATAGATAATGGCTGCTAGAAAGATCATTAGGATGGCAGCCCGTCCACCCATTGACGTGTTAGGTTGAATGTTGGTCTTTTCAGGTAGACTTGGCACCAGTGGTATCACATATTTTTCATACATAGAAGGCCTGATGGGTTCTGATTTTACAGCATGGGATTGTGGTTGATCTGCAATACCAGACATACAGTACAGACCAAAAGTTTGGACACACCTTCTCATTTAAAGATTTTTCTGTATTTTCATGACTATGGAAATTGTAGACAAATATGCAAGCAGCTGACAGCACTCGGGAGTTATCAAGGATGCACGTTCAGACGTTCGGGGATCCAAACGAACAAAGTCCAACAGAAAAATAGGAACAGCATCCAGTCCAGGTAGAAGTATGAAAAAACTTTATTCAGCCACCATAAAACACGACGTTTCGGCCATTATTAGGCCTTTATCAAGTATACAAAATAGGGCAAAATGGTGTCCTTAAATGGTGTGGAGAAGCCAATCACCATCCAGGAACCGCCCACAGTGCAAATAGACATATATAACATTTTATACAGCAATATACAATTTAAAACAGTGATCAAAGCTGAAATAGTGACATCACAAAGAAAATACTGCAAAGTACAAAAAAGCATGAAATATTCAAGCGATTACTACATGTAAACAGTATCACAATATCTGTCTGCCAATAGATGATCTGTTCTTATACACACCCATCATAATGCTGTACCAATCATGTGCTCACTAACTGCATCGTCCTCCATGTCCAATCAGTATCTGTTCATCAGCACTTACTCAGAGCTCTCTTCCAATCGCCCACAGGAACACAGTTCAGAAGACACATTTAGCACACCCCCTTCTGTGGTAAACAAAGGCACATGTTCAGAGGTCGTCACAGCAGAACGCTGAGTGGATCATGTGACCACCAGCGTCAGCAGACATCCGACCATGTGGCCGTGACTTCTTTAAATGGAGGTCTATGATGTGGTCATCATGCGACGGGACCTTTGATGATGCTGGCGGTCACATGGTTGGATGTCTGCTGACGCTGGTGGTCACATGATCCACTCAGCGTTCTGCTGTGACGACCTCTGAACATGTGCCTTTGTTTACCACAGAAGGGGGTGTGCTAAGTGTGTCTTCTGAACTGTGTTCCTGTGGGCGATTGGAAGAGAGCTCTGAGTAAGTGCTGATGAACAGATACTGATTGGACATGGAGGACGATGCAGTTAGTGAGCACATGATTGGTACAGCATTATGATGGGTGTGTATAAGAACAGATCATCTATTGGCAGACAGATATTGTGATACTGTTTACATGTAGTAATCGCTTGAATATTTCATGCTTTTTTTTCAAGTGATACCAGGTGTTTTGGAAGTTGGTCTCCAGCTCCTTATTTTTTGCACTATTTTTGCACTTTATGGTCATGAGATATACTTACATATATATACGTTTATCCCTTTGACATTTGTTTTTTCTTTGATTTAATTTCCATGTCATTTTTTGTACTAGCATAGTAATTGTCCTCCAGTGTTTGCTTCCTTTTTGCACTTGGTTTCCTCCCTTTTTAAATATTTCTGTATGAAATTTTTAATTGATTCATTAATAAATTTACATTTTATGGTTAAAATAGCTTCTTTTTTCTTTTCTGATGATTTATGCTTTAGAGTAGCTATTATAGGCAAGTTTTCTTGTGTTGGATTTTGTAGTCTGTAGTGTAGACAGAAGTGGTGTTGTGTTGGGTCTCAAATTAACAAATAAGACCCTGTTTTTTTTTAAGAAACACATTTTTGAACCTGAGACCTTTAGGAAGAAGAATAGTCTGAGAGTCTAAAGTGGCAAGTGTTGTATGGTTTGTGATACCCTCCATTAAAAGGGTTATTCCATTGGAAAAAGGTATTGCTGATAGACAGGATAGGTGATAACTATTAGATTCATGGAGGTCCTACTACTGGAATCATCACCAATCACCAGAATGGGACACTTTTAGCCTGGTTTAATGCAGCAGAGGTAGGCATGCTCTATGGGATAGCGAAAGGTCCGCATTTCTCTTTCTCCTGGGGCCCCATGGGGAATAGTTGTAGCTGCAATCGCACGTGTGCACTGCTGCTCCATTGTAAAAAAGGTACCCTGTCCTGGCAATCAGTGGGGGTCTCAGCAGTCGACCTCCAGATCTCAAAGTTACCATCAATCCTGAGGATAGGAATAACATGTTCCAGTTGAATAATTCCTTTATATTATGAAGAGTTGGTCTCAAGTTTTGGGCATTCTTCTCGGAGAGAAGCTGTCACCTCATTTTTCGCATATAAATTGCGGTTTCCGCCATTAGGGGCTTATCTGCAGCATTCTGGAATGCGTAGATAAGCCCCCCTGATGTAACCTGAAAGATAAGAAAAACAAGTTAGATTATACTCACCCGGGGGGCTGTCCGGTCTGATGGGTGTCGCAGGTCCAGGTCCGGCGCCTCCCATCTTCATGCGATGACATCCTCTTCCTTACTTCGTGTCGCAGCTCCTGCGCAGGCGCACTCATTTGCCTTGTTGAGGGCAGAGTAAAGTACCGCAGTGCGCAGGCGCCGGGCCTCTCTGACCCCTTATGGCGGTGGCCGCAGCCTATATGCGAACAATGAGGTGACAGGTTCCCTTTAAGCAGAGGGTCGTTCTGAGAACAAATCTGACCACTAGAGAACTTCCAAGTACAACTCCTGTGTGAATACAGCCTAAGAAGCCAATACACATCGGATGTAAGTCATCAATTTCGGCACGACAGACTGTTTAACAAGTCCAGGATGTTGGTGTCCTAACTTTCCATCATTGAGCAGGTCCAATCTTTTGTTCCCGTGGAAGATAAGAAATGTCTGACTGAGGCTTATCCCCCCACACTTTTGTGAAAACACGTATGTGTATGTAAAAGAGGGATCAGGAGGCTGATCAGTTCTGCTGACGGCAATGAAATATGTGAGGCCACCTTTAAGGAGTAATCATTCTTTTAATTTTTATTTCCTAACTCAATAGTACACATAAATTATAAATAATAATATTATTTATATAATAATAATAATCTTTATTTTTATATAGCACTAACATATTCCGCAGCGCTTTACAGTTTGCACACATTATCGTCGCTGTCCCCGAAGGGGCTCACAATCTAGATTCCCTATCTGTATGTTTTTGGAATGTGGGAGGAAACCCACGCAAACACGGGGAGAACATACAAACTCCTTGCAGATGTTGTCCTTGGTGGGATTCGAACCCAGGACTCCAGCGCTGCAACTATCCACTGAGCCACCTTGCTGCCCCTATATAGTACCAACATACACACTTTACAGTTATGGGGGGACATGTACAGACAATAAATACATCACAAAGTAACACATAGTCCAACAGTTACAGGAGGAGTGAGGGTCCTGATCGCAAGCTACAATCTATAGGGAAATGGGGGGACACAATAGGTTGAAAGTGCTTGTCATGTATGGTCACTATCATTATAATAGGGATTTTCATATAAAGCTTCGAGATCCGGTCATCAGCCAGTATCTGTCTATGTACAGTTACTAAGTGCTATTTCCAGAGGATGTGGAGATGAGTAGGGGGGACCGGATTCTGAGGGAAATTCAGAAAGGAGGAATAGGGAAGAGTTACATTATTGATGTGAGGTGATAGGCTTGTCTAAAGAGATGTGTTTTTAAAGCATGCCTAAAAATGTGGGGGGCTAGGTATTAGTCAGTTGTCTGGAGTAGTGCATTCCAGAAAACTGGTGCAGCACGAGAGAAGTCTTGGAGAAGTGGGAGGTTCGGTTAATAGAAGATGTTAGATCAGTTGCAGAACGGACAGCACAGGCAGGGTAGAAACGGTCATCTCCTCTCTCAGTAATGTAATATTCTGTCTTCACTGAATACAGAATTTACCTGTGAATTGAGAATTTCGAGAATGAATGATCAGTTCTAGTTGAAAAAGAAGCTGATTTCTCTGATATGATACATTACACATGTTCTTATTTTTGTGTGTACTGTTGATTAATTAATAATTAATTAATAATTAAAATGACGGTGACTTCTTAAATATCCCTAGATTATGATGGAGGCTACAGTATATTATTCATCCATTGTTACGCAAGCAAAAATAATTTGGGTCCCACACCCCAACCAGCTGGTGAGATAGATGTTAGATCCCCCTCCAATTACAACCCGATTAGCAATATAACCTCATTATCAACAAAATGTACAGTGCGAACAGTAACGTAGAAAAAACACAAACAAAACATGGCAAAATAAACACAGAAAAATATGTTCCAGGCTCATTCCAAATGAATGACATTAAAATAGCAAGATACAGTAAATATTATTTAACCGTCAGTAACAATGAACGCCTTATAAATGACGCCAACTGCCTAATGCAACGGGAATATGATGAACATTCACCTCCTGCAGAGAGAAAACTGAATGTGCCATTGACAGATTTACGCTCCTAAAATATTTGGTAAAAAAAAAGCATTAAATTACTATGAATGAAACGCTGGAGCCAATTTATATTTTCAGATCATGAAACATCATGCAACTTTGCTACTGAACAGATGGCATTATTCCTTTGTTGCTAAACTCCGCCATCTGATACTTTGCGTGTTTTTTTTTTTTCCAATTTTTCTTGTGTAGATAATTATGAGCAAAGGTCAGTCATTGCCCTATCAACGGAAATCCTAAATGCATCAGATGGCAATTGCCAGGCTGCGAATGACAGGCTTGTCAAATTTACTAGGCTTAAATATTGCCTTACTTTCTCCTGGCTGCTCTCGAGGAGAAGATGATTCCTGAATTTTATTCATAAGTTCAGCTGCCATATGTGACTTTATACAGTTATTGTGTGGTGCAGACTGTGCTACAGCCGCCATAATCAGGACTGTGTATTTTACTCCATAATACATCGATATAGACAGAGAGATAGGTGACAATTAGATAGGTATATTCAATCATTCAATACAGTGATAGATAGATAGATAGATAGATAGATAGATAGATAGATAGATAGATAGATAGATAGATAGATAGATAGATAGATAATAGATAGATGATAGATGGATGAATGGATAGATAGACGGATAGATAATAGACGGATAGATACACGGATATACGGATAGATGGAAACATAATAGATGGATAGATAGATAGATAGATAGATAGATAGATAGATAGATAGATAGAATAGGAGATAGATAGATAATAGATAGATAGATAGGAGATAGATAGATAGATAGATAGATAGATAGATAGATAGAGAGATAGATAGAGTTAATAGATAGATTGATAATAGATAGATGATAGATGGATGGATGGATAGATAGATAGATAGATAGATAGATAGATAGATAGATAATAGACGGATAGATAGACGGATATATGTATAGCTGGATACATAATAGATGGATAGATAGATAAATGTAATAGATATGGATAGATAGTTAATAGATAGATAGATAGATAGATAGATAGATAGATAGATAGATAGATAGATGGATACATGGATAGATAGAGAGATAAGAGATAGATAGATAGATGTAATAGATAGATTGATAATAGATAGATGATAGATGTATGGATGGATAGACGGTTAAATATTAGACGGATATGTGTGGCCCAGCTATGTCAGGCACACATATCCAGGAAAATGCACAGGAAGGTAACCGCAAAAGCTTGATATCATTCACTTCACTCACACTTTCAGACACACCCACTAGGGGTATAAGAGGAAGTGACACTTAGCAATCAGTGTTCAGTGTTCAGTCTGTTTCCTGTCTGAGAAGATCTCAGATCATTCTGTTTCCTGTCTAAGGACAGTGCAGTTCAGTGTCAGTCCAGTCTGGACTTGGAAGATACTGAGAGCTGCTCAGCGAGCTCTGGAGAAAGCTGACATTTCCATCAAAAGCTACAAGTGCTTATGCTAAGAGCGAGAGCAGGGCGAAGGGCGCAGTGGAGAAAGGACAGAGAAGTGCTTCAGGTACCAGATCACCTGCACTAATTCACCGGACACCGGAGTCCGAGGCATTGCTAGAGCTTCATGCCTAGTGATAAGAAAACCGGAGGCTATCTGGACTACAGGTCGCAGAGAGCAGCCCTAAGCGCTGATACGTAACCAGAGTCAGGTAGAACAAGGACCTTGAGTGAGGCCCCACAACAGTAGGGACTCTGTTCTTACCAATAAGAAGGCTCTACCACAATGTCAGCCGGGCTTTACAGCTATTGAGAAAGCCGGAGATTACAGAGTTAACTTCGCTTCATGCAAGTTTGGACTCAGATATATATGAAGTAAAGGAGGCCTCTAACCTGCTCAGCGGTTATCCCGAATGTGCATTCTCCACCCCGACCAGCTCCCCGGGACCTGCCTGAACCATCTACCAGTAAAGGTATGAAAAGAAGCTGCATTGTGTGTGACTGAATTCTTAACTACACCCTGCATCATCACCATAGACTTCCAGGGACCCGTCTCACCTGTGGGAGACTTACCACCCAGCTGCCCCCATAACATCCCCTGTGAAGATCCTTATAGCAGCGCTGGTCCTATTGATCAGATACCACAGGTGGCGTCACGAACTACCTATCCTAATAATCCCCTGTAAATATCCCCCATTGCATGACCGCCAGGGCCACGGACCGAGCTCCGCTGCCAGTGACAACTCCCATAGATTTCCATGGGCTCGGCTCCGAGTACCCCATAGCCCTGGTATCCACAATTGTGGTGCGAGTCAGATAGATAGACAGATATACGGATAGATGGATACATAATAGATGGATAGATAGATAGATAGATAGATAGATAGATAGATAGATAGATAGATAGATAGATAGATAGATAGAAAGAGGTAATAGATAGATTGATAGTAGATAGATAGGTGATAGATGGATGGATAGACGGTTAGATAATAGACAGATAGATAGACCAATATACGGATAGATGGATACATAATAGATGTATAGATAGATAGATGATAGATAGATAGACTGTATAGATAAATCTTAGAAATATCAAATATATGTGAGACAGATAAATAGAAAGATATGGTAGATATTACTGAGAGAGATTTATAGATAAACATTAGATCGATTGATAGATACTGGAGGTGATTTCATAGCAAAACATATTTCCCAGAACAAGTTTCTCAGCTTTTTCCCCAAGGCAACTTCTTGGAATGTTGGAACAGCGTGAAGGAAATAGGTTATTTGCAGGTATTTATAGGACTGCACAGATTTCACATCACATTTTTCACCGCTACCTGAAATGAAAATTGGGAAAAGATTGTCAGGAAAAAAAAACCTACCAAACCCAACAATGTCTGCAGTAGAAAACACATTTGGTATTCAGCTCGGGTCCTTTCAGACTGATGCTGAGGCTTTTTTTTAGAAGCTTTGGTTCTCACATTTTATCTAACATAGAAACAAATACAGAATCATTAGGACAACCAGAGAATACTATCGTACCTTAGTAGACTACAGCAACTTAATATCAATAGTTTTATATATGTAATATTTTTGTACCTTTGGTCCTAAGCGTCACCTATCAAGTGCCTGAATTCCAGCTTCAGTGATCACCAAATTGATGTAGAAGTGATCAAAGGGTCCCCAAAGTTAGTGATAGGGTTCTCCACTATGGACTACATATACCGTGCACCAGTGTGTCCCATGTTCACTACTCGAGGAATGGTGGATGCCGGTTTCCCAGTATGTAAATAACATTTTCTAATTTATGACCTATTGTAATAGTGAATATTCTGCTCATATGGACATCTTCGATAAGATGGTGGAAGACTAGAAAGGAGGCCGCAAAGTCACAGCTGTGGGAAAATAATATAATTGTTGGGCTCCCAAGGAGACATAAGCTGTGATAAATTAGAGAAAAGAGTAAAAGGATTCTAGAAAACATTGTTCCTTCTCTTGCAGGCTCTTACATAGGCAGTTAGGAGGTCTTGTCACATGTCATTACCCCCCCATAGGTGTCTAAATGGAATCCAGAGATGGGATACTATCATTAGTGCTCTATGGTGAGCTAAACAGAAAGTCATGTGCAATGTTTATATTAATGGAAACAAGAGCTTTAAAAGAAAGTGTTAGAGATACCTAAAGAGGTCTTCAAATGTAGAGTTTTCTGTTTGGTGAGTTATTGGTGGGTATAGGAGCTGGGACCCTCACAGATGTCCTGAAGAGAGGATCAGCCTCGGGTGTTTTAATTTCTTTCATTTAGCAATGGATCCGGTGATATCAATGAGTTTCTGAACTTGGAAATGCATAAACCAAACACTGATCAGCCCAAATGATTAAACCATTATCATTCTGTTCATGGCTGGAGTCTCTGGGGTCCGATCTTGGATCTGATAATCCTAAAGGATACATATAAAGTTTGTAAAACTGGAGAACCTCATTTTAAGGATTTTCTGCCAGTGTGAACTTTTAAGAGTCCAAAAGAACAGATGTGCCCATCTTAACCAATTGTTAAGGGCTTTTCTTTTTTCTCAACAGAAAGGCATAAAATTATTTTCTTTATTATGCATGTAGCACTAGCATATTCAGCAGCACTTTATAGACATTATCATCACTGTCCCTATTGGGGCTCATAATCAAGATTCCCTATCAGTATGTCTTTGGAGTGTGGGAGGAAACCGGAGAACCCGGAGGAAACCCACAGGAACATGGGCAGAACATACAAACTCCTTGCAGATGTTGTCATGGTGGCATTTCAACCCAGGACCCCAGTGAATTATCCCCGAATGGTAGCAACATGCTCATCAAACTCATCTCATAATCAATTGATAGCCATATAAAAAAAATTGTAGACATACATGTCAGTATTGAGAATGTAAATACACCAAGATGTAGAAATGGCAACTCCACTATCGCATCACTCAAAAAACAGGAGAAAATGGAGTAAAAAATGCTAGTCTAGAGTTCAAAATATGAATTCCAACAATATAGTGGCATATGGGAACCACATAGGAAATACATTTAGATAAAGATACAGACATATTTCATAAGTAACAGTGTTGATACATGGAAGTGTCACAAATCTATCATATATCAGAATAATGAGCTACACAAAAAGTAAGGTACATATGGAAAAAAGATTTGTGGATTAATTAATGATCAAAGATACCATTGAAGAAAGTTGCAAACACATATTAGGGTTGGAGGCTGGGGTGTGACTTGGGCACAAGAGGGGTACGGTTCCCTCTTCTGCGGCCACACTTAGAATACTGAGTACAGTTTTGGTCTCTGGTGTATAAGAAGGACATAAAAGGTGCTGAGAAGAGTGATTGAGGTTAGTAAGGAAATGAGTGGACTGCAGAAGACAGGTTATCAGACTTGGGCTATTCAGTTTGCAAAAACGAAAATTTAAGGGCGATCTTATTGCAATGTATGATACAGTGGGTACGGAAAGTATTCAGACCCCTTTAAATTTTTCACTCTTTGTTTCATTGCAGCCATTTGGTAAATTCCAAAAAGTTCATTTTTTTTCTCATTAATGTACACTCTGCACCCCATCTTGACTGAAAAACAACAGAAATGTAGAAATGTTTGCAAATTTATTAAAAAAGAAATACTAAAATATCACATGGTCATAAGTATTCAGACCATTTGCTCAGTATTGAGTAGAAGCACCTTTTGAGCTAGTACAGCCATGAGTCTTCTTGGGAATGATGCAACAAGTTTTTCACACCTGGATTTGGGGATCCTCTGCCATTGTTCCTGGCAGATCCTCTCCAGTTCCGTCAGGTTGGATGGTGAAACTTGGTGGACAGCCATTTTCAGGTCTCTCCAGAGATGCCCAATTGGGTTTAGGTCAGGGCTCTGGCTGGGCCAGAGTTGTTCTGAAGCCAATACTTTGTTATTTTAGCTGTGTGCTTAGGGTCATTGTCTTGTTGGAAGGTGAATCTTCAGCCAAGTCTGAGGTCCAGAGCACTCTGGAAGAGGTTTTCATCCAGGGTATCTCTGTATTTGGCCGCATTCATGTTTCCTTCAATTGCAACCATTCGTCCTGTCCCTGCAGCTGAACAACACCCCCATACCATGATGCTGCCACCACCATGTTTCATTGTTGGGATTTTATTGTGCAGGTGATGAGCAGTCCCTGGTTTTGTCGACATATAAAGCTTTTAATTATCACTAAAAAGTTCTTTCTTTGTCTCATCAGCGCAGAGAATCTTATTTCTCATAGTCTGGGAGTCCTTCATGTGTTTTTTAGCAAACTCTATGTGAACTTTCTTATGTCTTGCACTGAGGAGAGGCTTCCATCAGGCCACTCTGCCATAAAGGCCCCGACTAGTGGAGGGCTGCAGTGATAGTTGACTTTGTGGAACTTTCTCCCATCTCCCTACTGCATCTGTGGAGCTCAGCCACAGGGATCTTGGGGTTCTTCTTTATCTGTCTCACCAAGGTTCTTCTCCCACGATTGCTCAGTTTGGCTGGACAGCCAGGTCTAGGAAGACTTTTGATTGTCCCAAACTTCTTCCATTTAAGGATTGTGGAGGCCAATGTGCTCTTAGGAACCTTGAGTACAGCAGAAATTCTTTTGTAACCTTGGCCAGATCTGTGCCTTGCCACAATTCTGTCTTTGAGCTCCTTGGCCAGTTCCTTTGATCTCATGATTCTCATTTGGTCTGACATGCACTGTGAGCTGTGAGGTCTTATATAGACAGGTGTGTCCCTTTACAAATCAAGTCCTATCAGTTTAATTAAACACAGCTGGACTCCAATGAAGGGGTAGAACCATCTCAAGGAGGATCACAAGGAAATGGACAGCGTGTGACTTAAATATGAGTGTCTGAGGAAAGGGTGTGAATACTTATGACCGTGTGATATTTCAGTTTTTCTTTTTTAATAAATTTGAAAAAAATTCTACATTTTTTTTTTTTTTTCAGTAAAGATGGGGCGCAGAGTGTACATTAATGAGAAAAAAATGAACTTTTTAAAATTTACCAAATGGCTGCAATGAAACAAAGAGTGAAAAATTTAAAGGGGGTCTGAATAATTTCCGCACCCACTGTATATGGAGGGACAGTAAGGAGATCTGTATAATGATCTTTTTACACTTAGGCCTGTGACGGGGACCAGGGGGCATCCTCTATGTCTGGAGGAAAGAAGGTTTCATCATAATCACAGACAGTGATTACTTACTGTAAGAGCCGTGAGGCTATGGGACTCTCTGCCGTATAATGTTGTAATGGTTGATTCACTACAAAAGTAAAAGGAGGTCTGGATGCCTTTCTCGAAAAATATAATATTACAGATTCTGGCACTAGATTCCGTGATGGGGCGTTGATCCAGGAAACTAGTCTGATTGCCGTATGTGTTGTCGGGAAGGAATTTTTCCTCTAACATGGAGCTATTAGCGTCTACCTAATGGGGTTTTTGCCTTCATCTTGTTAACATGTTAGGCTTTAGAATGAATATGATGGACGTATATCTACCTTTAACCTAAAACCTATGAAACTTGCAGACATTGTGACTATGATATTCCTGCAGTGCCGTGGATTACCATATATTTACAACTGTGTATTCTGCAGTTATTCACTGGTTTCTTTGATCTCTAAACAATCCAGAAATCTTTTTAGCCTATGTGCCATACTTTTTGTGGATCTCGTCTTGTTAGTTTGAGCTAACTCGTATTGTAATACTATCAGGTGTCAATGCTGTTACTTATGAAACACGTATGTATCTTTTCCTAAGTGTTTTTCCCGTAGGCCACTTTAGTATTGGAAATCGTTTCCTGAATTCCTTACTTATTTGAAATTTTCTTTAAAAAATTGGTATTTTTATGAAGCATTTTTTACTCTTTTTTCTCCACTTTTTCATGTATAGACACATATAGCATAAACATCTCCCCACGGCATATTACAAAACCATGTTATATTTTTTTGAAGCCTGATCATCTCGCGCTTCTCATCTCAGGATATGTTCAGACATGAGAAAAGACACATCGGAATGGCTTTCTTATACTGCATGGAAAGTAAATGTTTCCAAAATCACATCAATAGTAACTATGTCAAGCAGAAATGTAGCCATTTCATCAGCCTGTGGTTTAGCATAGGCTAAATGTGGTCTTCTGAAGTGTTCTGAGATACAACCAGGTCATACAAGATTGTTTTATACTTTTCATAATTAGTTACTAATGGCTCTTGAGTCTTTCAGCGTTATGTTTGTTGGCAGATCTGATGGCTGATGAATGAAAACAACTAATATGTTATTGTTATAGGTCACCGATGAAGGATGTGATAGGTGCTCAGACCTGTCTGGATGTCTTGGATGTGACCCGTATTGCCCTTCTCTTCCCATTAAAACTGTACAGACGTAGCACATTATTATAGGCCTCTCTGACTGGAGCACACTCACGGGGGACTAGGTTGACACCATTAAACTAATTTAAATGAGGATTACAGGGAGAATTGTAGTGTACAAGGATAAAAGACTGGTGCATTAGCAGATCTGCCTACTCAGCACACATAAACAGAGCTTAAATGTAGTAAATATACCAGATTAGCCGATGATCGGGGTGGGGGGGATCTGTTAGAAAATGGAGCTTGAATATATTACAGTTCAGCTGTGACTCACTTAGGACCATTTATAGCTGGTAATAGTGATTGCAACGTCTTGTAATTATTTATTAATGTTTTGGCTCAGCGGAGGATTGTGATTATGGTAAAATAAATGTCCAAATGACTCTTCCTCTGTTGTTTCATAGTTTTTCAAAAACGAAGACGAGCATAGGTAATAGAAATACTGAAATACTCTTATCTCTTGTAGTAATTTACCTGTATCTCATAGTAGAGGTAGCTTTTGGGGAGTGAGCTAACCCATGCAGGTTGGGGTTCTGGTATCCGACCCAAACTTTATTCCAAAGTTTGGTTCGGGTACCAGAACTGTACCCGAACTTGAACCAGAACCCAAACCCTTTTGAAAACAATGGGGACCCAAACTTTGGAGTCGGAAAATTCTCTCTTTCTCCGGACTTACCACAGAACTTCGAACATTGCAACGGAATTCCCGGAAAAATCGGTGTTCGGCATTTAACAGCGGACACTGACTGTCCAATATGAACCTGAACTTTTAAGTATGAGTTCTCTCATCTCTAGTAGCTATAGTAAATGAACAGTATCAATTCTTTAGAGTCATACATATCCTGATAGTAATCATAGGTGAACAGACTGTAAGGTCTTACCCATCTATAGTTAGTGCCTTTATAAGCATAGCCATGGAAGCCCAGTTTAAAGGAGTTGGCCACTATTTTTTTTGTTGATGGTCCATTCTTGGGATTAACCATCAATAGTGGAGCAACAACCAACCACCGCGCTGATCAAATGTTGCCGGTGGTGGCCGGAAATTGTCAAATGCTGTCTTTCATACCTGTCATGGCCAAGTCCAGGTACCGATCCAGATCCAGATAGTCCATCAATAAAAACAAGTTGTGGTCAACTTCTGTAATAACTAAGTAGACATCAATCTTAAAGAGGATGCCCAAAGTCAAATAACAGAGATTGTATTTCAATAAAATTTAACCTTATTCTGTATATACATGTCACATAACAAAGAAATTACCATCTGTAACTCTTAGTCTCCCTTAGTCAATGCCTCATAAGACAGTTACAAAAACCAAGATAGCTAAGAAGATCTCATTCACTGGAAGAAAATAATTTTGGATATTCCTTGAAAGACACCACCTCTAGAGAATCATTTAAAAGGACCAAAAATCACCAATTGAGAGTTTATAAAATGCTTATTTTCAATTATTCAGGAGCAAAAAGGAAAAAAGAAGGAGACAGATATGTTCTGGGCACTGCAATGGAGGACACCAGTCTATTAACAGAATGAGACGTTTACTGGCACTACGCATTTCAGAGACGGTCGGTCCGTCCTGTTCATCAGATGCACCTGGTGCATCAGTAGCGTCGCAGATCCTGGAACATATCCGTCCCTTTCTTTTTTCTTTTTCCTCCTGATTTGTACCTCCAGCTTCTCCCAGGAGGATGTGAAGCTGGCGGCCAGTGCGGCAGCTCATTTGTCCTTTGAGACGTTTACTGCCACTACGCGTTTCAGAGACGGTCCGTCCCATTCATCAGATGCACCTGGTGCATCAGTAGCGTCACAGATCCTGGAACATATCCGTCCCTTTCTTTTTTCTTTTTCCTCCTGATTTGTACCTCCAGCTTCTCCTAGGAGGATGTGAAGCTGGCGGCCAGTGCGGCAGCTCATTTGTCCTTTGAGACGTTTACTGCCACTACGCGTTTCAGAGACGGTCCGTCCCATTCATCAGATGCACCTGGTGCATCAGTAGCGTCGCAGATCCTGGAACGTATCCGTCCCCTTCTTTTTTCTTTTTCCTCCTGATTTGTACCTTTGATTTGTCGAATCAGCATCATAAATGTCGCAACAACTTGCTCCGTGTACACATGGGATGTGTTACCTGTAAAATGGGGACAGAACGATTGTGTTACTGATTGTTCTGTTTCCACGTAGATTGTGTTGGCTCATGTGAATTGACCTCATAGTTGAGCAGTGCTCGATTATGGATAAAAATCTACCTGTGTAAATTCACCTTAACTTTAGCTAAGGTTGGTTTATTCCCTTCCATAAGAACAAACTGCCTTTTAATATTTGCCTTTGTAATGTTCATAAAACATATATAATGCTTTGACCATCTCATAGCACAATGTGACCTGAAAATCCAGGTCCAATAGGTACTATTGCTAAAGTACCGTTATATCATGGATGATAGCAGTGGAGCTATTCCACTTTGACGCCCCTCCTATTATAAGGAGCGTTCAGTGCACCCCTTATATTAAGCCCACGATGAGAGAATTGAAGTTTGATAAAACACGCACAAAGAAAACTCTGGAGACGATGTCTGTTTGTATTATTGGGATTATTAAGTGAACTAGTTGTATACAGATGATTTAGATACTGGCAGCTCTCCAAACACTGGATGAATGAGGATTGATAACTCACGCAAGCAACTGATGCCTTAAAGAGAGTGTGGACAAAACAAAATCACACACACTGTTTTATACAGAATGGGTTTTATTGCTAAATCCTTCTGGTGCTGGCGATACTGTTTCCTCAATAATTACCGCTGATTATTCTATCATCAGTTTGCAGTCATTGCTCAGATTATCTCGGCACAAGGACGTAAATAAATTAAGACTTTGCCAAAAGGAAAACAAAAATTTGAAATTGTAGGTCCATATATCATTATGCTCTATACTGTTGAAATATTATCACCATAGTGTAATCCGTGCCCTCCAATCCCTTCTCTTTCTAGCGAGACCTCGAAGCAAAACATACTCTGCCTGTTTTTGAAACTCCTATAGAAGTGTATGGAGATAGGCAGCCATGACCTATTGTCCATTGACGACTGTGACTTCATTGTCAATTCTGATTCTGAAAACGGGTGGGGCCCAGATCTATCAGATATTTATGACAAAGGGCGTGCCATAAATGTCTAAAATGGAATACCCATTTCTGTAGCCATTAATTATACTATGTCACGTCTGACATGTCATTTAGATGCTTGAGAATATCAATTGCTTCATGGATGTAGGGACCTCCATTGGTACCATGAATAAGAGGCCATGGTCAGATCTCCTTGATTTCAATTGACCTCTGACTTTCCATATAGTTCATTGAAAATGATGGAAATGGGAAGGCCAATTAGTGTAAGATAACTGTCATCCAAGGCATGCCTGTCACACATCAATACGTCTTCTGACATGTTTAAGTGACATTTCAGAAGACCCAGTGCTTTGAACTTTGGTTGAGGTCTAACCTGAGACATTGCAAATGAACCCACCTAAATAAAAAGATAACCAATAATAAATTCATTGATTTGATTTACCAATGTATCAGAGCTTAGTTTGCTTTGTAATCATTGGGCTTGCTGAATTGCAATATTGCAGTGTGTATCAGAGCTTAGTTTGCTTTGTAATCATTGGGCATGCTGAATTGCAATATTGCAGTGTGTATCAGAGCTTGGTTTGCTTTGTAGTCATTGGGCATGCTGAATTGCAATATTGCAGTGTGTATCAGAGCTTGGTTTGCTTTGTAGTCATTGGGCATGCTGAATTGCAATATTGCAGTGTGTATCAGAGCTTAGTTTGCTTTGTAGTCATTAGGCATGCTGAATTGCAATATTGCAGTGTGTATCAGAGCTTGGTTTGCTTTGTAGTCATTGGGCATGCTGAATTGCAATATTGCAGTGTGTATCAGAGCTTGGTTTGCTTTGTAGTCATTGGGCATGCTGAATTGCAATATTGCAGTGTGTATCAGAGCTTAGTTTGCTTTGTAGTCATTGGGCATGCTGAATTGCAATATTGCAGTGTATATCAAAGCTTAGTTTGCTTTGTCATTGGGCATGCTGAATTGCAATACTGCAGTGTGTATCAGAGCTCAGTTTGCTTTGTAGTCATTGGGCATGCTGAATTGCAATACTGCAGTGTGTATCAGAGCTCAGTTTGCTTTGTAGTCATTGGGCATGCTGAATTGCAATACTGCAGTGTGTATCAGAGCTCAGTTTGCTTTGCAGTCATTGGGCATGCTGTATTGCAATATTGCAGTGTGTATCAGAGCTTAGTTTGCTTTGTAGTCATTAGGCATGCTGAATTGCAATATTGCAGTGTGTATCAGAGCTTAGTTTGCTTTGTAGTCATTTGGGCATGCTGTATTGCAATATTGCAGTGTGTATCAGAGCTTAGTTTGCTTTGTAGTCATTAGGCATGCTGAATTGCAATATTGCAGTGTGTATCAGAGCTCAGTTTGCTTTGCAGTCATTGGGCATGCTGTATTGCAATATTGCAGTGGGTTTTCTTGAAAACCCATAAAAAAACCTCAAAAAGGACAAATTCATCTTGGCTTCATCAGTATTAATACCCAATACAGGAACATATTGAACGTATTGGGATCTATAAAACATGTGTCATCTGGGTTAGAGATAAATCCAGAGACATGCATCCAACTGCTTTCTGTCTGAACCTGGTTAAGACACATGGCGGATAAAACGCACATGCAAATAATAGTAGGCTTCTTTGAAGTTTTCATTGTGTGCAAGCCGCTAATAGCTCCCGCTGTCTGCCTGGGTAGAATCTGTAATATATGATTCCTGACATGTGCCTTTACTTGATAAGTAATTAAAAACGAGAGAGAAAGGCAGGGCCAGCCTCCCAGATGCATCTCAAGCTGTTTGCCCCACTGTTTTAACATTTCTGGGTGAAAAGAACATCATTCTCCCCATCCTGCTCAACTCCCAAGCTGCTGGCAAGCTCAGGAGCAAGAAATCAAAGAGCCACCTACTGACCCTGTCCATTGTTCAGCCTTGTAGTCTTCTATCTGTACCGTGCCATAATCAGCAAGTTACACATGTACCTCATGCTTGCTTGGGGTTTGGCAGGCCGCTGTCCCTCACACCTGTTTGCTTATGCATGAGCTTGTCTGAATGCTTGAATCCAAATAGTCGCTTAGGGAGGTGGGGGATTAGGGCAGGCGCTGTCAGATGCCTCTTTATTGTCATGCATAGAAGAGAGAATAGACTAGAAGCTAAGATAATATCTGAAGGCAATGTCTATGGAGATACATGTATTCGGGCCGCAGTGCATTTACAGAGCAGCATGTAATGTTATGTCTGCCGATAATTACTGCTAAAAACTCCATCATTGCAATATGCCGAGTATATGGATATCAGGCGACAGGTTTATTAGAGATACCGTGGGAGAGAGGTTCATTTTAACACCTGCGTAGGCACATAAAGACCGAAAAGCGAATCCTGAGCTGAGACAAAGTCACAAAAAATTCATTGCAGGAAAAGTTGCCAGGAAATAAAGTAACAAAGTCAGAAATTCCATTAAAAGTGGTCCTGTAGTCACTACGGAGAAGATAGAGAGGATGAACCTCAACTCAAGTTGACTCCTTCCTCTCATGTATAACCAAAGTGTGAGGCTCCATAGCAAAATTTGGAATGATTGCCTTTAGCAACAAGGTCAGAAGATGAAAGGCAAAATATTATGTGGGCCCTACTAAAGCACTAGGTGTGCATAGTGAGGTCATAGCACAAGAATGATGCACACAGTGATGTCACAGTTTAGGAATAATGTACACAAGTTGCCCACAGTGATGTCATAGCACAAGAATAATGCACACAGTGATGCCACAGCACAAGAATGATGCACACAGTGATGTCATAACACAATAATGATGCACACAGTGATGTCACGGTTCAGCAATAATGCACACAGAGATATTTTACCGCAAGCATGATGCACACAGTGAAATCAAAGCTCAGGAGAAATGAACACAAGGTGCACACAGTGATGTCACAGTTCAGCAATAATGCACACAGAGGTATTTTAGCACAAGCATGATGCACACAGTGAAATCAAAGCTCAGGAGAAATGAACACAAGGTGCACACTGTGATGTCACAGTTCAGCAATAATGCACACAGTGATGCCACAGCACAAGAATGATGCACACAGTGATGTCATAACACAATAATGATGCACACAGTGATGTCACGGTTCAGCAATAATGCACACAGAGATATTTTAGCACAAGCATGATGCACACAGTGAAATCAAAGCTCAGGAGAAATGAACACAAGGTGCACACAGTGATGTCACAGTTCAGCAATAATGCACACAGAGGTATTTTAGCACAAGCATGATGCACACAGTGAAATCAAAGCTCAGGAGAAATGAACACAAGGTGCACACTGTGATGTCACAGTTCAGCAATAATGCACACAGATATTTTAGTACAAGAATGATGCACACACTGGCATGATAGTTCAGGATCAGGAATAATGTACACAAGGTGCACACAGTGATGTCACAGCACAATAAGGATGCACACAGTGATGTCTCGGTTCAGGAATAATGCACTCAGAGATATTTTATCACAAAAATTTTGCACATAGTGATGTTGCAGTTCAGGAATAATGTACACAAGGTGCACACAGTGATGTCATAGCACACAAATGATGCACACATTGATGTCACAGTTTTGGATTAATGCACACAGATATTTTAGCACAAGAACTATGCACACAGTGACATCACAGTTCAGGAATAATGTACACAGTGATGTCACAACACAAGAGTATTGTACACAGCGATGTGAGAATAAAGAGATAGTGTGCACAGTGATATTACATAGAGGGATGGCATGTCTCACAGTAGGATAATGTGTATAGTTCAGTGTAACTTGGTGGACTCCGAGCTGCTTCCCAGCAAAATATTGGCTTCATCTATGTCCCTAATAATGGCTGTTTGCTAGAGGTTTGTGCTCTTTTTAAAAGTAAATACCCCTTAGATGTATGTAAATATGTCTACAAATATTGCCTGGAAGCCTGTTTAATAAGCAATAAGCAAAGTCAACAAATATATGCCAATATTGTACAGTATATACATGGGGTTTTGCCAGGTATTTACAGAGGGCAAACTGCCAGGAGGAAGAGCCCCAAAATCACCAACCATACTTCTCATGCAGTGACTGGCTGGCTCATCCGACCTTCCTAGGCTTAGCACCCATCACACATATTCTCCAAGCCAACCATTGCTATGCCCTAATATTTAGGAAGTCATACTAACTACAGCACCCCAAAATTGTTAGTTGCAGTTGTAGAGTAACCTTCACAACATGCGCAGGAATCAACCCAAGCATAGGTGTATTATAAGGCCGAATTGTCCCAGGCTGCATAGCATTATTGGGGCATACCCTTATGGTACGTAGACCACTCGATGATCGGATTTTTAGAATTGTCCTACATGTATGCATGCAATGATATTAGATTTGCATTTTATAGAAAGTCAACATATGAAAGCATTAAAAACTCAACTTTCGCACAGCTGAGCGTGCGTTTCAGTGTATCCGCCTGTGGATCCTTACTCCAAACCAACAGTTTATAGCTTCTAGCTCTACAGATACATTGTAGCTAGCAACGACTGCCTGACTGTAACTATGTGTTCAGCCTGTGAATGTCCATACTCTGACAGCAAGCAGAGATCTTGACTGTAATTGGAATTAAAACCCCATGATTAGTTCTATTTTTCAATTTTTTTCCTAATTTTCTAGTATAACATATAGGGGTTTTGCACTTGTAATTAAAGTACGATCCACACTAGAAGGGGATTTACTCTTCCAATAGCGGTTTCTGGTGCATGTTTTATTAGGAATCATTATACAGAAAAGTAATTACAGTTTGGTTTTCATCCAGTAGAGAGGAGATCTTTGCTGGAGAGCGGCGGCTCCACACTACAGTAACAGTTAATAACATGCGTGATAAAGAGAGTCTGGTAAAATTATTGCTGCATTTGCACTTGTTCTAATAATATGCTTTTTCTTCCACTCTCAGCACTTTACTTGCAGCTGTGATATAAGCAGTTTCCTTTGGGGATTATGGTGATGTCAATTAGTCACAGAAGGTGCTAAGAGTGATCTGGCCCTTGGACTCCCCGGAGAAGGCACACACAAACAAATTTGTCATATTCGCAAGCCCCTTTTTGAATGGAGAGACCAAGGTTGCACCTGTTAAGGCAAATTTTTGCACAGTTCTCCGAGATGCTATATTTGTCTTAAGCCAGAAGAGTGACACCTAGTACGGGCTGAATGCGGCTGCTTTGCATAATGGGACCTGTACTGAATGGTTTGGTGCCCATTCAGTTGATACAAAACACAATACTGCTCCCATTAGACATGGTCTAGGCTTGGGCTGCGCAAGCAAAATTCACGTAGCTTTGTCATTTGACGTGTCGCCTGCAGTCGTCTTAGGCTTGTTATGTCTTTAGTGCAGATTTTATATCTAAACTGAAAACCATAGTTTTTCGGAATCTAAAATCCGGGTATATTTTCTGCACTTATTCTTGCATTTTATGTAGGGTATTTCTTTATGTGCTTTTTTTTTGTTCCCAAAACGCACAAAAAAAAAAAAAACGCAACAAAGCAATGCCAGGTTCCCATTTTAATGAATGGTTAAAATTTGCACAAAAGATTTAAATGTGCGTTTTTGCAGCAAGATTTGTGGATTTAGAACACGCGGCAAAGGCCACAGGTTTTCCCACAAAAAGAGCAGCAGTAAATTCAAACTCATCCACTTTGTTGGTACTGTAAAAGTTTGTACATTTTTTTGTGTGTTAGAGCCGAGTTCACACCACATTTTACCCTCATGTCAGTGGCTCCATCAGGGCTTAAATCTGATACACCCGAATGCCATTTTCCAGGGTATATGCCGACGTGACCATTGACTGTAATGATGGAGAAAGAATCACTGTCTTCTCCGTCGGACATAATTTTTTGGCCATTTCCTCCTATTCGAGGCAGGCACTAAACATGGTCAACTGAGTCTTGGAGCTCACCTCAAGTATGGCTGACAATGATGTCCCACAAAGCACACAGTGAACCCTTGTCCATCATTTACAGTCAGTGGCCCCGTTAGTTCATTTGCTGGATCCCGTCTTCCAGGATTTTAGATGTACGGACCAACAGATTTCCTCAATGAGGTAATATACAATATGAACACAGCTTTAAATAAGAGCGTAAGATCCATACAGAATGCATAATGCATGAACCCAACCTTAGTATTTAGGTCAAGATTCACTTTTCTCCTATACCTCAGTCCCTATTATACAGTCTAATGGACAGTAGGAAGCTACTTTGAAGGTGACGTCAGGACCCTAGGTGGCACATATGGCATATCCGCCTCCAGATGCAATGACGAACTGACTTCTGAAAAGCTGAAGTGACCTTGCAGCTAGAGTTTGTGTCAATCGATTTGCAGGACCTGATCCATTGGTCATTCCAGTAATCTCTGGCTGCTGAATGGGAGCCATGAGAAACACTTCTTACCTGATGTCATCCACAGCACTTCTTTTCATTACCACTCTAAAGCGACACCATTGTTGTGACGTGACGCTGGCTATTCAAAAGAAGAGTCACGGATGCCCTCAGACAAGAAGCGATTTTCATGGCTCCTGATTACTGATACGGCTGATGGACCGAGTTGTTCAAATCGATTCCCAAAACCTCTAATAGCACCCCATCCTAAACATGGACCAAGAACAACTCAAAACATCAGACTTGATGTCCTACACTATAACATATTGTATAGCAGTATTGCCACCATTGAGGGCCTGTATGAAGCTCTGGCCATAGGTAAAGTTCTACTCGAAGGTATCACACTTGAGAAAAGTTAGCTAATTGGCATTTATAAAAACAATGGAGCCACAACAGTGCCACCTATTCAAAAGGATCACAATGGTGGTGCCCATGGGAACCAGGGTCTGCTTTGTCATTTCCCTAATATGAATATGGAAGTTGTACAATTCCTGTTTCTAGTTGACTTCATAAATGATCCTGATGGCAGGACTGATACTGAGTAGTAGATCACATGTAAATCAATCTTCTTTGTTGCTAATGCTGCCATCTTCTCGTAGACCAGAAAGGGTGTTACTATGGGAACCAGAAACTAATATCACGCCAAGAACACATCTCACAGCAGGCCTCACCTGAATTATTAACCATGATGATAACCCTACAACCATTTTGCCACTTTCACCATAGTTAACCTTTTATCCTTGTTTTTGCCTTGAAACTCTTTACTGTAATTTTTAATTCAATTCTTGTCACCATATTTACACGTGCAAGGACATTGTTGAGTTGCAATGAAAAATATATTGTTTTTTATCTGCACTTTTCAATAAATCAGCTATAAATCACTGATTCTAATGGACATCGCCACCTACTGGACAAATTTTCATGAAAAGTTAGACTTTTATTACGAAATACAGTGAATATGAGGTTTCCATTTTCTTTTTTTCCTACACTTTACATGGGAATTAAAGAAAATACATGAATGTAGTATTTGTGTTCCCCACTGATGATCTGATGATGAAACACCACCCCCTTGGCTCTGATATACTGTGTTCATCTCTATGGCTCCATTTCATTCAATAGTTTCTTTATTTGTAAGGCCTCATTCAGACAACTGTTTTTATTCATATATGTTTTTATCAGTGTGGTGGATCCAATATTCATCAATATTTGTTTTTCTACTCTTTTTTTACCATTAGTTTGGCATCCATTTTGACACGTGTCCAGTCCATTTTTTTCTTCAGACTTATTGATCTAAATGGGTGACCTTGATCTATGACTCGGAAAACGGATATGTCTCTTTTTTACTTTAGCGGTCACTCAATCTATGAAAAAAAATGGACATGTGAAAAGCCCTATAGACAACAATTGGGTTAAAGCTGTGAAAACATGAACGTGAAAAGAGGATGTCTGAACGAGGTCTGGAACCCCCCTTACACTTTAGATAGCAGGTCCTTCAACCAGCAGCCATCTCACAAGACTTTTCCATACACAGGAGTGCTCGTTCTTACGAGTGTTCCTATGTTCTCTGAGAAAGCCATAGACTCCTGTGATTGTGCCTTATCTCCTCTAGAATTAAAGGATTGGCCTTTGGAAATCCATTGTGCTAGATCCTAATCATCTGTCAGGGGAGAATCGGGATGTCCTCTTACCCATTAGATAAGTGGTCGCCAACCTTTCTGACCTTGAGAGCCACATTTAACGCTGATAGAGGGTTGTGAGCCACAATAAGCTCTGAGAGAGGGTCGCGAGCCGCATCCAGCTCTTGTCCTCCTCACAGTGGGGAAACCCAAAGCCCCTCATTACCATTATAAGGCTAGCCAAAGCTTTTCCACAGAAATCACAATTAGGCTGTATATCAAAATCCAGGTAGTCCCACCTTACCCACGTTCAACAAGCACTCCCACCACACTGTCCCTTCTAGCTTCAAGCATTTCTTCTGACTAGCTGTATCATCCTATCTCCACCTTACCAGACAAATTATCTCTGAACCCCCAAGGCCAGTATATGTGTATCCAGATCTGCTCTTCTGTGCCATGCTACTCATCAAAGTCACTATCTGGAGACTTGCGCTTCACAGCCGTTTGCTAGACCAGGTGGCAGTGCACCAAGCTGGCAGACAGCCATGAGGAACATATCATGAGTTCTCAAGTCAAGTGTGGCTTCTGAGAGACAGTTTGGGGACCCCTGCATTCAGACTGAATCAGACCCTGTCGATATTGGTGGGTTCAGCCGACTCAAGTCTAATGTGTATGTGGACCATAGAGTAGAGCAGATGTGCGAGACATGTCAGGGCTGCCAATGTTCTATGGATTTAGAGAAGAAGTAATTACAGTCTTGAGGTTTTAACGAGGATGATAGTTTTTTTTCCCTTCTTTTCTTGCGAAATAATTTTTATTAAGAAGGATAATTATTGAAATTAGAAAGGAAAATAAGCATGTTTTTCCCCCAGAAATAGAGCCACCCTCCCTTAGGCTATGGTTCCACGGTCCGGAACCATAGCGCTTTGGACGGAGCGGAAATTCCGCTCCGTCTAAGCCCCGCCCCCTTTCTGACGCGCGATCTTTCCGGAGGTGTTCAGGACACCTCCGGAACACCTCCGGAAAGAGCGCAGGGCTACATAGCCCTGTGTTAATTCTGTTGCGGCGACGCACCGTCGCCGCAATACGCGAGGACATGCTGCGGTCTAAAAAGACGCGCCGCATGTCCGTTTACGCAGGTTTGCCACCTGCGTATTGTTACGCATAGTGGAGACGGGATTTCTTGAAATCCCCTCCACTATGCTGTAACATCTGGACGCTGCGTGTTTGGCGCTGCGCCAGCGCACAGCGCCAAACACGCAGCGTTTCCTGACCGTGGAAACTCACCCTGATAAATTTGTCTGGTATGGCAAATGATCCCGCTTTACCTGAATTGGAATAAGCTGTATCAGACATGGCCCATGGACAATTTTGAAATTGGTAATAAACAAAACAGAGCGTTCTATTAATCTCATACAATCCCTATAAATAAAGTAGCAGAATGTCTAATAGAATAGAATAGACTGTCATACACAAGTATTTAGTATAGATTAGCCCCAGAGCCTTTAGGGATTAAACACCCTGCACAAGCTGAGCTTCTTTAGGAGTGGGACACGTGCTGGGAATACACACGGAAATTCCTTTATGGCCTCCAAAGTGCAGACAATACATTTATCACTGGGCTAATATCAGTCACATTAGTGTATAGTCCCAGTGGCCGGGAACCCTGTGCATATATATATATATATTTTTTTTTCTTAAAAAGGCTTAGATCCATTTGCAGAAATCACTCGTTCATTCATTTCACAGCTTGAACGTCTCATCTGTCAATATTTTGTTTATCTCCTTGAAAACTTAGATTCTTGAAGATTTATTATAGAAATATATATATTGATCTTGTATTGTGCAGCATTGCAATTTCATTATCTTGTGTTATGTCGTCATTGAGACAATTCATGGCAATCTACAGGAACCATCGCTCAATTAGCCTTTCTCTTAAATGATAATAATAAAACCAATGTTTTTGTGCTCCATAAATATTAGACTAACGTCAGCCCGCAGTGTAATGTGTATGAGAACCTCTCAGCTCTCCATGTTAGATGATTTTGGAGGAGGTAAGTGTCCACCATGTTCAATTTCCAACTGACGATCCTTTTGATTTTGTCAAGACAAACCACCACCAGAAATCATCTCTAGAAGCGGCTTACCCATAAGGCACATGACATGACTGTAATAATCGGACAAGTGTTCTCCGTCGTTTTGGCAAACAGCATCCGTCCCATGTTATTCTTAGGGGCCGTGTACATATCAGAGGTACAAGTTGCCTCCGATAATCGGATGGCCTTTCCTATTCATGTCAATGGTTCCATGGAAAACATTGGACTGCACTCAGGTTACATGATTTTCATGGTCACACTGAATGGAGAAGATGGAGATATTTTTTTTTTTAATTGTTCACATCCAAGAAAATGGGATCACACTCTGATCAAAGTCTGATCATACTTTAATTAGTGTTAGGCCACGTTCACACGTTCAGTATTTGGTCAGTATTTTACATCAGTATTTGTAAGCCAAAATCAGGAGTGGAACAATCAGAGGAAAAGTATAATAGAAACACGTCACCACTTCTGTGTTTATCACCCACTCCTGGATTCGGCTTACAAATACTGATGTAAAATACTGACCAAAAACTGAACGTGTGAACGTGGCCTAATGATGAGAGAAATTGTGACCCAAGCTATAGAGAACACAGCAGCTAAGACATTCCCCCAGAGAATAATATGCTTTAAAAAATTAAAAAAGAAAAAAAAACTAAATACTCATGGTAGCAGGGGGAATAAAAGTAAAAATTGTCCCCTTGTGCCTTTGTGACAGGTCCTCTTTAAGTAAAAATACGGCTATGTGCACACTTTGAGTATTTGCAGCAAATTTTTCTGCTGGCAGAAAAAACACTGAGCACAATGCGCAGTTTTTTGGCACACTTTTACATGCTGTTTTTATTCCTTTTTCCTTGTTTTTTTTTCCATTCATTTTCATGTGTTAAAAACACTGTAAAAACGCTGAAACAATTACCATGTTGCAGATTTAAAATGTTTTGTTTTTAAACCTGCAACGAAAAAAAAAAAGCAGCTTGTGCACGAGATTTCAGAAATTTCAGTCACTTTGCTTTTTGCTGTGAAATGTTGCATTTTTTCTCGCCGCCGTAAAAACGTGGCAAAAACAAAGCCTTTGATCAAGCCCTTAGGTTGGGGCTACAAGGGTTGCACAGTGATACATTGTATAACAGAAGATTGGGCAATGAATGCACATTATTGTGTAATTGGCTCAAATGAAAATTTAGGCTATGTTCACACGTTGCGTTTTCACTGCGTTTTTTTTTCTGCCGGCAAAACCTGCTCCTCTCTTGGCAGTAAAGAAGCTGCTTACAAAAAGCAGGTTTTGTTGCATCTCTGCTCTTTTTTTGCTGCGTTTTTCCTGTCTCTTCTGAATGTTGATAAAGTTTAGTGTCCTCTCCCCCCTGGAAAAAGTATGATTTAACTTCCTTAGGTTTTTGCACCAAAAATGCAGCTAAAACTGGGATCTGCGTTTTTGCATGGGTGAAAAAAATACTGCAAATACGCTTAAAAAACACTGAAATAAGAGACATGCTGCTGTTTTCAAAATGTATCAGTCAGGAAAATAAACCAATGTGTGTGCATGAGATTTCTGAAATCATATAGACTTTGCTGATACTGTAAAAAGCAGCTGAAAATTTTCATAAATTTTTTTTTAAAAAGTTGCAAGAACGCAACGTGTGAACAAAGCCTTAGTTGTCCAATTCTTCCTTTTTTTTTTAAAGCCAAAACCATGAATCATATTGCCAATAAATCCCTAAGAAAATCAGCTGGATAAATATTGTGTGCCAGTTGCATGTACCTGCCACTTGTGTGCAATTTAGTGCGTCCCTATGAAACGCGACGCGTGACAAAAGTGGAGAATTATTTTGGTTTCGCCCCAGCCTTACGGAGGATTTTCCTCCTGCAATGTTTTGCCCTCCTGTCTTTCGGTGAATGCACAAACAGAATGGCTTTAAATATTTATAAGGAAATTTGGGGAAATAAGAGGATGCACAATAACACTTCTCGCCTTTGTCTACACCGTGTTTAATAACAATCTTCTTTCTGGGTTATAAAAAAAAAAAAGAGATATCCAGCTACCATGGCAAATGATAATGATAATGCTCTTTGAAAATGAAGAATTTAACTAAACCACTCTAAAGTCCCCCGCTGGGCTCAGACAAGCTGAAATTAATTCAAGGCGACAGATAAAAATTTTAACCAGTCCGACTGGAGATGACGGATGTGACAGCACTCAGTTAAACTGTCTTTTAGTGGAAAATGTATGTGTGTTGCTCAAGTGATGTGACATTACTAGTCTGGGCGAAAGATAAAAAAAAAAATCAACCAGTGATAATTTGCATTAGGAACAAAAAAATGAAAAAAAAAAAAAAAAGTAAATTAAAAATCAAATACATAACAAATAAATAGATAAACAAATAATAAAAAAGTAGCATATATCTAAATACATATACAGCTGAATTGGTCATTTTATCATTTTAACTCTTTGTTACCATTCTATGATAATAAAGGAAGCTTTATTTTCTAAAAAAGCTCACATTAAGCAGAGCTCAATGTGTCACTGACCCCCCTAATGGGCAATGCAATTATTATATATACCCCTTTTCGCATGTAATAATAATTCAGTGAAAGTCAGACATTATCATATAAGAGCAATACACAGAAATTCCAAAATGTCAAATTTAGCCCTGTAGATGTAGAAGGTTGGATTTGTCATTAGCACCCCAAAATCTAAATCTTGCAGCCCTATAGCGGAGATAATATTGGGATATCAGAATGAGTTGTGCCGTGGCGTTATCTCCGCTCTTCGACATACAGATACTTTTACAGCCTGGTGTTTATGGATAAGGTTGATTTGTATAAAAGGCAATCCTGATAGATGACGAGATACATGATGGGGTGCATCCGTATTTACAAGGTGGGCTTTGCACAATACAACATACATTAGGGGGGGCGCGTCTCATACTTTCCGTATAAAGCATGCACAGCTGTAAAGGTTAGCCAATCTATTTAAATGTATTCTTCAGCTGAGTTGACTTGACTTGACCTGCCTTGATTTAAAGTAGATTTAGGGAGGAATCAGTCAAGCTTGCAGTTTATTGCAAAGTGGTGTCACGGGGACATTACAAAATGCGTGTGATTATTGAGGCCCGGATATTGCTGGCAAGTCAAGACTTCTGAAACCTTAGACAGTAAGTGAGTTTACCGCATGCAAGTCATTTTTAATATGCCTTAGGCGCAGATGCTACCAAGTCACAGTTGCTCCCAGCTAGATCTGCTGAAGTAATTGAGTTTTCAGTATTATTCTGCTTATTTTCCCCCCCTTTATAATCAAATTGTATTATCATAATTTTGTTATTTCAATTCATCCCTCACCGTGCACCTCAATAACGTTCAAGGCCACATCTGGATTGTATTATCGGCTTTTCAATGGGAGGCACAATGAATGAGTGATTAGTGTGTTGGAGAAACAAATTGGAACACAATAAACAACATCTCTTGTGTGCTTTTGTCTGTGCCGGAGATGGTGGAGTGGTCAATGAGTGGTGGAGGGGCATCGTATGGAGGTTTTATAATACCAGGGCTTTGAAATGATAGAGCAGCGCTGGATGAACGTCTTGAGAAAACGGCATTGTATGGTTATAAATTGGATGGCCATCTTGAGAAGATCGCATTTTAGGAGTATAAAGGGGGTGCTAGCTATTTCCTGCCTATTACTTCTAGTTACATCCATATTATTCCCATGCTCACAACTTATAACAATGCCCTATCAGACATTTAATAGACATAGTACAGTGTAGCATTTTTGATAATAGTATTCCTTTGTCCACTACTCAGACAGCCCATTTTGATTCTCTGTGTTCCCCCAATAAAATTATAACATCTATACTCGCCTCCGGTGCTGGTGTCATTCCATTGAAGTTGGCACTGATTCTCCCAAGGCTCGAGTGACATTATTATGCCATGTGATCCCTGGACCAATCAACACTGGCTTCAATCTCCTTTGGACAAATCAGGACTAGTGATGAGTGAGTATGCTCATTATTCGGGTTTTCCCGAGCATGTTCGAGTGTTCTCCGAGTATTTGAGTGTGCTCGGAGATTTAGTTTGTGTTGCCGCAGCTGCATGATTTGTGGCTGCTAGACAGCCTGAATACATGTGGGGATTCCCTAAAAACGGGCAATCCCCACATGTATTCAGGCTGTCTAGCAGCCGTAAATTATGCTGCTGCGGCAACACAAACAAAATACTCACCCAAATACTCGGAGAACATCCGAGCATGCTCGGGGAAACCTGAGTAACGAGCATACTCGCTCATCACTAATCAGGACATCTGGAAAAAGTGAGAGAGCAGTCACAACTTTCATTTCCACCAGATGTCAATTACCGTATTTCTGTAGGAGAGCCGAGGGAAGACAGTGCTGATTGACCCCAGTGATCGCATGACATAAAAATGTCACACAATCCCCAGGAGAGCCAGAGCTGGAATGGTGCCTGCACCAGAGGGGAGAATAGATGTTATTATTTTACTGGGGGGGAAAAACAGAAATTCAGAAGGGGTTGTCTGAGTAATGGACAACTCCTTTACAACGGATCTAGAGCAGTAGCAAGCAGGGACAACTAAGCTTCCCCATATCAGGGAAAGTCTTTATCACTTTAGGGGGTGAGCGTTGTGCAACCTGTGGATGTGCGTGTTTAGAGTTAGCCTTTAACTTGATACTATGAATAGGTGGATACAAAAGTGTTTCCCTCAGTCTCTGTAACCGGTTAATAGGTCACAACATCATAACTAAATATACGGTAAATGTTTATTTTTACCCTCTATTGCAAAATCTAGACGTTTTATGTTGTCAGCCACGTGCAAGTGGTTTATCCCTATTTAATTACTCTGCATATTCTCACCATCTTTGAGTATCGGACCGCCTTTCCTGACAACCCTCAGAGGCCCTTTCGCAGCTGTCCATGTCTTCATACCGCGCACTTGTAGAGGTGGTGATGGCAGTGAGATATGATATAGATGAAGCTCCCAGAATGAATATTCTTTCCTTCGCTCATAATTGCTTCTACTTTGTAATGTTCACACCTGTTCTGGTGAGATATGCGTATCGTTATCTGCGCCATGATATATTAATTAAACCGGAAAATTCTCAATAAGCTCAGATAGCCGCCAACTGCATACAGAATGTAGGAAGGGTTTCAACACCTAGAACTGGAACTCTGCTCATCAGGCTAAGTTCACGCAAGTGTATCCAAAATTGTCAGAATTTCATCCAGAAAACTCAGACAGGTTTGCTCACTTGACATTCGTATGCAATCCGCTTTTCTTTTCTTTTTACAGCAGCAGTTATTAATTAAATACCCATTTACACTTCCCTATGTTACATACAGTAATTGCAGTGTTATCCTAAAACATATGCTAAATGGTGGCTCCGTATGGCATCCAAATTTTTTTTTGTTCATCCATAAACTTGAATGGTTGCGTCTCATCCGACACATGGAAGAAACTAATGCACGATTCAATTTCTTTTAAAAAAAATTGTATATTTTTTTACTTTTCACACCACACGTAGATTCAGTAAGTGAAAAAAAAATGCTCACCGGTCAAGCAGTTTCCACTAATTATAGTTAAAAACTATAGAAAACTATAGAAAAAAAGACAGAAAGGAATGAAGGCAAAGCTGCTATCAAATCCGTTTCAGTAAAAAGACCTCGGGCTTTGTCCTGAAGCAACTTTGCCTAGGAAAGGTTCAGCAAGTGAATCCGCGTCTTAAATACTTTGTATGTCAAAAAATGCTTTAGGAAAACTCTTCTCAAGCTTTTCAAATCTTTCAGGAAAAAAAATTCTTCCAAAAAACTCCCATATGTACACAGTTTTATTGGAGTTTGTGGAGAAGAAACTGAGTGGAAACAGAGCAGAGAGGTTTTGGGGAGGATTTAGAGAGTTTCTGCTCCAAAAATGCCTAAAAAAACTCTTTCCCCAATGGTATGTGCACACAGCGTCTTTTCCAGGTGGATTCCCCCTGTAATCCTCCAGAAAAAGCGCTGCGAAACTGCTGCAATAAGTGAGCACAATTCATAGCAATGTAAAAAATCAACATTGCTTTGCATATGATTAGTCTTGTCTTACATCTTTTAATCGATTCTCACTCTCTCTCTCTCTTTTTTCATGGCTTTCAAAGACTGAAGGGGGTAAAAAAGTAAAGGAAGACTCAACATATGCACAGCAAGGAATTTTGACATTGCTGCGCATGTATGTTCATTCTTTTTAGCATTTTTCCATAACTGATTGGTCTCAGAAAACTGAGTAAATATCGCGTTTTCTGCATTGTAGAGAACTAATTTGCATACTTTTTTCCCGGGAAGATTAGCTAAATCTCCACAAATAGAAACATTCTAGGAATATGTTAAACTCAGTATAACTTATGTTGTGTTTCAAAGTCAGTATGTGGCTTTGGCACGGTCATGGTGTAGCGAATAGTAGGTCAGATATGCGAGAAACTCGCACGAGTCTCGCATGTCAATACCCGGCACTGCCGCCGGCACTCGGGACCGGAGCGTGCGGCTGCATAGAAATACATGCAGCCGCACGCTCCGGTCCTAATGCCGGGCATTGACATGCGAGACTCGTGCGAGTTTCTCGCATGTCTGCCCCGGCCTTCTATTGAGGTTCCCCATAATCCATCCTTCGTGAGATAGGCACAGAGCGTTGGTCCTGAGTCACACCTGAGGAAAGAGGCTACTTGATGCCACACCATAGTCCACCATTTCTCGCTTCTGTGGTGGGTTAATCACTTGACCAATAGAGCCATGCAGACTTATGTTCGCAACCACACAATCAATTGTTTCATAAATGCTTATAAGAGATATCTTTCAATGGGCCGAAAGGCAAACTATAATTCCATCAGTATTATATTAAACTATAAACGTGCTTAGGAGAAGGGATTGAATACTGGACTGGTGGAAGGGTCTCGGCCCTTGCGGTGCCACTGCTCAGGAATATTTTGCTCTGGAATATTTTCAATCGAAAACCACAAATATTAATTTCCCTACCACAGTGACTTGGGCAAGCTGACAATCTCAGCTCTGCTACATCCGTCTGGATTTCAGCCTAGATGTTTCCCCTGCCCCAGATATCCATGACTGGCACAAGGAACACTTTTATTGGCAAGTTCCTTTATTTTCCCGTTAGCAGACATAAGCTTTCTGTACTTTTCTCCTGTGAGAACTGGCACAACATATCTCATATGATGCCTTTGAAGTTTCCTGATAACACGGTCTTTGATTTTGCAAACTGACTCCATTCAGTCAAATTTGATTCACTTAATAAGCGTGCCCTGTTTTTCCTATTTCTAGCTAATAATATGCAACATATTCTGGATCACGAAGGACTAGAACGAACCGTGTGAGGTTATTACGTCACGTGTCTACTCTTTAGGTTCATATGTGCCCCCAATTTACTTATTCAACAGGATGTATGGCAGCAAACATAGGCCTCATTTATTAAAACGGTCTAAAACAAAAGCTGTGTGTGTCGCCCATAGCAACCAATCAGAGCTCAGCTTTCATTTTGTATACAGCGCTGAGAAAAAAAAAAGCTGCGCTGTGATTGGTTGGTATGGGGAACAAAGATAGTTTTGTTCTTTTCTGCAGTTCAGTAATTTTTATTAGGGGGATTTTATGCATAAGGAAGATTTGGGGAATAAATGACATATTTGAGTAGGAAATATTCATAACGAACAGTCAAAAATGAAATAACATAGTAATACCAAAATATTTCAACTAATTACAAAATAAATAATAATATTTAAGGGGTAAAACTAGCAAAAAGGAAAGGGAAAAATTGAGGAAGATTAGGGAGGGTGGAAAGAGGGAAGGGGAGATCAGGGAAGGGAAGAACAGGGAGGAACAAAGAGTCATCTGCATCATGCGTATTAACAGTAATCAAAATAACAACAGAAGTTATTAGCACAACATGTCATATAGTTGTTTTTTTTCTATCACAATTGATTAATCTCCCAAAAATGTTCTAAGTATGCCTATCCTATAATTTTACAATCTGAAAGAACTCTCTGGTCCATTTAGTAACTTTTATCAGTGTTCTTCCTGTTCCTTCTGATTTCTGAAAAGTTTACAGTAATCCAATTCCCAGGACTCATTAAAGGGTTGGCCTATGTCTAGATCATCAGCATATGATTGGGGTACAACTTCTGGTACCTCCCCTCTGTGTCCTTGTAGCAGTCCCTCTGCACAGCGACTCTCCTGTGTCTCTGTAGCAGTCCCTCTGCACAGCGACTCTCCTGTGTCTCTGTAGCAGTCCCTCTGCACAGCGACTCTCCTGTGTCTCTGTAGCAGTCCCTCTGCACCTCGACTTTTCTGTGTCCCTGTAGCAGTCCCTCTGCACCACGACTTTTCTGTGACCCTGTAGCAGTCCCTCTGCATAGTGACCCTCCTGTGTCCCTGTAGCATCCCCTCTGCACAGCGACTCTCCTGTGTCCCTGTAGCAGTCCCACTGCACCATGACTCTCCTGTGTCTCTATAGCAGTCCCTCTGCACCACGACTCTCCTGTGTCCCTGTAGCAGTCCCTCTGCACCGTGACTCTCCTGTTTCCCTGTAGCATTCCCTCTGCACCACGACTCTCCTGTGTCCCTGTAGCAGTCCCTCTGCATAGTGACCCTCCTGTGTCCCTGTGGCAGTCCCTCTGCACCACGACTCTACTGTGTCTCTGTAGCAGCCCCTCTGCACAGTGGACTCTCCTGTGTCCCTGTGGCAGTCCCTCTGCACCATGACTCTCCTGTGTTCCTGTGGCAGTCCCTCTGCACAGCGACTCTCCTGTGTCCCTGTAGCAGCCCCTCTGCACCACAACTCTCCTGTGTCTCTGTAGCAGCCCCTCTGCACAGCGGACTCTCCTGTGTCCCTGTGGCAGTCCCTCTGCACCATGACTCTCCTGTGTTCCTGTGGCAGTCCCTCTGCACAGCGACTCTCCTGTGTCCCTGTAGCAGTCCCTCTGCACAGCGGACTCTCCTGAGTCCCTGTACCAGTCCCTCTGCACAGCGACTCTCCTGTGTCCCTGTAGCAGTCCTTCTGCACAGTGGACTCTCCTGTGTCCCTGTAGCAGTCCCTTTGCACCATGACTCTCATGTGTCCCAGTAGCAGTCCCTCTGCACAGCGACTCTCCTGTGTCCCTGTAGCAGTCCCTCTGCACAGTGGACTCTCCTGTGTCCCTGTAGCAGTCCCTCTGCACCATGACTCTCCTGTGTCCCTGTAGCAGTCCCTCTGTACAGCGACTCTCCTGAGTCCCTGTAGCAGTCCCTCTGCACAGTGGACTCTCCTGTGTCCCTGTAGCAGTCCCTCTGCACCATGACTCTCCTGTGTCCCTGTAGCAGTCCCTCTGCACCGTGGCTCTCCTGTGTCCCTGTAGCAGTCCCTCTGCACAGTGGACTCTCCTGTGTCCCTGTAGCAGTCCCTCTGCACCACGACTCTCCTGTGTCCCTGTAGCAGCCACTCTGCACAGCGGACTCTCCTGTGTCCCTGTAGCAGTCCCTCTGCACCACGACTCTCCTGTGTCTCTATAGCAGTCCCTCTGCACCACAACTCTCCTGTGTCCCTGTAGCAGTCCCTCTGCACCGTGACTCTCCTGTTTCCCTGTAGCATTCCCTCTGCACCACGACTCTCCTGTGTCCCTGTAGCAGTCCCTCTGCATACTGACCCTCCTGTGTCCCTGTGGCAGTCCCTCTGCACAGCGACTCTCCTGTTTCCCTGTAGCAGCCCCTCTGCACAGTGACTTTCCAGTGTCCCTGTAGCTGTCCCTCTGCACCACGACTCTCCTGTGTCCCTGTAGCAGTCCCTCTGCATAGCGACTCTCCTGGTTCCCTATATCCGTCCCTCTGCACAACGACTCTCCTGTTTCCCTGTAGCAGCCCTCTGCACAGCGACTCTCCTGTGTCCCTGTAGCAGTCCCTCTGCACAGCGGATTCTCCTGTGTCCCTGTAGCAGTCCCTCTGCACAGCGGATTCTCCTGTGTCCCTGTAGCAGTCCCTCTGCACCGTGACTCTCCTGTTTCCCTGTAGCATTCCCTCTGCACCACGACTCTCCTGTGTCCCTGTAGCAGTCCCTCTGCATACTGACCCTCCTGTGTCCCTGTGGCAGTCCCTCTGCACAGCGACTCTCCTGTTTCCCTGTAGCAGCCCCTCTGCACAGTGACTTTCCAGTGTCCCTGTAGCTGTCCCTCTGCACCACGACTCTCCTGTGTCCCTGTAGCAGTCCCTCTGCATAGCGACTCTCCTGGTTCCCTATATCCGTCCCTCTGCACAACGACTCTCCTGTGTCCCTGTAGCAGTCCCTCTGCACCATGACTCTCCTGTGTCGCTGTAGCAGTCCCTCTGCACCACGACTCTCCTGACCACCCTATGTGCCCTATGTGCAGGGATTTTCAACAGAGCTCATCATGGGGGATTCAGTGGGTCCCAGCTTTCTAGCTGATTAGAGATAAGTTCATCCTAACAATATGCCATCTCTTCCTATAATCAGAAGACCGCTTTATAATGGGACATTGTAGTCTGAAATTGTGAAATAATAATCTGACCTCCGCTACATTTTTAGCCTCATTATTATTATAAAGCTGTCCTGTAACAGCTTTCAACTAATACCTGCCATAGCTTATAAAATCTGCTAATATGTATGCACTCTTCCCCAGAGATAGGAGATAGATTAGTGATCATGAGACTATACAGATATTTTCTAGACCTTCTGTGTACAGTTCCTTAGCTGGTAACAGGGAATGATAATATCCGCCACCACTATATCGGTGAGTGTCGCTTGTAGCAATTATTAGAATGCAAGTTTCCAGTATTATACAGATGTTTTATGGCTTTTCCCCATTTTCTTTTTTACTGAAACAGCCCAGAAGTGTATACACACCTCGTATATTCTATAGCCATATTAGAACACTTGTCATATTATTACCAGCAGTCAGTCCTGAGATGGATTTTTCCTATAGTGACAACTTGTCCTGCATTTTCCAATTTTCAATATATAATTTGCAAAAAAAAAAAAAAGAGCGGCTACTCGTAAGGTTGTAATTTGTAGAATCAATCAACATAAATTACACATGATCTCTGATGAAAGCCATTATGTAGAAAAGGTTAAATATAATCTTAGGTTAATTTATACTAATGTCGTTACATTTGCATGAAAATTGTATTAGAATCAGACATCATGTGATTTCAAAGCAAATGATGTTTTTTTCTCTCCTCTCATGGTCCCCCGGCAGCTGGGAATAATGCATCATTGTAGAGAGGAGATGCCCGTTTGCAAACAGCACAATGTCACTGTCAATATTTTAATACTAAAATCAGTGAGAAATAATTCTTAACGCTCACAGATGGATGGTAATGATTTAACCTTCAACCTTAGGCTCCTGGTAGGTGTGTAGCCCTGGTGTTAGGCACACGCAGTACCCTGGAGAGTGTGTGGCGAGACAGCAGTTTAATGCTCAATACCCATTCACTCAACATACACTAGACACACCCTTAGGGTAGTGTAGTTACTTGTTAGGGAGTGGTCAGGGTGTATATTGGTTGAGTGATTTTAGATTAGTCAGTTTCCTGTCTTCGGACAGAGCAGACGTGTGGAGTCTAGCTGGGACTTGGAGGGAGGAAGCAGTCCAGCCTGGTTCTGCAGCAGTTCAGCAAGTGGAGGCCAGTAAGGGCGAAATATAGATCACCTCAGCCTGGTCAGAGCTGTACCTCACTTGAAGACACTGACAAAGAAAGAAGAGCTTAGTGCAGAAATACTTCAGTCACCTGTCTCAAGGACAGTGAAAGGTTCAGAGACGTGCTCCTGCCTAGTGGATAACTGAGAATCTGGAACTAACTCTAAAGGAAGAGAAGAAGGGAGTGATTACATGACTTTTTGCAAGTGTGAGTGTTTATGCTACCAGCGAGGACAAGGCGAAAGGCACAGTGGAAAGATTATTTGAAAAGTGCTTTTGGATTGAAGAAGTCCTGCACATTGTAACCGGTCACTGGGGACCGAAGGATCACTATTAGCTTCAAGCATAGTGGTAAGAAAACCAGAGATTTACCGGACCTTAGGTCGCGGCAAACAGCCCCAAATAGTCAGTACGTAACTGGGGTCAGGGGGAGTGAAGACTTTGAGCCTGATCAGCAAGATAGGAATTCAGCTCTCTCACAGGAAGGCTCCTACCACAAAACTGACTGGGCAGTACAGCTATGGATTAGCTGGAGTTATTGAGGGAACTACGCTTCAGGCTGGTTGTACTCATCGTGTTGAAAGTAAAGGAGGCCCCTAACTTGTCCAGCTGCTGTCTCAAAATACACTCTCCTTGGATCAGCCTCCCTGGGACCTGCCTGAACATCTTACAAGTAAAGGTATGGAAAGACGCTGACCGTGTGAGACTGTGTTATTTATCTGCACCCGACTTCACTAACTTCATAGACTTTGAGGGACCAGTCCCACCTGTAGGGGACCCGACATCTAGCTGCCTCACCATCCCCTCAGAGATCTACAGCAGCGCTGGTACAAATTACCAGAAGACTACAGGTGGCGTCACGAACTGTATATAAATCTATCCCCTGTAAATATATCCCCAACATACGCCAGACCGCCAGGGCCACAGACCGAGCCACAGCTACCTGTGACAAACCCCATAGACTTCCATGGGCTCGGCTCTGAGTACCCCATTGCCCTGGTAATCCACAATTGTGGTGGCGGGTCGAGACAAATTGGCGTCACGAACAGGATCCGAAACTCGCAAAATTGCGAGCCCTGTGTGCCTATGGAATTGTTTTTGTGAAAAAGAACTGTTTGCACTTTTGGCGCCAAAAATCGCCATCTTTGTCGCCATATTCGCGCCCTCAGGCGCTGGAGAAGAAGGTGGGCGTACCTTCGTGGGCGTCTACCCCCCTGTGGCGCGAAAAAAATGCCTGCCCTCTCAAAGTGCTATTACAATATGCGATCCTGCCCTACAGCAAAGGAGGTCCGCCTCCTCTTCACCTTCCCTGCGAAGAGGAGGAGACGCAAACCCCGCCTCCACGGAAGAGACCGGACGTCTCTGGAGGAAGATGAAAGAATCTTCTGGAACATCATGGAGGCAGGACGTGTGCAGCCGAGCAGGGAAGCGGAGGAAGGCAGGCCCCGTGCCCCAGCCAAGCTGCCACCAGCACCGGAGTTATCCGTGGTCCTGCACCTGCAGCAGGCGTTGCTAGAAATTCAGGAAGAAAATGCACGCCTGAAGAAGATGGTCCAGAACCAACCTGGATTTGAAGAGATCGAGAGACGCCGGCGTACCCTGGAGCAGCGGAGGCTGTGGGACGCGGTGATCTCTCCCCTCAACGACCCCCCACGATTCGAGTTACCGAAGATTCTGCTGCCCAAGGCAAAGGAGCAACCGGAGGCTGCCCCCGAAAGTACCAATCTTGATCCCACCGGTGAAGCGGTGGAGGCGAAGGAGGTTGAGGAGGTACCGCCAGTTCCGGAACTCCCGCCCGGCCAGGAGGCCGCAGCAGATGATCGAACCCCGACAGGGACACCGGAGGGGTCCTGTCCGTCGTTACCAGACGTCGACTGGGACGAGATGGCGCGCCTGGATGACGTCGCCTACACCGCCCAGTGGGAACGTGAGTGGCAGAGTCGTGAGGAGAAGCAGAAACGCCAGCAGGAGGAAGAGCGGGAAGCTCAGCGGAATCGTCAGCGACAACATGCAGAGCTGATCGCGGACAAGGAGAGTGTCCGGAGAGAGAAAGGTACCCTGAGGGAACCGCGGCGGCAGGGGTGTGTGACTGAGTTCCAGCTCCGGAAGGGATGGGGCTTCATCCGTGAACCGGGCCTCTACCCAGGGGTCTTTGTTAGTCGCAGGGACGTAGAATCCCACCTACCGCAAGGCCATCCCGGGAGGGACTTAGTTAATGGAGACATTGTCACGTACACACGGCACTGGGGAATGAAGGGATGGTATGCCCTTAACGTCACCATCGTCCGTGACCCCGTCCCAGACGCAGGTAACGTCACCACTACCGCAGCGTCCCCGTCTCCAGCTCAAGCAGTATCCGGCCGTGCCCCAGCATCGCCCCCTGCAGGTTCATCGCAAAGGAAAGCCACCTCTACATCGCAACATGCGACCCAGTCTCAATCGCAATCCATGACACGGTCCATATCGTTAACTGTGATTGAAACGCAATCGGTGTCTCGTGAGGAGAATGTACCCGTTGCGCCCCTAGAGGTTCGCACGAGAACTGTGGCGACCCAGACCCTAATAGCAGCGAATGACTTGTTAGTAATGGGATCTAGGGACCATCGCATTGTTCCAGCCCCCGGGGTGGAAAGTGTATTTGAAATAAATGAATAGTTAAACAGAGAAAAAGTTTGCACTTTAGTATTATTATAATGTGATATAATATGTCTTCGTTTTACAATGGACTTTGAGGTTGAGGACTGTGCCAGCCCAGAACTTATTTGTATATAGTTGCGCTTCGGTGCTTTATCTTGGTTTTACATAAAACCAGCACAAATACCTCTGAATACAAAAACCCGTGTGGTGTGGCACTGAGTGAGGTCTGCATTCGGATGTCCTGCAGCCCACCCAGGACCCACGTTGAAGGTTTGGTGCGGGTCCTTCACAAGAATACTGAGTATTTATTGAATGTTTTGATGCCTTAATACTTTTGTATTTTTTCTATATTCAATGTTTTATTTGCAACGTTTAAGATATCCTCACCTCCCGGATGGGACGAATTAATGTTTAATGTTGATGTTTTCATGCATAAACAAAACTGTCTCTTTGTATTTTACAGCCCGGAGTGCTGTCTTTTACCATGGGGGAATGTGTAGCCCTGGTGTTAGGCACACGCAGTACCCTGGAGAGTGTGTGGCGAGACAGCAGTTTAATGCTCAATACCCATTCACTCAACATACACTAGACACACCCTTAGGGTAGTGTAGTTACTTGTTAGGGAGTGGTCAGGGTGTATATTGGTTGAGTGATTTTAGATTAGTCAGTTTCCTGTCTTCGGACAGAGCAGACGTGTGGAGTCTAGCTGGGACTTGGAGGGAGGAAGCAGTCCAGCCTGGTTCTGCAGCAGTTCAGCAAGTGGAGGCCAGTAAGGGCGAGATATAGATCACCTCAGCCTGGTCAGAGCTGTACCTCACTTGAAGACACTGACAAAGAAAGAAGAGCTTAGTGCAGAAATACTTCAGTCACCTGTCTCAAGGACAGTGAAAGGTTCAGAGACGTACTCCTGCCTAGTGGATAACTGAGAATCTGGAACTAACTCTAAAGGAAGAGAAGAAGGGAGTGATTACATGACTTTTTGCAAGTGTGAGTGTTTATGCTACCAGCGAGGACAAGGCGAAAGGCACAGTGGAAAGATTATTTGAAAAGTGCTTTTGGATTGAAGAAGTCCTGCACATTGTAACCGGTCACTGGGGACCGAAGGATCACTATTAGCTTCAAGCATAGTGGTAAGAAAACCAGAGATTTACCGGACCTTAGGTCGCGGCAAACAGCCCCAAATAGTCAGTACGTAACTGGGGTCAGGGGAGTGAAGACTTTGAGCCTGATCAGCAAGATAGGAATTCAGCTCTCTCACAGGAAGGCTCCTACCACAAAACTGACTGGGCAGTACAGCTATGGATTAGCTGGAGTTATTGAGGGAACTACGCTTCAGGCTGGTTGTACTCATCGTGTTGAAAGTAAAGGAGGCCCCTAACTTGTCCAGCTGCTGTCTCAAAATACACTCTCCTTGGATCAGCCTCCCTGGGACCTGCCTGAACATCTTACAAGTAAAGGTATGGAAAGACGCTGACCGTGTGAGACTGTGTTATTTATCTGCACCCGACTTCACTAACTTCATAGACTTTGAGGGACCAGTCCCACCTGTAGGGACCCGACATCTAGCTGCCTCACCATCCCCTCAGAGATCTACAGCAGCGCTGGTACAAATTACCAGAAGACTACAGGTGGCGTCACGAACTGTATATAAATCTATCCCCTGTAAATATATCCCCAACATACGCCAGACCGCCAGGGCCACAGACCGAGCCACAGCTACCTGTGACAAACCCCATAGACTTCCATGGGCTCGGCTCTGAGTACCCCATTGCCCTGGTAATCCACAATTGTGGTGGCGGGTCGAGACATAGGATCTAGAACTATTGAGGCAGGAGGTAATAGGAATTCCACGCATCAGCCTAAAGTACAAAGGGCCTAATGAATGAAATATGCGAAGCTTCCTAGAACTTTGTGTAGTGACGTTCCTCTGTTATTCCTACTGGAAATGTTTGCATACATCGATAAATAAGAGTAACCATTCTTCTTGGCAATGTGTGTCCTCAAACAATCTCTGATATTAGCAGACTGTGTTCTGACACATCTTATTGACAAGGAGAATAGTAATTATAAACTTTAAGCATACATTTCCAGGAGGAATAACAGAGGGATGGCCCAATGCAGAGTTCTAAGAAAAGATGTTTAAAGACATTGTAACGATTCCACCCAACAGTGTGTCGTTGTAGTGATTGACAGCTCAGTTGTCCAGTTTGGTGCAGGGGTGTGTTGAGCTGTCTGTGTTTTTATTGACAGCTTTACTGTACAATCCGAGTCTGGCCGGTGCTGAGCTCTCGTCAGGTGCTCCCTGTTCCCTTGATTGCTCAGCTATTTAACTGGATAAGTGGATTGTTTTCCCTGTATCTAGTGCCTTGCTCATTGATCTATCGCTGCCTGACCTTGGACCTCGTTCTGACCATCCCTTTGTTTAATCCTTTTGCTCTGATCCGCCATCCTCCCAGTATTTTGACCTCGGACCATTACTTGACTACGTCTGTGTCTCTTCCCTCTGTTTGTGACATACCCTCCTGGCTACTGACCTCAGACGCCTTGACTATCCCAACTGGCGACCTGTCCATGAGAAGTGACTCAGTATCACAGACAATATTATAAGCATTGCTGATATTTCTTGCACGGCTGCTTGTAAGATCTTGCGTTATCAATGGGTATAGTGCACAGTACCTTGTTGAAGGAGTGTCAGTATTGCCTCTCTCCACCCCATGAGGAATTGCTGCACATGATATCGTTTTTAATGAAGCTCTCCCTTCAAAGTTTTTTATCCTCTTAATATATTGCCTTCATCATATTATATAGCACTGACCCCTCTTCACCTCCTGACCCGGCTGCTCCCTCCTCCTCCCTGCCAGGGACTTTTGCAGAGATGACTCATGCAGTGGAAAAAAAAGCCCTCCTGTTTCTACATAGAGCTTAGAACGATTCATCTAGTCTGTTTTTAATCACGTGATGTCATAGAAAAGAGAACAATTAGCTGGGTAGAAAGGTAAAATGAGCAATTGTAAGTGCACAGTGCTGTATAATATGATGACTGCAATATATTAAGAGGACAAAATTGAGAGTGCTTCTCTACATATTCTTCTTCACAATATAATACCAATTCTAGGGCATCTTCTCTTAATATGCTTCATCCTCTGTTATTCCTCCTGGAAATCTTTGAGTTAATTTACAACAGGGCATTAACATTTCTCTTGTCTATAACCTGACTGCATCAGATAAAATAACTTTGTTATTATCAATGTGGATGGTGGCATGCACTTAATACCAGGAGGAACTAAACAGCCATCTATTTCCAGAGGGAATAACAGAGGAACCGTACGACGCAGAGTTCTAAAGAAAGATGCTCCAGAATTGTTATTTTATATTACTAAGTCGGATACCTTTGGAGAGCTGACTGTTCTGCTTTACTGCGTAATTTCCAGTGGGATATCTCTATAAGGAATATCCCTCCTGCTGGTATTGGCGCCCCTCTTTAGCTTGGGGGGAGGAATCGATGCATCCTTGCCTGACTTAGTTCAGTGCTAGTTAGATCAGTGTCAGATACATTTATTGACTGGGGTTAAGTAAATGCGGTTTGTAAAGATTTCCCCAGTAATCGGAGACAGTCCCTTATAGGAAGTCTATGTCCATATTCCGGATTTGCATAGCGCATTTATTATTTAAAGCGCCACTCCGGCATGTTTTATTTTATTGCTCTGCGGGAGTGGTGCTATAAATGTAAGTCCTGTGCCCCCTGTCTCATAGTCACCTGTCGTCCCCTCCATTCTTTTTCAGCGTCACTCTGGTCTGTCTACGGCAAAAAATGACCTCCCGACACGCTCCTGCGTCTGCTCGTTCTGGCTCTCATAGACTTGCATTGAGCTCTTGTGACGTAACTTGTGACTTCTGGAGAGTCGGAAGTGACGGGCACAAGATGGCGCAGTGGGACCGGAACGGCGTCGGTAAAAGGTGAAGCCGCTGGAAGGTGAGTATATGACCGGGGGTAGGGGGCTTACATTTGTAGCGTTATTCCACGCTGGAGTGGTGCTTTAATCTTCATCTCTTCCTGCTAATGTCCTAATATCCGATACGACAAATCAGCAACATGCCGGAGAACGGAAGCATGACTGTACAGAATTACTGTGACCAGGATATCTGCCGCGTTATGATTACTGACCCGTTCCCATTACATATAGTTTCCACTGTCAGGGTCCGTCCATCAGGATCTTGCACATTTGGTCCCTATCATCACAATCCCCTCTGTGGTTTGTACAATTCAAGTCATTTGCTTCATTATTACTTTTATTCATTTTAAAACTAAGAATTAAATAATAAAACCTAATAGAAATCTAAAGCTTTAGTAGAGTTATGTTTGTCATGTGGCAAAACTCACAAAGATACTGACATTAAACTTATGTGTTAGAAGGATTTTCCAGGACTGTAACATTGTTGGAGTTACTTACCAATATATCAATGTCCCAAATCAGGACCTTCCCCAAACGGCTTCATGTAGTTTGTGGTATTGTCAAGTGCAGGGGCGGACATACCGCCAGTGCAGCCGGTGCAGCTGCACAGGGGCCAGAAGCTGCCTGTGTCCGCCCCTGGTCGAGTGTGCCGTAGAATGGATCAGCTGATATAAATGCAGCGACCACAGCATGGAGAAATATTATATATCTATAACATGATTGATGGGACAATTAAAGGATCCCTTGCAGCCAATGAGTTATAACGGCACATGTAGGCAGGAGTTAACTAAATCGGCTCTGCTACATTACATACTCGACCACCCCTTATTGGAAACCAGACCGTACAATTGGCTGATTTATGCAAATTTTCATTAAAAGGTGGATTTCTATGCAAATTTACTTTGCTGCAGCTCGTTCAGTGCTGGTCTGAGAAGCTCTTTATTAAAGGCGTCAATCCAGATAAATGTTACTTTTTAAAGGGAACCGGTCAGCACTTTTTTACATACAGTATAGAGGCGGTAATATGGCTGTCCAACAAATAAGAAAAATGATACCTTTTTTGTAGCGATCCAATGAGCCAGTCAGGAGATATCTAGCTTAGAAACCAAATGCTAATCAGGCGGGATGTGCACTGGGGGCGTGTCAGTATTCTTGGACTTGTACACACCTCCAGTGCACATCCAGTCTGATTTGCATATGGCTTCGACATTAGATTTCTCATGACTGGAACATCCGATCTGCGTAAAAAAAGTGTCATTTTAATTGGGGAGAAAGCACCTGTACAACCATATAGCTTTCCTTTAAAGAGTATCCTTCCATAATTATGCATTGGGCTTGATAAGTCACTGCGCCTCTATATCTAGTGCTGGCGCTCGGTTGTGCATGGCGCTTCGGTGTAGGGGGTCACACAGATCCCTATTTGGCTACATTCCTATGAGATTTATAGCAATGGATCCCATCTTTTCCTGCATGAAGCCCCTTTTTGCAGATGTCTGGATGATGCACGTGTAGGTTTTTGTAATAGTACAGTGCCACTGATGAAATAATACGGTGGGAAGTGTTAGGCCATGTGTAGGGTAATTGCATTGCCTAATGAAATGTCTTCAATAATATATTTGAACACTGCGTTCTCTGTCACAAAAGCTGTGTCACCCGCTCTTCTATTTTTTTTTTATAAGTAATTTAATATTTTGCGAGCGGTAATGTCCGCCCGGGCGGCACGCGGTTGGGCTTTTAATGCTGATCTGCGGATTCTCTCTTCACGAGACTAATTTCTGCTAGCAGGTTACGTGCCTCGCTGGAAATCGCGAATATGTAAAAATGACATTAAAGCATCTTTTATGACTGACTGGCTCCACAAATAGGTGAGGAGCAAATACCCCGGTGGTTGGTAATTATAAGTCCTTCCTCCTGAAGGCTTCACGGCCGCTGCCTCTCATGGAGACACGGGGAATGGAGCATGACTGCCTAGGGCGCCATAGTCCCAGAGGCCGGGGGTTGTTTGTTTTCGATTTTTCAGGAAGAAAACATTCTATTCATTTATAGGGATGAGGTTTCCAAGTGGATATTTACACCTAGACGATAACGTGGAGGCGCTGGGTGTCAAGGACTGGGCCGGTATTTGTTATACAGATGCAGCAGAGCCCAGTTTGCAGCACTTATACTACTCTAATTACTGTATGTCATAATTAGTTATCTCACGGGTTATCATCTTATTACATTTTTATTAGGGTGCGTTAATGACACTGAGCCACTAAATGGCATTTTCAGCTACATACAATTGCAACATTTACATACAAAATACCATTCAAGGAGGAACCAGTAACAAATAACACAATAATAATAATAATAAATAGCAGTATAGATAGATACACATATACCTATGTGTATATAGATAGATTTTTTTTTTAATCTATTGTAAATGCCACTGTTCTCCAGATTCTAAGGCTATGTTCACAAGTTGCTTTTTTTTTTTAAGCAAATTTTCACCTGCTTTTTACAGTACTAGCAAAGTCTATGATATTTCAGAAATCTCATGCACACAGCTTGTATTTTTTTTTGTCCGTAGTATTTTGTGCGAAACCTTAGGTTTTGCAGAATGCGGCATGTCCCTTGTTATTTCAGCCTATTTCATCCATGGATAGCATTCAGTGATGGAAGAAACGCAGGTGTCAGGATTTTACGCGTTTTTGGTGACAAAACCTAACGAAGAAGAATCTGATTTTTTTTATGCACTAAACTTTATGAGCATGCACATGAGAAAAATGTACCCTGACAATAAAGCGCAAAAAATGCAATACCATCTAAGCAAAACCTGCTTTTTTTGCAAGTTTCTTACTGCCGAGAGAGCAGGTTTTGCCTGCAGATAAAAAAAAAACACGCAAAAACGCAAGGTCTGAACATAGCCTAAGGAGCAGTGCGCACGTTGAAGTATTGTCGTGTTTTAGTCAAATTTTTTTTCTGCGCAGATTTCTGACAAAACCTGACGGATTTCCTGGTAGCAGCAAAGTGACTGAGACTCCTGATTCTCGTGCGCACAAATTTCCTTGCCGATTTAAATCTGCCACAAGTCGATTCTTTCATCGTTTTTGCTGGAGATTTCATTCTTATTAATGAATGGGGAAAAATCTGTAGAAAAAGCGCATATAGAAAAGAAAAGGTGGCAAAATCGCACCTATTTTACGCAGCATTTTTCCAGCCGAAACGGTGCATACATTTCTGCTGCAAAAACTTAGCGTGTGAACATACCCTTAACGTTGTTTCGGTTTCATTTGTACGCCTCTCTGTTCCTGAGACATAGTCTCCTCATCCCTGCTTTTTTTGCCAATTGGGTGTGGTCATCATGAAGATGCACACAGAAAAGAGTTAACCACCACACCCGGTTGGTTAAAAAGACAGGATTTAGGCTGGAATCACACACAGCGACTAAAAAAGCTGACCGTTTTAGTGGGACAATTATCGCAGCAAAATGTCATGAACAGTCATCCGTCTGGCATCCGATTTTCCAGGAAAAATGCGATTTAGTCGCATCTGACCATAGTTGTAACATCCGATTTACATCCGACTTGTGAGAATTTATCGCAGGCTTGCAAAACTGACATATAATGGATACAAAAGAATATTATTTAAATCACAAAAGAAAGAATAGATATATACACATAGAACACATATATATATATGTATATGTCATTGTGACATATATATATATACATATATTTATAGTTCTTACACTTCTACATACTGTACTAGCCGCTAATTCAATTGCCGGCTTTAGTGAAATCCCAGAAGCCGACATGAAATGATACATTGTTTTGACACAGTTAACCATGTAATTTCAAGTATTTTGATATATGTTTTAAACTTACAATTACATAAGTATATTTGTGCAAAATTTCAGACATGTAGGGGTTAATTAAAGGTGTAAATTCGTTGTAAAAAAAACCATTTTTTTACAACGAATTTACACCTTTAATTAACCCTACATGTCTGAAATTTTGCACAAATATACTTATGTAATTGTAAGTTTAAAACATATATCAAAATACTTGAAATTACATGGTTAACTGTGTCAAAACAATGTATCATTTCATGTCGGCTTCTGGGATTTCACTAAAGCCGGCAATTGAATTAGCGGCTATTACAGTATGTAGAAGTGTAAGAACTATAAATATAATATATATATATATATATATATATGTCACAATGAGATATATATATATATATATATATATATATATATATATATATATATATATATGTGGATTCTATGTGTGGATATGTATTGATTCGATTCTTTATTAAAGCTGTCAGTGTGCTTTTACAGTATAGCCGGGGATGAATTGCCGGCTTTTCTAAAGGACACTGATGCGATTTCATCGCAGGTCACACGTGCGGTCCGTTTGTAATCCGATTTTTCATCGCTCCCATAGACTTGCATTGGCGATAGTCGACCCACAATCGGTGACAATCGCAGCATGCTGCGATTGCACTCGGACGTTTAAAACGGACCACAAAAAATCTGTTACTGGGAGCTGCTCCATAGATTAACATAGGTCCGACTGCAATGCGATATTTCATCGCATTGCAGTCGTCCGATTTAGTCGCCAGTGTGACTTCAGCCTTATAGACACCGTGGCTCAGGAACGGAGAGGAGCAGGCGCGTAAGGCCGGGGTCACACTTGCGAGAAACTCGCAGAAGTCTTGCACCTCAATACCGGGCACTGGGGACCAGAGTGTGCGGCTGCATTTATTTCTATGCAGCTGAACACTCCGGTCCGAGTGCCGGCGTCAGTGCCGCGTATTGAGGTGCAAGACTTCTGCGAGTTTCTTGCAAGTGTAACCCAGTCTAAGAGAAACGGCGCTGCATTGAGGACAGCGGCATTTACATCGGTGTATGTATATATATATAAATATATTTATTATAGTGAGACCACACCCACTTGGATAAGAGAGACTGTTTATACACAGGGAAGAGGGAGCTATGTCTCAGGAATGGAGAGGAGTAGAAACAAAAGAGACAGCACCAGATTCAGGAGAAAAGCTGCATTTACACCAGGTTAAAAAAATACGTATGTGGCAGTGACAGGTCCTCCTTCAGTCTCCCTTACTGATCGGATCTATTTTCGTGTCAGTGTAAAATGTAGTTCTAGAATTGTATTCAATGTCGTCAGAATTGTGTGCAAAGATGAAATATTCAGGCTGTCCAGATCTACTAGTGCCCTGAGGATAGACATTAGACCCTTGGTAAAATCCCTGTTCCTGCCATAATGTCCTTCTAAGTTGCTACAAGGAACAATAATGGGTTTCCATTGATGACTATATATCCTGATACATAATCTACAGTGAATAATTATTTCCATTTATGTCTTGTGGAGATCACAATTCCCATTGAGAGAACCCACCAGCGCCATCCTCGTGAGTCCATGAATTAACGTGATGAGTTGTACGGCGATATCGCCAGGATCCATCCCTGATTCTCTCAGACACATGTCCAGATTGATTATTCCTATAGTTAATGTACAGCGGCTCTGGCGTGCCTTCCGCAATGGACGGCGTGGGCTGCATGTTTTTATGCAATGTGTAAGCCCTGTCATTCTGCCCGTCCAGATGCCAAGTGACCCGGGCACAAATATGGGCACATCAATCCTCCGGATTTGGCAGTGGTGTGTTGGGAACACCGGCAAACTGATGCATATGGACATGTGTGCTGCTGCCGTGTAGAGATGTGTTTATTAGGTGTAGATACGTTATGTTCATTTCAGTTTGCTTTTAATAAAATATTTACCTGTTTTTTTTATATTTTTCTTATTTTTTTTACTTTTTTATCATCACAATTTTCCTGAGTCTTGTTCACACTGCTGTGGGATAGATTGGTGCTGTGGCCCTAAACTGACCCCTTTTACATATAATTTTTTCATGTGGCTTTATCTTCTCATGGATTCAATAAGAAAAAGAAATGTAAGCAAACTACATCTGATGATGGGATATTGCCATATTATAAGGAACGTAAGTGAGACGAGACAGACTTTTATTTGTATTATTGATATCAGATCGGGGGTGTCTGACCCTGGTACCTTCAGTAGTGATGATCGGGCACTGAAGTGCTCGTTACTTGTATCGAGCAGTCGGACACTCGGACGGGCCCAAGTAGCGATCATAATGGAGGGGAATGGGAATCCCGAGCATTTTTATGGAGGACCCTATCTCATGGACTGGTGAGAGAGAGAGATTAACATGAGCGTCTACGGGGACCCAAGCATTCAAGTCCCAAGCCATACTCTGCAATGCTCGATACTCAATCTAGCTCCCCAACGCTCGCCCATCGCTAACCCGCAGTAATAAACTGATTAAAGGGACCGCAGCATCCTGGAACCGACACAACACATTCTGTCATGGTATCACAATTTTTAGGGCAGGTGACCATGGGACCATGCACATGTCTAATTATTTTTTTTCCTTGGATACTGGGAAAAAAATCACAACATGCCCTAGTTTGATCTGATCTTTGAATCGAACTCAGCCATGCAAGTCATTGAGTGCGTGGAAAACATCGAACTGCACTCAGATGACATTTGAGTGGAGTTCGATTTCCAAGAACTGACACAATGGAGAATATGGAGAATTTTTTTTCTCCATCTTTCATCACCCAAGAGAATCTGAGCACACTATTTTCACACTCTAATAAGAGTTTGATCAGAGTGTGATTTGTCTAATCAACCCGATTTTCTTGTATGAGACAAAATGCATTTGTGTAACATTTATGGGAGAGAGCTGCAGTACCATTAATGGCCACTATACGATATGGAATTATGGGCCAGTTCCTGTGCGCTGTGACCCCGTTAATAACTTGATTAGTTGTGGTGCCTGGAGTCAGACCTCCACTGATCTGATATTAGTGACCTGTTGTACTGAATGAAGATGATCAAATTATTATGTAGCTAATCAAATGCATAACAAATATCCTCAAAATATTGGATTCTACTGAACATGAGATTTTGGGAATTTCATTTCTACAAATCCAGCAAACTGACGGCCATATTGTGCTAGAGTCTTTTGCAGACCGGAAGGGGTTTAAAAAAAATAAACTCCCTTATACTCGCCTGTCTTAAGCCCTCACCTGACTCCTTCCACCGCCGTTGCCACAGCTCCCCGGGCCTTGGAGGGTGAAGCACTTCATTGATGTCGATCACTGGCCTCAAAGCTGAAAAAAGGCTGACCCATGCAGAAGATTGGGTAGCTACAACAGCAGTGGAGGCAGTACATGGAGTCACATTGAATTAAATTCAGATCGAATCTGCCAAGGTGAATTTATGGAGTTATCTAGTAATAAAAGGTCACCAAAATTAGTGTGGAAAACTCCGTTTCTGTGTAAGGGCTCGTTCAGACGTCAGATTTTCATGAGAGCTTTTGATCAGATTTTCATCAGTTTGGTCATTGCGTTAGTTTTTACCTTCAGTGTTTCATTAGTTCTTCTCGTATGAAAATAAAAATGTTTCTCAAGCCTCTTCGATCAAAAAGTCCATGAAAAATGGAGTTCACATGGATGGCATCTGAGCGCTGGCTGATATTTATTGTGGACTCATAGATTTGCACTGGTGAGTTTGATCCATGAGCCAGATCAATATCGGACATGTCTCTAACTTTTTGCAGATCACTTAGCCACAGACGTGTGAACAGCCACATAGGTTGTAAAAACATGATTAGAACAGCCTTCTAAATGAGTCCTAAGATGAAGCAATATAGGCAGATAAAGTACCTATAGGTCCATAATATTAACCATAAATGTACAGCTGTGCTTTCAACATGATCCATAAATGATCACTTCTTCATGTCTAGTAGCTATGAGTGGTGCTCATGTAGTCACACCCCAATGCCTTGGGGTGCATTGCGTTTAGGCACCCATTCAGTGGCTCCATCAGGGCTTATGTCCCCCACATAACAATATTTGGATGTATGTGCTGATGGGGTCATAGACTATAATGGTGCCCACAGAGTGAACGTGAGATCTGTCGAGCATCATTTTTGGGCATGTGCGCTTACTGGAGGGAGACTGCATGTTGGTGTCCGCCTCCAGTGGGAGTACGCTCCCAAAAATGATGCATGGCAGATCTCCCATTCTCTCTGACTGCAACTTTATAGTTTATGGCCCCATCGGCGCAGATGTCCGAATCCTGTTTTGCAGGGGGTTCGGACGCAAGTCCCTATAGGGATGGGCGCCTGAACGCAATGTGAAAGCACCCTTAAGGGTCCAAAGGCTGTAATTATTATTTATTTATATAGCACCATTGATTCCATGGTGCTGTACATGAGAAGGGGTTACATACAAATTACAGATATCACTTACAGTAATCAAACTAACAATAACAGACTGATACAGGGGGAGAGGACCCTGCTCTTGCGGGCTTACATTCTACAGGGGAAGGAGACAGTAGGTTGGGGGGTTGAAGCAGCTCCAGTGTTTGTGAGGCGGGCTTTCTTGATGAGATGGGTTTTCAGGTTCCGTTTGAAGGATCTGAATGTGGTTGGTAGTCGGACGTGTTGGGGCACAGAATTCCAGAGGATGGGGGATATTTGGGAGAAGTCTTGGAGGCGATTAGCTAAGGAGCGAATAAGTGTGGAGGAGAGAAGGAGGTCTTGGGACGACCGGAGATTATGTGAGGGGAGATAGTTCAGAGATATATGGAGGAGGCAGGTCATAGATGGCCTTGTAGGTCAGTATTAGTAATTTGAACTGGATACGTTGAGGGAATGGGAGCCAGTGAAGAGATTTGCAGAGGGAAGAAGCGGAGGAGTAGCGAGGAAAGAGATTAATTAGTCGGGCAGCAGAGTTAAGGATGGACTGGAGAGGTGCGAGAGTGTTAGCAGGGAGGCCACAGAAGAGGATGTTGCAGTAGTCGAGGCGGGAGATGATGAGGGCATGCACAAGCATTTTAGTAGATTGAGGGTTGAGGAAAGGACGGATTCTGGAAATATTTTTGAGCTGGAGGTGACAGGAGGGAGAAACAGCTTGGATGTGCGGTTTGAAGGACAGAGCAGAGTCAAGGGTTACTCCGAAGCAGCGGACTTCTGGTACAGGGGAAAGTGTGATGTCATTTATTGTGATAGATATTTCAGGTAAGGAAGATCTGTAAGATGGAGGAAAGATGATGAGTTCAGATTTGTCCACATTGAGTGTGAGGAAGCAAGAGGAGAAGAAGGAGTAAATGCCTGATAGACACTCGGGGATTCAGGACAGCAGAGAGTTGACATCTGGGCCAGAGAGGTAGTCATCAGCATAAAGGTGATACTGGAATCCATGGGACTTTGAGTTGTCCCAGGCCAAGTGTGTAGATTGAGAAGAGTAGGGGTCCTAGAACAGAGCCTTGGGTGACTCCAACAGAGAGAGGGTGGAATGAGGAGGTAGAGTGGGAGTTGGAGACGCCGAATGTGCGGTTGGAAAGGTATGAGGAGATCCAGGATAGGGCGAGGTTTTTGATGCCAAAGGAAGAGAAGATCTGTAGTAGGAGGTAGTGGTCAACAGTGTTGAAAGCAGAGGACAGGTCTAGAAGGAGGAGTATAGAGTATTGTACATTATCTTTGGCTGTAAGTAGGTCGTTAGTAATTTTGGTCAGGGCAGTCTCAGTGGAGTGATGGGGACAGAATCCAGATTGTAGATTTCAAAGAGCAAGTTAGATGAGAGATAGGAGGAAAGTTCAGCGTGGACGTGCTGCTCCAGGAGTTTGGAAGCGAATGGGAGCAGCGACATTGGGCGATAGCTGGTTGGGTCGAGGTGCTGTTCTGGCACATAGGAAGACACCAGTGTTGTAAATGGTACATGGTTCATGGTGACAGATTTTTCATTCGGACCCCTGGAGCTTCAAGTTACTGTAATTCTTTGAAGTAGACAATGTACAGATGGTGCCACTCAAAGCAACAATTTGCTTTAAAGAAATGATTTTTGTAATTTTGTAAAATAAAAAGCATATCGAAAGAATTTCTTTCCTGTTTTTCTTTCTCTTAGTGAAGTCATTCAAAGGTCTCATTCACATACTGCTCACCTTGGATCACCTTACCTAGGGGAAATAATGCATGTGGTTCTGTAGATGATTACATTGGGGTTACTGTCTTTGGGTCAATGCTTCTAATCCCAACTCGAAGAAGAAGGATTTGCCTTGTGCATGATTTTACTGATTTATCCGGTATCTTATGACTCTACCGTTATTTTATGGCTTTTATAAACCCCTTTTACTGTTTCCCATGCGATGTAATAGAATCTGGTCTACTAATAAGATCTGAAAAAGCAGCTCGCTATAAATTGTAACTTTGGATGTCATAAAGCCAGTTGGCCATGCTCTGCACGTGAAACATCCTCAGATGCTCTTTTTGTTCTTTTCTGAGAATACTTTTAAGTTTTTCTTTTGATTTTTTTTTTCTTTTTTTACATGTGGTACCCAGACACATGTGTTACCAGGCTGGCTCCATCACGGAACATCGCAGATGGTATTTCTAAGACATGTTTCCCCTTTTCATATCACATTCCTTTCACAGTCACCGCTATATTTTACTGGACTTTTTTCTTCTTCTTCCCAGCGCTGTTATTCCACGGACACTTCGAGGGGAGAAAAGTCTCTTCAAGTGCATGCCCCATTAAAAATCAAACCTCCATGAATATTAGATGAGTGAGGACATTTTCTAAAGGCTTCCCACAGGTCAAAAGATATAATAAATTAGTATAATCCTAAGACAAGGTTTTTTTTTTTTGACCATTGAAACGGCATCTTCTGTCCAGTGCATGAATGTAAGAACCGATATTGTCCCATTATGCCTGTAGCTATTAATTCTAAAAACGCCATGCATTACAAAAATCCATAATCAATTAAAAGAGGCCGGTAACCCAGCAGAAATTTCCATCTTAATTCACTTCACATCCATTTTTATTGAAGTTTCTTTTTCTTGCAAATCAAAACCTTAAAATATCAAAGGTTTCCTCCCGTGTGAAGGAAGATTCACTTACACTATGAATATTAAATCATGTTATGTTCCAGTAAGACTAACATCATTTCTAAATGGTCTATTCGATAAGAGACTGAGTCACTGCCATGTATTTTATGGAAAGGACATTGTGCGTATTACATCATTGTAAGGGCTCATGCACATGACCGATTATTACCGTATATCGGACAAGGGCCATCCGTGGTTTTCATGGATAGCACATGTCCAACTTTTTTCTTTGGACCCAGTGAAACATGTCCAATTTTGATCCGCGTGTCGGAGCAAAATCGGCAGTGCAAGTCTGTGAGTCCATGAATGATATCGGACTTTACTTGGATGACATTCAAGCGTGGTCCGACTTTCATAGACTGGCATAATGGAGAAGGTGGCAGCATTTAAGTTTCTCTCCACATCCGAGTAAAGCTGATGCCCCTGGTCAGAACAGTTGGATCATTTTTCTCGGATGGAGAAAAACAGTCATGTGCATCTACCCTAAGGAAGACACTTCTGCATGAAAGGGTCTCTTATTAGTTAAAAGGGGCTTCAGCAATAAGATGATCCCACTACTGGTCTCAGCCATAAACTGTTGGAGAAACTGGCAGCCAGTGTGCACTTCCCCCTGCAGATAGGATGATTTATTACACTCTTCTAAATCAATGGGTTTACATGTAATGTACAACAAATGTGGTCCTCTATAGCTAAACGTTCTCTTTATTGCTGATTTCTCCACCAGTCTACAGAATATAATTGTGAATATTATTGGGGCAAACTCCATAATGTATTTCAGGGAATTCTCAAACCGGCCAACAGTATCATTAATCTTTATGGACACCATTGGTTGCAGCTGCTGCCATGAAGGCTATAGGGCTTTGGAGCCACATAGGATCTTTTCTTAATGCTGATTTATCCCCAAATAACCTCCCTACTTTAGGAAAATAGACAGCATTAAAGTAATTGGCAACTCTGCACCTCTTCAAGGGAAAAGGGAGTTGACCGGATCATTCGCTGTCTTGGGGTGATTGGATTTCTTGTCCATTAGTATTGTCTGGTTATGGTACACATTGCACAGGGACATGATTGAACTGGGACCACCAGAGTACTATAGAGTACACCAGCCTGAACTTTGATGTAGGCATGAGCTCGAACGGTCTTGCCCAACACTGTATAGGAAAATAATCTACGTCTCCTGTTGTCATACTCTTAGAGATCAATGCATGCAAAAGACTGGAATTTAAAGGGAAACAATCAATTTTATTGACGGGTCTATTAGGGCATGTCAGTTTTTCATATTTATAAGTTCTATTCATGTTTTTCACAAATACAGATAGTCTTATAGTCTATGGGGCTGTTCATATGTCCCTGTACTTTTGTGGACCGAGTGGTCTACACCAAAACACAGAGACATGTCCGATTTTGATCAGACCAAAGGATCAAACTCGCCAATGCAAATCTACAGTTCTGGAGAAACATCCGTCATGTTTTTCCATACGAGAAGTGAACGGTTGTTGGTAAAAACTGAAACACAATCCAGACAGCGATGAAAATCTGATCCAAAGCAATGATGAAAGCCGAACAGCGGTTGTGTGCACGAGAAAAAACACTCACATATGAATGAGCCCATATTCTCCAATAAATACTAATTCTAGAGCATCTTTTCTTAAAACTTTGTTTTGTTATTCCTCCAGGATATGTGTCATGCTGTGATGGTCTTCAGTAAGGGAGAGGGGCCTGAAATTGTCCCTGGAGCTGGGACCCTAACTATCCCTGTCCTGGGGGTACTCTTTAAGGTAGAGAGGCCCAGGTCTCCAAACGTACTATACTGTTCTTAAAACCTAATCAGTCCCCTCCCCCACTGCATGAGGCATGGTACAGAAATGAAAGCTAAATAGGACATAAAGACAAAACTGGGACAGCAGAAAACCTCTATCATGCAAAAGCACCAACCAACAATAGGAACAGGGAGCAATAAACTAAATGGGAATAGGAACCAGGACATAAACACACACGTACAACAGCAAACTACAGATCACTACTACAACAACTTCACTTCAACCACTTAGCTTTAGCACTCAGCACAGGAAGACAAATCTTTCAATGGCAGGGACTAACCGCCTACAGCCAGTATATAGAGGGAGTAAATGATTAGCAGTTGCAGCTACTGTATGGTCTAAGCCAGCATGGAAAGACTCCTTGACTCTCTCAGCACCGAAGGAAAGGCAATCCTTGTATAATATAACATGAATCACACCATCTCTAAAGAAGAGTGCGATTCATTACCCGATGTGACCATCTAAGTTCAGGTCTCCCAGGGGGTTATGTCAACCTCGTGACAAAATTAAAGAACTGGGCATTAGCAGTTGGTGGCGTGTCCCTGCACTGACTGACATTGTCACTTCTTATATTAATAAACTGTAAGGACACACCCCTTTGACAAAAGGAATTATAGCACAATTTATTCATAAACTTCTGGGAGGAATAATAGAGAAACAGTATATCGTACAGTTTTAGTAAAAAATGCTCTAGAAGTGTTATTTTTTTAAGGAAAATTGTAGTTAATGAAACAGATCTGTCTGGAGTGGGGCAGGTTTTATGGAAAATCTACATTACAAGATATAAAGTTTGCCCGTAGCAGCCCTTTTTTAGCGATGTTGGCAGAATGGAAACTGCGTAATCTTAGGGTATGTTTTCACGTTCTGGAATGGCAGCGCATTGGACGCCAGCGGACACCCGGCTCCGCCCAAAACGCTGCCCCCTTTTGTACGCGCGGTGATTCCGCATGTGTTCATTGAACACATGCGGAATCACCGCATCCTATACATAAACTGTGTTATTTATCTTGAGGAGACTATGGAGCATAGTGGAGATGGGATTTCATAAAATCCCCTCCACTATGCTGTAACATCTGGACGCAGCAAATGGTGAAGGAATACGCCTCGTGGAAAGATACCCTTACAGTACATGTTCTCTGAGTGTATACAATAGTAGAGTTAATCTTGAGCTTTTGTCCATTTGTTTTATAGTGTTTATAAACTATGCTTTTACTTTCAAATCCACAGGAGTTATGGCTCCCTATAGCCGAGGCTGGTAATCCTCTGCCTGATGCATATTTATATGAATAAATATTTAACTATCACTTTGCTAACTTATTTAATGCTTCCTTATCTATACCATAAATACCAGCCAGACATAACATCTCTTTTCTTTACAACATTAACTTTCTAATTTTGTGTTAAACATTAACACAGCAAAAAAAGAAAAAAAACTGCTCTGGTAAATGAGGGTTCTGTCTTTATCCAGACAAGACAAGAGGAAATTTGTAATTCAAATGAGAAAATTTAATGAACTTAATGCACGGTCTGGAAAAAATGTAGTAATGTGCCAATTTGGTTCTCGTAAGGCTTATCCCAAACATTCCCATTAAGGTATTGATTGTGACCATTTAGAGGTCGGAATGAGAAGATGAACGTCCTAATGGCCTGTACATTACACTATTAGATGGAAGAACCCAAAGAGAGAAACATGAGCATTGTCAGTGAAATTTACTAAACACGAACAGGGCTGCCAACACTTTCAGGATTTGTTTACTTGATGCATTTTTTTTATCTTTTCATCTGGCATTAAATTTTAATCTGTTTGAAATAATTGTCATAGTTTGGATTTATTTCAACCAAAGCAAAGTTTCAGTCTGTGCTCTAACGTAACTAAATATCTTGGCCTAGGCAAAATGGCCTGGCGCCAAGAGCTTATGTCTCACCGGTCAGTCCAGATGTAGCCCTAAGCAATAGGATGTTCAAGCATTTGTCTACTTTAGAAAAAACATATTTTAAGCTGTGATGTTGGGATATTCAAAAGGTGTTGTCATCGCATGCATCCACCAAGGCAGTCAGCTGATCGCACCAGGTCCGGCTCAGAAAACAGATGATTCTTGCAGAGAAAGCCGTGTCCAACTGCTTCTAGCCATTGTAAGGTCACAGTGATGAATAGCGGTCCTAATGATAAATGGCGGTCATAATGATGAATGGCTGCCCTTACTTTACAAGGACAGCTTGAGTCTTTCAGAACAGGAGCATTTACAGGGTGGCTCTACATTTTAACATATACAGGTGGGTACCAAATAGTAACCTTCCATCTATGATGTCTATGTGCATTACTAAGACAGAGGTTATGTTCATGAAACAACCTTACAATAAAGTTTACTTGTGGGGCGCTCTATCTCTATTGAAGTTCCCCATACACGGATGAAACTTGGCCAAACCCACCAGTTTTATCAGGATTGGTCAACCATCTAATGTCTATGAAGGCCTTTCATCTCCTCTGTTGACAGGCAGGGGAGAGAAGGATCCTGCCTGCTAAATTTTAACAGTCAATCCTTTTTCTTGATGTCAAGATAAGTCACTGCGTTAGGGATTTTAGTAGCGGCTCTCCTAAAGAGAACACAAACGCTCAGCACAACTGAGCGTTCCTGTGTGTGGGGGAGAAATAACCAAGATCAACAACTTTCTGTTGTCTATGACCAGCTTTAGTCAGATGAGGAACTAGCTACAAAGAGTATAGCTCATTCTGGAGAACCAGATCTTCCATTCATCACATGGGTTATACATTTTTCACTCTGTTTCATTGCAGCCTTTTGGTAAATTCAAAAAATTTCATTTTTTTTTTCTCATTACTGTACACTCTGCACCCCATCTTCACTGAAAAAAACAAAAATGTAGAAATTTTTGTAAAATTATTAAAAAAGAAAAACTAAAATCTCACATGGTCATAAGTATTCAGACCCTTTGCTCAGTATTGAGTAGAAGCACCTTTAGAGCTAGTACAGCCATGAGTCTTCTTGGGAATGATGCAACAAGTTTTTCACACCTGGATTTGGGGATTCTCTGCCATTCTTCCTTGCAGATCCTCTCCAGTTCCGTCAGGTTGGATGGTGAACGTTTGTGGACAGCCATTTTCAGGTCTCTACAGAGATGCTCAATTGGGTTTAGGTCAGGGCTTTGGCTGGGCCAGTCAAGAATGGTCACAGAGTTGTTCTGAAGCCACTCCTTTGTTATTTTAGCTATGTGCTTATGGTCATTGTCTTGTTGGAAGGTGAACCTTCGGCCAAGCCTAAGGTCTAGATCACTCTGGAAGAGGTTTTCATCCAGTATATCTCTTTACTTGGCCGCATTAATGTTTTTTTCAATTGCAACCAATGGTCCTGTCCCTGCAGCTGAAAAACACCCGCATAGCATGATGCTGCCACCACCATGTTTCACTGTTGAGATTGTATTGGGCAGGTGATGAGCAGTGCCTGGTTTTCTTCACACTTACCTCTTAGATTTATCACCAAAAAGTTCTATCTTCATCTCATCCGACCAGAGAATCTTATTTCTCATAGTCCTACATGTGTTTTTATTAGCAAACTCTATGCGGGCTTTCATATGTCTGGCACTGAGGAGAGGCTTCCGTCGGGCCACTCTGCCATAAAGGCCAGACTGTTGGAGGGCTGCAGTGATAGTTGACTTTGTGGAACTTTCTCCCATCTCCCTACTGCATCTGTGGAGCTCAGCCACAGTGATCTTGGGGTTCTTCTTTACCTCTCTCACCAAGGTTCTTCTCCCACGATTGCTCAGTTTGGCTGGACGGCTAGGTCTAGGAAGACTTCTGGTGGTCCTAAACTTCTTCCATTTAAGGATTATGGAGGCCACTGTGCTTTTAGGAACTTTGAGTACTGCAGAAATTCTTTTGTAACCTTGGCCAGTTCTGTGGCTTGCCACAGTTCTGTCTCTGAGCTCCTTGGCCAGTTCCTTTGACCTCATGATTCTCATTTGGTCTGACATGCACTGTGAGCTGTGAGGTCTTATATAGACAGGTGTGTGCCTTTACAAATCAAGTCCTATCAGTTTAATTAAACACAGCTGGACTCCAATGAAGGAGTAGAACCAACTCAAGCAAGAGCACAAGGAAATGGACAGCATGTGACTTAAATATGAGTGTCTGAGCAAAGGGTCTGAATACTTATGACCATGTGATATTTCAGTTTTTCTTTTTTAATAAATTTGCAAAAATTTCTACATTTCAGTTTTTTTTCAGTCAAGATGGGGTGCAGAGTGTACATTAATGAGAAAAAAATGAACTTTTTTGAATTTACCAAATGGCTGCAATGAAACAAAGAGTGAAAAATTTAAAGGGGTCTGAAAACTTTCCGTACCCACTGTATGTCCCTTATCCTGGGCCCCATTCTTGTATATGTCCCTTTCTGCCCCAGTTCTTCAATGTAATGCATAGAACAAAAATAAACAATTATACTACCCTTCCCTCCGCTCCCTCGCTGTGCAGTGTCCTTTTCTGAAGCCGACAGTGTGCAAGCGACAGGAGAACATGAACTCGCTGTCATGCACCCCTAGTCACGTGCACACCAACGTCAGCTGCTGGCCTCTGATTGACTGGTAGCATGTATTGCCACGTACAGACCCGACACTTGACTTCAGACACACATCGAATTGATGTTTGTGCAGGCGTCAGAAGGCCCCTCACCCTCAGGGGCCCGGTGACGGCGGAGACCTCTGCAACCTCAGTTGTTATGCCCCTAGAAGTGTATAATGCTTTACTTCACCATTGATGGTGCTGGAAAGGAATTGCTGCTGGGTTCTTCCACAGATTAAGGGCTTGTGTAGACAGCCCTAATAATTAACCGGACTGCCTCATTGAATAACATGGAGATGAGTTCTGTCTGTCAAAACGACGGAGAGCACTTGTCCCCGTGTTGGTCAATGAGGCAATGCACATGTCCAATTTTTTTCCTTGGACAGTGTCTATCCTAGGGAAAAAAATGTATGTCCAAGTTTAATTCGATATTTGGATCGCACTCTGACAAACAAGTTATTGAGTGTGTGGAAAACATTGAGTGCAGTCTGATTTCCCAAACTGACAGAATGGAGAAGATTGAGACTTTTTTTTTCTCCAGTTTCTCTTTATCCGAGAGAATATGAACATACTCTGATCAAGCTCTGATAAGATTTTGATCAGAGTGTCATTTACATATTCGGCACAATTCTCTCAAATGGTCATCTGCACCGGCCCTAAAGATGATCGTGGTCACTGTGATCAACTTACGGTATCATTAGAGAAAACTGACAAAAGGGATTGTCCAAAGTAGGCGGAGTGTGTAAGAGAGAAGTAATAACTCATTTTTTTTATTGGACATTAGTAAATTAGTATACTCCACTGTTCTGCTGATTTAACAGTCCAATACATCAGAAATTGTCCATGAGTTGAGGTCAGGATCTAGGAGTCGGAGGTAGGCCTGAAGGTGTCACAGTGCATGGCTGGGTTCCCTTGGCTCTAATCAGAAATTAACACTCCTGCTATTGCAGATGATAAAACGACATTGATCTGAATGGTTTCCTGCAGCACAGGCAGGGTCAGATCAATGGCTTTTTATGACTGGAGATCCTTAGTTACAGCTTCTGTTGTATCCAGGGTTATTTTGCTCAAGGGATTATTAGGACGTCTCAGTTCATTGAAGCAAACTTTTTTTTATTTAGGACATAAAAAATAATTTTTCCTTTATTTTATTTTCTAAATTGTGCAAAGGATATACATTTCCATTGTGGGAAAAGCAAAATACACATGATTGCTTTTGTTATTGCTGATATAAGTTGCTAAATATCTGCAATAAAACTGAAGGTCCGTACACGCAGCGTTGTGTGAACAGTGACAGATGGGGGGCACAGTAATGCCACATCAGTCCGTATTAACCTGCGTGTCTTTGTATTCTGCCCTAGCATCCAAGGTAATGCGGCACTTTTACGTAAAATAAAGAGGCACAATAAAGTAAATTATGTACCATAAGATTTCTTTGTGGGTCATTATATTTATCTAGTATTGCAGCTTATCCCTAGTGAAGGTGGCTGAGCTGAAATACCAGATCCAATCCATAAAAAAGACTGACTCTCTTTCGAAAAATATATATATATTTTTTTTCATTCTTAGACTTTAGGCTAAAAAAAGAGGTTAAGAATCACTAAAAGAATAATACTTTGTTTATTCCAGTCTGTCCAATTCTAGAATTACCTTCATTCACATAGCAGAAGGACAGTCCTGTTCCTCTTGCAATACACTGTACCTGTGAGGCTGGAAGGAAGCCATGTTGCTCATAACAGCAGCATATATTGCAAAAAGAAGAAAAAAAAGGTAATTCTCTGGAGGATCTTCAGCTCATCAACATTAAAAATAGCCCCATCCTGTTCCTTGGAGCTAATTCTTGAAAATGAGACCCTTTGTGAATGATACAGGTGTAAGGAATGGTGAAAATTTTAAGTATTCACATCTTGGAGGATTATTAGAAAATGCAATAGATGAGAATGATGAGAGGCAAGACCAAGCAATCGCTAAGGCCGGTGAAGGTATCAGGTTCTTGTATCAGATTAGAGTCATATATTTACCAATATTGGAAAATTTACTTTCAGGATGAAAGATTCATAAGGGTTTCAGTGGTTGGACCACATTTTATTTTTGCTACCTGGGTTCCCTTCACTGTAAATATGGTGGTCATGAGGTCCCATCGGGAGGAGGACGCCATTCTCATTTTTCTTTACCTCCCAACTTGTACTATATTTTTTTGGTAGTCGAAACAAGGCAAACTTGTATACCACTACATCATATTTTAGGAGTAGCTTTTAACTATAGGTGATATATGAAACGTATGACTTTATTGACACCACGGAAAGTGCCACGGGAAAATTAATTGTTTGCTTTCAATTGTTTTAATCTTATGACTGATACAATAAATTTCAATTGATTAATATATAATTGGCATCACGGTAATCTCCAGAGAATCATCTAGAAGTAATCAAAATTTCCAAGCATGACAGGACCAAGTTTACAACTAAAAGGAGACTTTTTTGGTAGTTGGAACATTGCTTTTGGGAATGATGAGAATTGGATTTTTCTTGATACCGCTATTTTTATTTTCTCAATTCCCCCCATCTCCTTCACGATGTTCTCGTTACGGAAAACTTTTGTTTTTTTTTTTACTAAAAACCAAAAGCTACATGTGTGTCAGACAAATGATGATCTTTTTTTTTACCCCAGTCCAGCGTTGAGGTCAGTGGTAACCTGTGGGTAGATCAGAGGCTTGCGAATCTCTTACCTTCCAGCATCCCAGGGACAAGTTTTGATAAGCCATGGCTGGCTAAATGTCATGTGTGTGTAAAGACCCACAGATGGCGTAGCGTCAGCTCTGACAAATCAAAAGCCATTCCGGGGATGCCAGAAGGTCATATTCACGGGCCGCTGACCTGAACCCTGGATCGGAGTCATGTAAATTGATCCACTCATCTCTAGTAGTAATGCTTTAATGATACTTCTGCATCTCGACTTGTGGCTTCATGATATAAGATGGCATTATCTTCTGCTAAAATAACTAATGATGGATGCCAACCCACTGATATCTAGCAGGCTTGGATTTCTGATGATGGTTGTGTCCCATCACAATGACTTGGGGGTCATATTCATATGTATTACTAGTTGTGATGAAGCAATACTAAATTGCAATCTCTTGGCATTCAACCACTAGTCACTGGGTAGCCATAGCCTAAAGGTGCCCATATATACTAGAAGAAAATAGTGCGATGAATGATTGTTCTCTCCTGGAACGAGTAATCATTCACTAACTACTCCAAGCTGATAAGACAATGCATCATCAATTTTAGATTAATTTGGCTGATAATGCAGGTGATCTTCACCAAAAAAGTCAAAGGCACCATTAGAATGATTGAGCATTTGTCGTTCATCCGTCGGTCACTGAACAATCATTTGTTGTCCTTAAAGAAGCACTCCTCCTACTCCCATCACAGTTTTTATCCTCTTAATATATTGCGATCACAATATTATACAGCACTGTGTACTTACAATTGCTCATTTTGCCTTTCTACCCAGCTAATTATTCTCTTTTCCTTTAGGACTATGACCTCACTATCGTGTTAATGGCTACGTGTAGCACATGAGATCAGAAGATCGGAGCTTCAAGTCTCCTAAAGGGAACTATTGAAGCAAGTGTAAAAATGAAAAAAAGTTTTCAAAACACTTCAAAAAATACAAAAAACATAAGTTCAAATCACCCCCCTTTTGCCCGATTCAAATTAAAACAAGGAAAAATACACATATTTGGTATCGCTGTATTCAGAAACACCTGATCTATCAAAATATAAAGTAAATTAATTTGATCTGTAAACGGCATAGTGAGAAAAAAAATCAAAACCCCAGAATTATATTTTTTTGGTCTCCACAACATTGCAATAACAGGCAATCAAAACATTGTATCTACCCCAAAATGGTATCAATAAAAACGTTGACGCACAAAAAATAAGCCCCAAATCAAGAAAAATGGAGAAACAACGGGAAAATGTGGCTAATTTTTCATTTTTTTTTTTCTTACAAACTTTGGATTTTTTTTTCACCACTTAAATAAAAAAAGAATCTACATGTTTGCTATCTACAAACTCATAATGATCTGTAGAATTATATTGTCAGGTGAGTTTTTTTTCACATAGCAAACATGGTCAATAAAAAAAAAAGCAAAAACATTGCATGTTTTTGTAATTTCACCGTACTTGGATTTTTTTTCCTGTCTTCCAGTACTCTGCATGGTAAAATCAATGGTGTCATTGAAAAGTTAAACTTGTCCCGCAAAAAACAAGTTTTCATACGGTCATATTGACGAAAAAAGTTATGGCTCTGGGAAGAAGGGGAGTAAAAAACAAAAATGCAAAAGCGGAAAATACCAAGGTGGTGAAGGGGTTAATTTGTGAAATACTACAGTAGTAAGATTGAATTTTAGCGGAAAAGTCGCCTCTTAGGAATCTGTTCTTCTATGAATAATGATCAGAACATGAACTCCAGTGTAAATATTTATTTGATGTTTTTGTATCTCTATTATTAATTCGCTGCTGGTTTCCCAGGAAGCCTCCGTAGCTGAAATCCTAAACTTGGTAAATGGTGCAAGGACTAAAATGCACTATTGATTTGAGGAGCTGAAGGATAATTGTTCAGTTTCTGCCCTAAATGAAAGATGATTGCTCAGGGATGCATGTGTGACACTGCTGGATTCCCGGGCTATTGTTTATAGGGCAGGGCAGCATCAATTTTCCAAAGGATGACACGGGGGATGTCAAGATTGCCACCTCTTTCCTCCCGAGCCTGACAGACAGCTGAGTGAATGGAGCAGAGAAAGGACTGTGCCTGTATTGCTGTATGCACCAGAGGATAACTGGCAAACAAAAAAAAGCGTCACCGCTTCAAAAAGACATAATCAGCAGTTGTCAGAGGTGGTTACGTTATGTGTGTAATATGTGAATAAAAGGGCACATTGTTCTGTCTCTGTTCTTGACATCTTACGGTGTAGTACGATCTGTCGTTTCTTGAGACGTGTCGCAATCTTTTGTGTAACACTCGGCATCAAAATGTGAAGAAATGCATATGTAAATCATGGAAACTGCACAAAAAGTTCGACGTGATGTCAGATTATGAAGTGGTTACTTCTTTCATTTCAGTGCCATCTACCGTGCATGATGTGTGTCTATGGGTTTACATGAAAAAACAATGGACATATAAAGCTTTGTGATATCTGACCTTTACAGCAAATCGGTAGGCTTCTGGCAGTCCTATGTAAACCATAATCAACGTATTTTGAGATATTATTTAGCTCTTCTCTACTATGTCACTTTGCGTTTGCTATGTTGTCTTTACGGAGTGAGAGCTTATATCAAGTAGCCAAGTCACGGACACAGACAGAAGACGGCCCCGTGCAAGCACAATATATTGGTCCTTTGCAGTCCAAATAGCTCGTCATAAGGCAAAATTCCACTTGCTTTGGAGATATTGGTGGTCCCATTACCTTATGGGCCACTGTGTGGCTGCTAAGGATGCACTAATGGCGTGCCCGCTCCGGAATCAGCCTCCATGTTCTTGAATCGACCTATCTCACCCTGTCAGGGAGTCATGCCACCTTTACCTAAATACAGATGTGCTCTTCCTTACCTTTTTTCTTATCTCAACATATCCTAAGATGAATGGCACTGCTTGACCAGCTTTGAAAAAAAAGCCATTATTTTAAGTACTCCTTCAGGAGATGTTTATGCTATATGTGTCTGTGTGTGGTCATCCAGTGGTTGTGATCTGAACTTCAGCCTGCTGAGTTCTTTTTTTATCTCACGTCACGATAATTTTTAATTTTATATGGTGAGAAATTGGAGTCCTTAGCTAAGTTCAGAGAATGGTAATAGTGGACTCGTCTCTACGTCAACGTTTGCCAAACCCTCCAGTATATTAATGTATTATTCCATAGCATATTGAGCTGAGCAAAAAGATTTGCAAGACCCTGGTTCAGTGGCCAAGTTGGTAGTCTGTGGAAGCGAGACTAGGACCCTACCAACTTTCTCCTAGCTGCTGGCATCCTATGCGCCTTTTCTGATTAGTAGACTTGGGGCGATGTCATCATTGCGGTGTGACCCATGTCTGATGTGGCGCAGGACCTACTAATGAAGGAGATGCCAAGAGTTAGGAGGAGGTTTACAAGGCGCTGATCCTTGGGGCTGCGAGCTACCAATGTAGCCGCTGGATCAGGGTATTGCAAATTTTTTGTTCATCTCAAGTAGTATATTAAAATGAGCCATCAATACAAGGGGAGCCCAGGTCAAATGTGTGCTGTGCAGCCCTCTCCTGTGTGTACTTCACTGGTAAAGCTACATAAATAATAAGAGTAGTAAGTAGGTTTAGTCATCAGGGCTGGGTTAACTCTGCCAAATGGTGCACAAATTGGTGCCATCACAATATCCAAATAATATTCATATATTGCGAAAAAAATTGACATCAAGTAATGTAATAATACTGCCTCAGATACTGAACTTCCAAGTATCAGAGACTTGTAATTGTCCCTGGCCGGTGCAGGCTGAAGGGTATTTGCCTCTTTTACTGTCCCTATAATCCAAACCCCTGAAAGACCTTCATAGATAACATCGTAGCAAAATTGGAGGGCATCACAAAGGCTCTCATATACATTAGACTTAAAGGGGTTGTCCACTACTAGGACAACCCCGTCTTTAAACTAAATGTTCGGCCCCGATAAAATAATAAAACCTATACTCCCCTCCTGTGCCAGCTTCGTTCGAGCGGTGTCGGCACCCATAGTCCTGGGGCTGTGATGCGATGGAATGACACATGATCCCGGCGCCCAATCAGCGCTGGTATCATCGTCTCCATCTTTGGACAAACTGAACATGAAGAGGAAACCTGGGATGAGCTGCAGCCTGGACTTCCTCTTCATGTTCAGTTCGTATAAAGGCGAGATTGATGCCAGTGCTGAATGGACACCATGTCACAACACCGCATCACAGCCCAGGAGAGCGCGAGTGCCGACACTGAGAGAACGGTGTCAGCACATGAGGTGAGTATAGGCTTTATTTTACTGAGGCTGGACATTTAGTTTAAAAGGGGTTGTCCTAGTAGTGGATAACCTCTTTAAGTCAGATGGACCTGCCGATATCGACTGGTTCGGCTTACGGTCTTGCGTGTATGGGGGAGCTGGCCTACCCATAGTTGGTAGAGATGACGAGCGCACTGTCCGATTTCAGACTTCCGATTGCATTCTTCTCCTTGAGTTAAGCCGCCGGCCGATGTGTCAGTCTGTGGCTTTCTCATAGAGAACACAGCAGCACGTGGCTGAAAGAGCACTGCTGTGTATGGGAGAGTCGGCTGAGACGGCTGTCAGCTGAACGATCAGCCGAAGCATTGTTTGGCCGACAGCTGTCCAGTGTGTGTGGCCAGCTATAGAAATAATCAGTGTAAATGGACAATGAATTGTTTGACAGTGCATAATCACATCTGTCAAACAATTCAATCCTATGTGCACTTCCACGTCCTGAGTGTCTACATTGTGTTCACCTCCCTTCAAGTGGGAAACAGTAATTGGAAAATGGGGCAGGTTTACGCAGCCTTCCAGCTTACAGAGAATAGGACGGCAGTGCAATCATAAACTTCTATTTTACAGCTTTTCTGGTAGGCGGGCTGTCATTAGCCAACTGTTTTAAAATGAGCATTTGCTGCAGTCTGGAAAATGGCTTCGGTGAATGTTTGACAGCGGTCTGATTTCCAAGTCAGAAGGATAAGTGCAAATAAAGAGCATCGCTGCGGATTTAGGAAATTTAGACCCAAATACAATGGCCGCACTATGTAGACGCTGTAAATGTTATTACCTGTGGACAATCCTACCATCATATGCTTTATTGTTTACGCTATAGAAAACTCTATATATTATCTGATGTCCCTGTGGCAAACCATTTATGCTTTTCTTATACTCTTTTTATTGTGGTATTCACACTACAGTTTCTAGGCATTGTGCAATCCCATTTTATTATTACAATGTCCCACTAAAATAAGCTCATTATATGACGCCACTCTTCTAGAATCAGTAAAGCCCTGCTGTACGCTGTATACGGACACTGTAGCAAGTGCTTGGTTCTCATGCGGCGCCACCACAGCGAAAAAAAGACATTACATGTTGCCTATTAAGATTAATGGGGTTGTCTCTTGTTTTTAAATTGGGTACAATTGCAAAGTGACTTTAAAAAACGCGCAACTTTACAAATCCCTGTTTGCTCTCAAGAACGGAGGGATTACTAATTTTATTGTTTCCTGCTCGTTGTTTGGGTTACTGGCTAATTCTGCAGTCCATCACAGGTGGCCGGTCTTTTTGGCAGGGAGTGCACTGCTTACAAGGTCTTTGCTTCGTTGCTTGCAAGCCCTGCACTGAAGCAGGTTGGATCACTGCGGTGGCAGAGCTGCTTGCAGAATCAGAGAGAGCACAGTTCACACTAGTGGTGCAACCATGCCATGTGCCCAAAATATCAAGCATTTAGGTGCTTCTGTATGCAGGTATGCATAATTAATTGGCAAACAGTATTAGAAAAAAATGCAGACTGTCTCATTGTCAGTAACCCTTTTAAGAAAAAAAAAATATATAAGTGGTGTATCCTCAGGATATATTATTAATGGACTATTAATATTAGGTTGTTGGGGGGTTGAATTCCGGTGCCCCCATTAGTCAGCTGATTTAAGGCGCTGCCCCCTATTTGCTTTTTCCTATGCACAGCTTCATACATGTTGTAGTGGCAGTGCCTGGTACTGCAGCTCAATTGCATTGTCTCCAATGTATAAAGCTTTACATCACTGTGAATAATGTGGTGCTCAGATAGGATACAATGTAGGCATTAGAATCTGGCACTTGTATGATGCAGGTAGAAAATCGTGATTTATTATGAAACATAAGTGACGTTTCGGTTTGTAACTTAGACTTTCATCAGACGGATTGCCAAGGGAAAATACATTAGTGATTTTAGTGCAGAAGTCATTGGATTGCATTGATTTCAATGGGACTGAGTAGCAAAGAACTGGAAAACCAGGCATAGCAATTACACAATTTACAGAGCTGTGCCTGTTACACAATAATTATTGCAGACCCTTCAATTAGCTGATCCATGAGGGGGTAAGGATCCGGTCCCCCAACAGTCTGACATTGATGAACAAGCCAAAGTCCTTCTTTAATGCAGTACTATGAAAAATGGGTTCCTGAAAGACTCTGATTCCATAAGCTGGACAATGTAGGTCACCACATGACATCACCTAGCTGGTCTGACTTCATCATACCATGGCCCTTACTAATAATCTTTTATCCACCCTGGTATTTCCCTTGTAAATACTCCTATCTGCTGGGGGGATGGGGTGGATGCAGCCCTGACGAGGCTGATGGACATATTTCTACTTCTGCTACAGTGGTCAGAAGTTGATCTCCCCAAGGACACCATACCTGCTGCCTTAGGCTACTAAAACATACCCTTGAAAGGAGGAAAATATCTATTTTTAATGAGGCCAGTGCAAAATCAATTAGCCAGTGGCCTGGAAGAGCAAATTAATAATTACTTTTCTTTGGCATTTTCATAATATCATAAGAGATCTTGTCCATTATCCACTCGGTTAGACATCCTCCTGTCGTCATGTGATGTTGAAAAATGGACGCAAACATGCTTTTATCACAATGCAAGGGAAATAATTTAGTCTAAAATAGCTATTTTTCTGTTTTCGAAGAAGAAGAGAATAACAAGTGATGTCGTTCATTACCGTCATTCAGCCCGGAGACAGCCAGTCTTCACAGATAGATAGCCGTATCTCCATGAAAGGACAGCTTTTTCCCCAAAGTGCTTTCTGCAGGAAGTTGAGTTCAGCTTATACAAGATACATTTAAGTTTTTTAAAGATTTAGAAATACCGTTTTCTGTCCACAGCTAACAGATGCTTCACTCTTCAAACTAGAGGACTAGAAGAACAAAAGGCCCCCAGACACATAAGACTAACGTCAGGTGGACCTGCCGATATCGATGTGTTCAACCGGCAGTCTAATGTGTATGGAAGACGATGTCGGCGGTGGTAAGATGCGGCATGTCCGATTTTAAGCCACCGAACCTTTTGTTCTTTAAGAGATAAGCAGCCACCAGAGATATCTGTCAAAAGCTGTCTCGTAGAGAACATAAGAATTCTCTTAAGAGCAAGCTCTCCTGCATATGGCAGAGTGCGGGGAGATTGCTGCCGGCCAAACGACTGACTGAACCATCAGTCCAATAACAGTTAAAGTGTATGTGGTCTTAAGGCCCCCAAAGGCATAAAAAACACACCTATAATAACTGGTCAACTCTTTTGTGTATTTGAAAATGTCCTGAATTTTCCTCACTAGTTGGGGAAAGAAGGTCAAACATGTAGGAACATAGGCCACTGACATGGATGTCTCCCACTCTCCACTTTGAAAGGTGTAAATTGTATGGACAGCTTTAAAGGGATTCTGTCACCCCAATTTTGCCATATCAAGTAAAGATATGGCTGAATAGTGCGTCCCATAACAAAGCTATCGGTAGGTATCATATATCCTGATACCCCCGTTTTCATATCAAAATACCTTAGTAAAGTTCGGTTTTTGCGCTTTCAATCAGGGCGGTCAGGTCAGGAGGGCGGCGTTTTCCATGTTCTCCCCCCCCCGCGCTCCTCGGCATCACTTGTGTATCGCCGTCTGTGAATCCCACAGACGGCGTTCGGCTTCCCGTAATTGCGCATTTCAAATTTGGCCCAGCGCATGCGCAGTGTGCTTTGCCCTACAGTGGGCAAAGCATAAAATCATTACAGCGCATGCGCTACTCTTTCCTTGCCCCGGAAGTCGTCCAAGGCAAGCAGTCATTTCCGGGGCAAGGAAAGAGTAGCGCATGCGCTGTAATGATTTTATGCTTTGCCCACTGTTGGGCAAAGCACACTGCACATGCGCTGGGCCAAATTTGAAATGCGCAATTGCAGGAAGCCAAACGCCGTCTGTGGAATTCACAGACGGCGATACGCAAGTGATGCCGAGGAGCGGGGGAGGAGACATAGTAAAAGCCGCCCTCCTGACCTGACCGCCCTGATTGACAGTGCAAAAACCGAACTTTACTAAGGTATTTTGATATGAAAACGGGGTATCAGGCTATATGATACCTACCGATAGCTTTGTTATGGGACGCACTATTCAGCCATATCTTTACTTGATATGGCAAAATTTGGGTGACAGAATCCCTTTAAGATAAATAGGGGCTTAATTTTTGCTACAGAAATAATCTACAGTTACTAGAAAAAAATAATTCTCTATTTCTTGGCATTTTACTGGTAATTAGCTAGATATACCTCCAGTCCATTTCACAAACATGCATAAAAAAACAAATAGTCCCCAATCCATGTCAACATCTCAATAGGGCTTCATACTCTTAAAAATGAAAGATTGAATACTTGTTTACCATAATTCCATCACTGCACGAGTCTTTGGTTTTTCTACCTTTTTAGTAATATTTCAATGAGCACTGAGAGCTCGTTGGATACCAAGAGTTGAAAAAGCTAAACTAAGGTCCTGTTATCTGTTGTTCTATGGTTCCCCAGCAGTTGCCTATTTTAATTCAATTTTATAAGCTTCCCAACCCCCAGACCATTCCTTTAACCTATCGAACTGTTTTCTAGAAATAATGAAAATTCTTATTAGAAAAGTGTGTAAAAGTTAATAAAGTTATGAGAAACCTACAGGCAACACACTATTCTAAAGAGCTGTTCCACCAAAATCTGTAATAAGGACCTTAGATCATATATAGCTTTTAGAAGGGTATTTTTTTTCCTTTTTCTAGATGGATTTTTTTCTAGATTATCTATAAATGTCAGTACAATGAAAGTCTTTGTTGTCATTGGAGCTTCATCAAATGAGTCAACTTATCAACGCATTCAGGATGACATCCCCCCGCCCCGATCCAGAAGTGTGCCTATGCAACCCAATATTAATTGACCAATGAACTTTTAACTTTGATAGATTAAGATTATTAAAGAGACAAGATGGGATCAATCGATTAATCAGTCATTAGAGCCACAGACCCGTTCTTGTTTATTGCCCATGTCCACCACTGACCTGGTGTTAGTGATATAGTCTACATTTTTTCTAGCCTTGCATAGATTATGTGTGCTGTACAGTGCTGAATACATAAATCATTCCACATTACACCAAGTGCTTTGGTCTTGTTTGACCTTCCTCATGATGAAAGTGCAAATCATTTCATATTCGAAAATACTTTTTCCGGAACATTTAGAACATGTCAATGATGTTCAAAATTACAAACCCACATACAGTGTATAGTAATTCCCCATGACAAAAATATCTGGAAATATAAGTGAAAGTGTCAAATATAATGAACCCAATTCTGAGTTATCCTTGTCTTACTAAACTGACGTTTGTTGAAAAGCATTAATGGCAATATCTACCATGTGTACATTGATTTGTAGCACTTCAAAATACACCTCTACCCGGTCTCCATCTTTTTTGATCCAAGGATGGAATCGTCCATCAATCTGTAGTTTTGGCCTTCCATTCATGAAACGAAAAAAAAAATGAAAGTGAAATGGCCTCTTGTAGACTGACAAGGGTGGGATCAAAGTATCTTTAGTCCCATTTGGGAGGTTAGAAGGATCACAATGCAGTATATGTGGCTGCAATCCGTGGAGGCTTAATAGATTAGTTCCTAGATATTATATAAATCTTTGAAAGTTTGACCATATTAAGACTTAAGATTCTTGGCTAAAAATACTAAAATCTTAATGTAAAGCCTGACTGGATAGTGAGAACAGAGCCATGGGGCACAGTCAGACAGCCATATAAATCATAACAAGATCGGAATGCAGTGCAAGACTGACCGGTGGCTTTCATGACCCGAGTATGACAGCTGCATATAGATACATGAAGCTGTCACACTTGGGTCAGGAGAACCGAAAGCTAATCCATTCACTGCGTTCTGATCTCACTTCAATTTATATGGCTGCCTGACTGCGCCCTAAGGCTCTGTTCACACTACCCAGTTAGGCTTTCCATTGCGATTTTAGTATTTTTAGCCAAGAATCTTAAGTCTTAAGATGGCCATACACATATGTTGGGCAGACTGATATCTCTCCTGACTGTTTATTGCATATGAGCCCACAGCTCAGCCCACTGTACGTGTGTTTTCAATAAAAAGAGAAGGCCTCTGCCAGACACCTTTTAACAGTGGCCTATCTCTTCTGAAAGTAAAAGGATTGGCCATTAAAATTCCAACTGCATGAAGTCCTCCATACAGATTAGATTAACTTTGTCCGGACCAGCTGATGAGAATGGGTTTGGCCAACAGTCTAATTTGTAATGGTGGCCCCAACAGATGTTTGTTGGGGTAGTTAATGATCTGGCATCTCTGATTTCAGACAGCCGATCCATTCTCCTAAAGATAAGCTCTGCCAAAGATGTCTGGTAGCACAGGAGCACTTACAATTGCCCCTGTGTATGGGAGAGGCGGCAAAGATAATTTGCGGCCAAATGATCAACTGGACCATCATTTAACTGACTGCCATCTAAGGTGTATGTGTGGACTTAGATCTTCTCTTCCAAGACATGATCCACCGGGTAGCGTAAGGAGGCTCTCTTACACATCAGAGTGTTGGGCAGTCCCACCTAAATCAGTGGATTAGGTAGACTTTAATATCTATCGAGGTCTTATTTTTGTCATAAATTTTCATAAATACCAAAACCTTGACAAACACCTTACAGATTCCATGAAAGTCAATGGAGTCCATCAAAATGTTTGGATCTACCAGAAAAATGATCCATAACTGTAATCATGTCTCAGCTATTTAATTGGGATTTATTGGTTCATTGACAATCTTATATCATTACTCTGAATTAAAAATATGGTGTTCATATTCGGTGTGGGGTAGCCATCTTGTTCTGCAGGGTCCTTATTGGACTGAGGGTCACTGTATGCTGGACTAGACCCTTCTAATGTCCCGGCAATAGTATTTCAGCACCACAGGTTTTTCATTGGACACTATTTTTCTGATGACATATGGATCAATTAACATTCTGACCCCTCACCGCGCTAATCAGGGCCATGTTTAACAAAGACCGATTTTAGTCTGGAAAATGCTAATTATTTTTCGGAGAACTTAAAACTGTATTGTTTAAGACTTTGGCAAATGGTGTGTGAACAGGTTTTCTGCTAATAAAGATATCGCTGTTGGACCACAATCTCTCAAAGAGGATAAGCGGGTGCATTGTTTTTATTTGATTAATTTGATTTATTTAGCTGCCGCTCTGGTTTCCCCTACTGCTTTTATTATCCTTTTTTTCTTTCTCACACTTAATCTCTAAATGCCAAATTATTTACTGAATATGCAGTAGTTTATTAAGTGGATTATAGAAGTTTGCCAGCCATGGGATAACTTCATTATTCTGGGTGGTCTCTGTGGAAAGCTTGGTTAATCTCCTGGTTAAAAAAAAAAAAGGTAATCTCTTATTTATGGCTAATATATTCCTTCTATGATCTTCTCCAAATCAACATTAAAATGCAAATTAAAATCCTATTAGTAAATGTGGGTATATTCAGTTTTTCGTTATTTTTCTTTAGTTTAATATCTCAAGTCTATTTTATGTTAGAGATGTAGCAGAATATATGCTGAATATTTTTATTCTGTGCATGTTGAGCTAAGGTAATGTGATAGATCTAACACAATTTCAAGCAAAGCAAGAGCAAACACATGAGGATTTGTGCCAGATAGCTAAGCTCTGAAAATCAGCTAACATTTATGTATTTTATGTCATTATTTGTTTTGTTTTTATTTCATGAAACTCTAACAGCTGTAGATAATATTTGCATCTTAGTAGAGTCTGTGAGCATGAAAGACACATAGATACAAGCTTGGACTGGCCCGCAGCAGAACAGGTCAATCCCCCGGTGGGCCACTGTGTACAGTAGAAGTGGGTACACTAACAATCTATTTGGGCTATATCACATCATTCATTTAAAGAAGTACTTCCATCGCTATTTTTTTATTAACTGTGTGGTCATGTGCATGTAATGTAGTATAAGTGTATTAATACAGTAAACTCACCCGCCACTGCTATCTCTGGTGATGTCACTGCCGTTTAGACTAGACGGCTCACTCTATACTCTGTGTGAGCCATAAGTCACTTTTGCAATTTAAGTCTATGGAGCCTTGTTCTGACGTTCCATAGACTTACACTGTAAAAGACGGATTTTGGTAAGAACTTACCTGTAAAATCCTTTTCAGCGAAGGAAGGAAAGGAGACACACTAGTAATGACTAGTGGGTAGGCGGAGCCCAGATAGGATTGACACCTCAGATTAAAAAGAGTGTTGACCGGCCCCTCCAGCTCGGGCTCCTCCTACTCCTGCTTCTTCAGTCGTACAAAAGCTTAGGGAAGAGCAAATATCACCAGCGGAGCAACATAACCCCTTCTGAAGGACTTCAGAGAAAAAGCAAGAATACAGGTTATGCATGCATGTAGGCAAAAAACCACACAGTTCCAGGTACTACTCACTGGACCTGACCACCGCGATGAGCTGGCAATGCTGGAAAGGAGCCGTAGCGCGTCAACCTCAGTCCAGATAATCGCTATCAGAAGAGGGTCACGCCGCATCTGAAAACACATCAACACACTTCTGCCATGGGCGGGTGCTGTGTCTCCTTTCCTTCCTTCGCTGAAAAGGATTTTACAGGTAAGTTCTTACCAAAATCCGTCTTTCAGCAGCAGAATGGAAGGAAAGGAGACACACTAGTAATGACTAGTGGGACGTCCCAAAGCAGTCCAAAAATTAAGGGTGGAAATATAACCAAGAAAAAACAGGCAGAATCCCAACAACCTTGGTAAATGCGCAACAGGCGCCAAATACAAGTTAACTAGAACTTTACACTACAGCCGCCTGTAGGACCCTGCGTCCTAAGGCCGCATCAGCGGAAGCACTGACGTCCACCTTATAAAACTTTGTAAACGTGTGGACGGAGCGCCAAGTCGCCGCTCGGCAGAGCTGAGCTGCCGAAGCCCCTTGATGAAAGGCCCACGATGAGGCCACAGCCCTCGTGGAATGAGCACGAATCTTAATCGGGCAAGGTTCGCCTTTAAGTCGGTAAGCCTCCAAAATGGCTGACCGAATCCAACGAGCTATAGAGTCCTTGGAAGCTCGTTGACCACGTCGACGACCTGCTGGAATCACAAACAAGGAGTCTGACTTCCTAAAACCTTGAGTAACAGACAAATAGAACTTCAAAGCCCGCACTAAATCCAATGTGTGCAAAACCCGTTCCTTTGCATTCCTCGGGCCCGGGCAAAGTGAAGGCAAAACAATATCCTGGTTAACATGGAATTGCCACACTACCTTAGGTAGAAAGTCGCCCCTTGTGCGAAGCAATACTCGATCCGGGTAAAATTCCAGGAAAGGAGGCGAGCAAGAAAGAGCCGCCAACTCAGAAACCCTTCTCAAAGAAGTGATTGCGACTAGGAAGGCAACCTTCCAAGAAAGCAAAGAAAGGTTAGCAGAATCCATTGGCTCAAAAGGCCCATGCTGAAGAGCCTCCAGGACAAGGTTGAGCCGCCAAGGAGACACAGGTGCCTTCCGCGGCGGAAACTGACGGGTTACCCCGCGAAAAAAGGAGCGCACGTCCCTACGCGAGGCAATAACTTTCCGGAACAACAGGGACAGGGCAGAAACCTGACCCCTCAGGGTGCTAACTGCCAAACCCTTGTCCAGCCCGTACTGTAGAAAAGCCAACAGATTGGGAATGGAAAAAATCCTCGGGTTCCTTGAAGAACCCAAACACCACGAGAAGAAGGCTTCCCAGGTCTTGTGGTAAATTCTAGTAGTAGCCGGACCTCTGGCAGCTCGCAGAGTGGCAATGACTTCGGCTGAAAAACCTCTACGGGTCAGTATTTCGGTCTCAAGAGCCACGCCGTCAAACGCAGAGACTTCAAGTCCGGATGACGGACAGGACCCTGGGTTAACAGGTCCGGGCGAAGAGGAAGTGGAAATGGCGGTGCTGCCAAAAGCGACACCAGTGTCGAGAACCACGTCCTCCTTGGCCAATCTGGGGCTATCAACATAGCCGGGATTCTCTCCAGTCTGATCCGACGCAGCACCAGAGGAAGTAAGGATATCGGCGGAAACACATAGATTAGCTCGAATTGGTCCCACGGGGCCACCAGAGCATCCACTGCCACAGCCTTCGGGTCCCTGTACCTGGACATGAAGGTCGGCAACTTGGCATTGGACCTGGATGCCATCAAATTCACTTGGGGAACTCCCCAAAGAGAGCACAGCAGTGCAAAGATCTCCGGATGAAGACTCCATTCTCCGGGATCCATCTTCTCTCGACTGAGGAAGTCCGCCGTGGTATTCTGAACTCCTGGAATGTGAATCGCAGAGATGGCTGGTACTCTGTCCTCGGCCCAATTCAGGATCCGAGACACTTCCACCATGAGCCTGGAACTCCTCGTCCCGCCTTGGTGGTTGATATACGCGACCGCCGTTGCGTTGTCTGTCTGCACTCGGACTGGTAGACCGCTCAAAGGGACCGTCCAGTGTTGGAGGCAAAGGAAAATTGCCCTCAATTCCAAGATGTTGATCGGTAGAACAGACTCTTCCAATGACCATACTCCCTGAACCCAGAGATCGTTCCAGACACCCCCCCAGCCCGTCAGGCTGGCATCGGTGGTTATGACCGACCACCTCGGAGGAAGGAAAGACTTCCCCAGTGATAACGTTCCTGGACGTGACCACCAACTTAGGGACTCTCGCACCCTGCGAGAGATGAGGATACTGCGATCCAGTGCAATCTGCGATCGATCCCAATGACTCAGAATGAGCCTTTGGAGGGCTCTGGAATGAAACTGGGCAAACGGAAGCGCTTCCATGGAAGCCACCATCAGACCTAAAAGGCGCATACACTTCCGAAGGGACATTGCTGTCGAAGACTTCATAGTCTGTACATGTCGAAGGAGACATGCCCGCTTGTCTGGAGGTAGGGACACCACTGCCCGTACCGTGTCGAAATGCATCCCCAAAAACAGGATTGACTGCGACGGTTCCAGAGACGACTTCTCCCAATTGACCAGCCACCCGAAGTCCTCCAGGAGCTGAAGGGATAGATTGCGAGCCGTCACCGCCTCCTCCTTTGAGGACGCCACAATCAAAAGGTCGTCCAGATAGGGAATAATCGTGACTCCCTGTCTTCGAAGAATTGCCATGAGAGGCGCTAGAATTTTTGTAAAAACTCTGGGCGCTGAAGCCAAGCCGAATGGCAGGGCCACAAATTGGTAATGGTCCTGACCTATGGCAAAACGAAGGAAGCGCTGGTGAGCCCTTCCAACGGGAACATGCAAATAAGCGTCGCGAATGTCGATTGACACCAGAAAGTCGTTCTGCGACAGGGTTGCCACAACGGAGCGAAGTGACTCCATGCGGAATTTTTGGGTGTGGACATGCTGATTCAATCTTTTGAGATCCAGAATAGGACGAAATTTGTCCTCTTTTTTGGGGACCACAAAGAGATTTGAATGAAAACCTTTTCCCCGGTCCTCTGTCGGAACCGGTATTACTACACCCTTCTGCAGAAGGAATTCCACCTCTCGCAGCAGAGCTGCAAATAGCTCGGGCTCTGACGGAATGCGAGACTGGCAAAAACTGTCCGGGGGTCGAGAAGAAAACTCTATGAAATAGCCCGCCGACACAACTCGCGTTACCCAGGAATCCGGAACGCGGGAAATCCAATTCGCCTTGAATTGGAGCAGGCGACCCCCCACTCGAGAGCCCTCGAGCGAGGACCTGGCGTCAGTCTGCCTTGGCGGGCTTCTTGTCAGTTTCCCGCTTGTCTTGACGGAAACTTTGTTTCCAAGGGGTGCGGGATTTCTGAGAAGACTTCTTTCCCGAAAAAGAGGGACGACCCGATCCCCAAGAAGACTGACCGGATCGTCCCCTAGACCGAAAATACCGCCGACCATTACCGGCACTAAGTCTGCCAGACGTAGAAGCCATAGCCCTTCGCTGTGGTAAAGCCGCTTCTTTAGCCTTTGCCTTGGCAATCAGCTCTGTGAGATCAGATCCAAATAGCTGACCACCCTTGTAGGCTAAAGACAGTAAACCCTGCTTGGAAACCGCGTCCCTGGTCCACTGTCTAAGCCACAGTGCTCTTCTGACTGTGACCGCTGAGGATTGCGTCCTGGATAATAATGACGCAGTATCCAGACCTGCATCACAGCTATATCGGGCTGCAGTCTCCAATAAATCGAGAAGTCCATCTATCTCGGATAATGGAGATCTATTTTGCAATGCCTTCCGTAAACGGACCAACCAGAACAGGGAAGCCTTAGAAGCACACATGGATCCTAGTACTGCTCTGAATCCATGACCTGCAGCTTCATAGATGGATTTCGCCGCCATCTCCGTTTTTCTGTCCAGCGGCTCTTGCAGACTCGCTTTCCCTTTAACCGGAAGCAATGAGGATTTACTAAGCTGGGATAAAGGAACATCCACTTCAGGAGAAGGAATCCAATTATCCGTCAATTCTGTTGAACACGGATATAATGCTTCAAAGAACCGTGTCCCTTGAAAACGTTTATCCGGACACAGACGTTCCTTCTCCACTACCGTATTAAGCTCTTCCAGAGCCAGTAATGTTGACCACGACTTATGGTACTCCTGGTACATGCGGCCCGACTTACCAGGCCGTGTAGTTACCTCCTCCGGTAACTATAACGCCTCTCTCATAGCTTCAATTAAAGCCTCTGTTCGGCTCACAAGAGAGAAAGAATGTCCCTGCCGATCCTCCTTATCCGAATCAGATAACTCCCCTTCTGAGTTTGAAGGAGAACCCTGTCCGCATTCCATATCAGATATCTCTGATTCGCTACGTTGAAAAGATGGCACCGGCCTGCACCGCTTCCTGTCATGAGAGGATCTAGCTGACACCCACTGACCTAAAAGGTCAGACAAGCCATTAATCGACTGAGCGATGGCATCTAATTTGGTATCGCTGTAAATCGCAGCGCTTGATGCCGTCGAAGTCTGCGTATCAGATACTTGCGACTGATCCTGTAGCGGATCTGGCAGATGGTCCGCACCTTCCGGACCCTGAACCGACATGTCAGCAGTAAATGGCAGGTCAAAACCCTGTTAGTAACTGGAAACAGTGTGGTTACTAAGCAGACTGAGCAAGTACGCTGAAGGGTTAAAGCTCTTAAAGAAGAGAGTTACCCCAGCTATCTCTCAGTATATAAATAACCTCCTGCGTTCTGATCCCTACCGGGTAGAACCTGCGGCGGTTATTGCTGGAAGGGTTAACCCTTCATAGGGGTTAATGCCGCCAACTCCCCACAACTCCCTATATAAAATAAAAGGAGTGTGCGAGTCCCAGGTCTCTATAAGAGAACGCGGCTGCAGATAAACGCTATCTGTCACTTGGAACACAGATAGGTTCTGCGCTGTGGGGTGATGATATTCACTCACCCAGCTGGCCTCGGTGAAAGTATACCTTAAACAGGAGGAGCGGAGCATGAGGAGCCCGGAGCCTCTGTAATGGCCGCCGTGCTGAGAGAAGCCGGAAGAGAAGGACAGTGAAGCTGCAGTCTCCTCAGAGCGATTCCTGTCACAAAAAGAGCGGGAAGCGTGAAGCCACGCCCCCCTCTGGCTTCAAAAAAGAGCGCGAACTCCTCGCTCTCTGCTCTCCTCTGTCCTGCAGGTATCTGCCTGCGGACATAAAATACAGTCACCAAACATGTCATCTAATACATGTACCAGCGGCTGCTGGTTTGTGGCGCTGTGCCCATCGCTTCCCCCCCCGGGCGGGGAACGCAGTGACCCCCGATGTGTGGTTTGCGTCCCGCCAGGGAAGCAATCCTCATCCCCCAGGGCCGGCGTGAAACTGCAGGGACCACCATACAGGGTATTACAGATCGCCAAGGGAGAGGTGGGGGTCCAGCAGCGCTGAGACCCCTGAGACCTCTAGACCACTTCTGGTGATCCAAGTCTCTTGTCCGATAAAAATAATAAAGTTTTCTGAGGAGCTGCTTCCAGCAGCGACCTATCCTCTGGACCTCAAATTTTAGACTGAAGAAGAAGCAGGAGTAGGAGGAGCCCGAGCTGGAGGGGCCGGTCAACACTCTTTTTAATCTGAGGTGTCAATCCTATCTGGGCTCCACCTACCCACTAGTCATTACTAGTGTGTCTCCTTTCCTTCCATTCTGCTGCTGAAAGCCACTTACTGGTCATGTAGAGAGCCAGTCTGCAGAGCGGTGATGTCACGGAAAAGTGGAGCAGAACGCCGCTGGACACCGGAGAGCGCAGCGATAGTTGAGTCTATTAATACACTCACACTACATTACGTACACTACAATATATACACTAAATGCATCAAATATATAGATGGGAGGGATTTTTTAACAAACTACCCAGTTTATTATTATAGAGAAGCAGAGGTACATTTGTGAAAGAGGATAATGTAATATTTCCATGTACCTGGAAAGATAGAAAAAAAACAAGGCAGCAGCAGAAAAGAGGTGGGCAGGGGTGCAGAACCTCCCAGGCATAAACCAATCCTCCAATATACGTCCAAAAGGGAAGGAAGCACTCCCCATCTAGAAAATTAGAAAAATTTAGTAGCCCATAGTGACAGCAACGTTTCGGTCCAATCGATGACTATTCTAATGGCTTGAGTTCTGCTTTCACTTTTGTAGATAGATGATAGATAATAGATACCGTAGATAGATAGATAGATAGATAGATAATAGATAGATATATATTAGATATATGATAGATAATAGATAGATAGATAATAGATAGATAATAGATAGATATTAGATGATAGATAGATAGATAATAGATGATATATAGATGATAGGTAGATATTAGATAGATGATAGATAGATAATAGATATTAGATAGATAGATAGATAGATAGATAGATAGATAATAGATAGATATATATTAGATATATGATAGATAATAGATAGATAGATAATAGATAGATATTAGATGATAGATAGATGATAGGTAGATATTAGATAGATGATAGATAGATAATAGATATTAGATAGATGATAGATAGATATAGATAGATAGATAGATAGATAGATAGATAGATAGATAGATAGAATAGATAGGTAAAGTGTAGTAACAATGAATCCTCACTGCACAATAGACAATGCCAATACTGAACTCTTCGGCTCCTGTATTATTAGTGACCTTGGATTCTAGGTAACTATAATCATAACCCATTTACATGTAGCACAATCAGATACTTCTGCCCGTGCCGTCACATTTCTAAGGTCACAGCTTTCGGTATATTCTCCATTTCTCCACATGTATGTTCCTTTCTCCGTCACTGTGGCACATCAGCTGTGATTGCTGGGAGACTTCCTGAAGGAATAGCTGTCTCCTGGGAAGGGAGTGTTAAATGAGTCAGAAGTACAAAACAGTCACTAGGAGCAGAAGAACAAAATGAATATTTACTACAAAGACAAAGAGGCTATTTTTGAAAATAATTGGGGCAGATTTACTAAAAGGAGAGCTTTGGAGCGAGATGAACAACCATCCAAGTGCTACTAATACTTTATGATCCTGTGTACAGTATGCACATTATATACAGAAGATCACGACGTGGGTATAAGAAAAAATATTACATTCTCTCAGCTCCGTGTGTATATAAACCTAATCTATAGATTATTTCTGAATACTGGCTGCGTCCGTGTCGGGTATTTGCAGGATGTTTTATTGGGCTTTGATGATACAGGCGTTGCGTGCAGGATGGATATTGTGCCTCTTTTTTATGGATTCTGTTTGATCTCATTCTCTAGATATTTTTTTCAGATTTCTATCAAAGTACGCAGACTATGTTTCAGATGTTGTATTACACCATCCCTGACCATAGAGCCCCATTTTTACACTTTAGGTGGTCACTGTCATTTCAACAAATTTTGCATAAATCAATAATTCAAGTGAATATAAGAAACTTTGTAATATATCTTATCAGTGAAATCAGCAACTTTCTCCACTTTTCAGCCACTTCTTTCCCTCCCCTCTTCCTCTTGACCTCCTCATCCACTATGAAAAAGCAGCCCAACTCAGTCTTGGCCAAAGCAAGATGGACTTCCAGCACAGTGAGGTGTCAAGCTACACCTCCTATTATACTATATATAGATGGAAGGAGGCGTGAGGAGCAGAATGAGAAAAAAAAATGAGGCACATGTTTATGCCGTTATTGAGTGATTTAGTTTATTCCAGAGATGGATTCACAGCTACAAAGCTCAGTAGAGCATTATGATGCAACTTCTGATGTTCTAAACAGAGAATAAAGCAAGAAACCCTCTTTTTCTGCGTACTGTATATGGGCGACAACATAGCAACTGGTCTCCACCCACTGGTTCAGAGAGATTGAACATTACATATAGAGTCTGTAGAGTCAATTGGCATTTGTGCACACTGCCTTCTAAGCAGAGTTGGTTAAAGGAATTGTCTACTTTTAACAATCCTTTTTTTCTGAAGTATCCCATAAAATAAGAAGATTATAGGGCATCTCACTTCTGTGATTCAAAATAATCGGCTATAGCCTGCAAGAGAATCTGGCACCCCATGCTTAATTTCCACAACACCCCCCCTCGGGTCTGTCCTTTAAAATTAATAAACTTTCTGGGCCTTTGTGCATGCCATCGATGTGCCAGCTCATCCAGAGCCTAATTGATGTAGGTATTGAATAAAATATTCTTTAAATTCAGAATTTCATGAAAAGCTATATGGGCAGGCATAGTTGTATCTGTGATAAGCGCACGCAACATAACAAAAAAAAAGGCTAAAAATTAATGATGAGCATGCTTGCCACTAGATCAGGGTGCTTGGGTATGCATCGAGTATCGCGGGTGCTCGAGCATCTTGCTTGTTAGACAGCCATTAAACATGCGGGGTTGCCTTCCATGTGCGGGGCGGGGACTCGAGCACCCGTGATATATGATCTAGTAATGAGTGTACCCAAGCACCTCGACGCGCGCTCGCTCATCACTGCTAGAAATAGGTTTCTTTTGGGTTATTCTTTCGCATTAATTTCAGACTGTCTCAAGGATGAGATCAATGATTGGAGGGTCTGCATTAAGAATTCGTATGAAATGCTGTAAAAGAGTTACAACTTTGGCCCAATCTCATATACAGTGACCCCACTGTTGCAGAGAATATTGCTTGCATAACATTCACGCTGCTCTGTTTCTCCATCTCAATCAATGTAAATCTATTGCAGATGAACGTGCTAACAGTAGATGACATTGTAGAGGTCTATGGAAGCTCAACGATAATGCATTTGCTAATGTAAAATGATAAATGGTAATTGAACTGGGAAGTGCTGGAAGAGGTGATTAGTGGAAGGGATACTGCCTTATTTAAATCACCACTGGCCCAAATTCAACGTTCTGTTCAGCACTTCTGCACTTCTTCAGCATAATCTTCTTTATTGGATGTAACTATTCATAGAACAAAACAACATTCAGCCATTAGAAATGAAGAGGAGCGAATTGTAGGTCACAGCTGTGGTTGACCCTCCAGCGAGTATTGGGCTATCCACCAATGATTTCATTAATCACCTGTAGCATGGTCATGAATATTCATCAAATGAAACTTGCTGATGACAATGACTAAATTCATATATATTTTTATGGGATGTTGGGAAGAACTAGATTTATGGGTAGTGTTTACAGTATAAGTAAATGGTGAAGACTTTGCAACTTTTATGAGTCTTTTGCTACAAGCGAGAACTTGATTGCATGTCTTTTGTGAAAATGATAATGGAAGTAATGGAGTCTTGTCTCGCCCCCAAAGAAGTTTGAGGAAAAGCATAAAAATGACCTCTCTGACCTTTCCCGGCACCTGCGCACTGCAATACTCTGCTCTGCCCTCACCAGGGCAGAGCAGTGTGCCTGCGCAGGAGCCGCAATGGGACGGAAAGAAGAGGCCGGCTTCGCTACAAGATGGGAGGCCCCGGACCGGACTGCGACGCCCATCGGACCTGACCAGACGGCGGACCGCCCTGGGTGAGTATAATATAACTCGTTTTTCTTCTCTATCAGGTGACATCGGGGGCTTATCTACAGCATTACAGAATGCTGTAGATAAGCCCCTGATGGCGGTGGCCCTATCTCATAGGGCAAAAATGGGGAGACCGATTCCCTTTAAGATAATCCTGTAAAAACTTTTCTCCGTGTCTCATTCTTTCCCTTATAATAGTTTTGACCAGATTCAGCACAGGATAGAAAAGACCTAAAACATGTGTTCACTCTCCAAATCCCCTCCACTATAATGTTTTTGCAATGTCTTGACTCAAAGATTTGTGCAGTAAGCAGATCCAAGCTGTGCGGGGAATTCACTCCGCAATTAGTAAAGGCAAACTCAGCAGATGCAGGTATATTGTCCAGTGCTAAGAACACCTCTCAGGTCATTATTCACATTCGATACTCGGTATAAACAGTTTTTTGTGTTCCCGGAGTTTTGTCTTTCAAAGAAACAGCTTATAAATGATCATAAAACAAATACATTAATCTCACATTTTCCTAAAACTTTTTTTTTTTCGACATACTGATACAATGCTAAATTTGAGAGTGGACCATGCTTAATAGCATTAGGGTAAATACCTCAATTTTTTTGTGTATTATTAGTAACCCTTCCACTGCCTACTGAAGCTTTGCATATTTGGTATGATTGAGGTTAAGGGTCACACGAAGACAGCTTTCCCAAATTCAAGGAAATAGAAAGCTTAGTAGCCGATGCTTGACGTCATAGAGCTGTTGGTTGGTATTAGTTCTAATACTGAACTTCCTGCTGGCATCGAAGGAGAAAGAACTTTTTCATTCAGCGTCTGGTCCCAGAATTTATATATAGGACTACATATATGGAATTTCTAGTTAAAAAGCTTTCATATTGGTTACTACTCCCTATCTAATAATGATGATAATAATAATGATATCATGATTCATTAGTGTTATATCCACCTTTGAAATCTGAACAAACTTCCATGTTTGTTTTAAGCATTCTGGTGTTCTTTTGGACTTAAAGCAGAACTGTCTGTTCAGCGAATTTTGCATAAATCACTAGCACAGATAATTATAAGAAACTTTGTAATGTATCTTGTCAAAGAAATCTGCTTTCTTCTCCACTTATTAGACACTTCTTCCCTCCCCCTTGCCTCATGAACTCACCATCCACTGTGAAAATGCAGCCCAAGTCATCTTGCTCAGAGAAGACTGCAGATGTCATATGACACAGCACATTATCTGATGGAGAGGGGAAGGGGAGAAGGAGTGAGGGGTAGAGAAGGGAACAGACTGAAGCAGAGAAAAAAAACAATGTGCACAGCTCTGTAACAACTGTTTTACCTCTCATCAGAGCTTGATTCAGATCAAAACGGCTCAGCTCTGCTGATTAATGTCCTATTTGCTCCTGTAGCTCGTCTATGCGCTAAAAAGTGAATGAAGAGCAGGCATTCTCGTCTCTGTGCTGAGCTGTCTATGGGAGACATAACTGTAGCTCATCTTCTCCCCCACCAAAGAGTGAATTGCAAATTACAGATAAAGGTAAAACTTGACCATACAGAATGGCCAAGATTTGTGTTATTCCTCATGTACACACACAGGACACCATAGTTACTTAAAAGCACAGTAACCCTTTAATATTACAGTACTGGCAGCTTCCTTGTGAACTCACTGAGAACATATGCTTTTATTTTTCATTCCTAAGGGTACCGAAGAACATGACACTAATGGGCTATTTATATTGTTCATGTTTCTTCCTACTTTTATAAGCCAAGAGCGTTCAGTAATGTATTTTCACACATTGTCTGCCTGATTCCCAAATATTCATCTGTATAATATTGGCAGTCATTGAGGACATTGCACAAATGACACGCAGAATTGTCCAAACATCGAGGTTCTTAGATGTCATTGAAGTTGTGCATGTTTCCTCCAAACCAGATATTTATGGAAATTGTCACACATATGTAGCGTGTAAGACTCTTCCCTTTTGGAATTCCACATATGGAGGACAGATTGTTCAGAACTGTAAACTGGGAGTGTGGACAGGAGACATATTTTAGTAATTCTTCTAATAAATCATTCAGTTTATTTTTATATAATATAGCTACAAGAAAGTAAACCTGGAGGATTGGAAGAGTTAGACGTGGACCTTCAGCTTTCTTTACCTATACAATAACCCAAATCATGAGGGTATTCCAGACAGCTAACATGAAACCGGAATTAGGTTACCTACAAGTGAACCATGAGTGAGGATGGAAATCAGTATCTTCAGTAAGACACTGGAGGAAATCTACTAATCCTGTCTGATTTTTACACCATGCACACTTAGACTAAACCGTCTACAGTGTGCCAAATATGACAGTGTCTCATGCTGTTTGATTAATATTGTGCCTGCCGAAACTGCCCAGCTATGCTTACACCTCCTATTTGTTAACTAATTTTCCAACAATACTTTGTGCAGAAATAACACTTTAGAGTAAATCAGTAGAGATGAGTGTATTGGGCAAAATTTGGCAGTCCCCCTGTTTATTTCTCAGGAAATTTGATTCACGGAGAAGTTATTCTCCACTAATTTAATGTCCCTTATTAAGCTCAGGGGTCATTCCAGACCCTACAACATAATAAACCTAATATGTAAAGAAAATACAAATCCTCTTTATACTCACCTGTCTGCTTGCCTTTCTGGACCCTCCGCTCCTCATCATCACTCGTCCGGTCCTCACCGCATCTTCAGATTGCCTCACATTCAAATCTCTGGGCCTCTCACGCGGAGACAGGGCTTGAGGACTAGACAAGATCAACAGGGTTCTGCACATGTGCATGCATGATGAATGTGCATGCTGTGATGTCTTGTCATCATGACTTTTTGAGCGCTTGCACAGAATCCTCTCAAGCCTCATCGAAGCTGGAATTCACAGGCCAGAGCGAGAGGTTCGGGGATTTCAGCACAAGTGGCAGTAATCCTAAAATGTGGCGACTGCGAGGACTGGACAAGTGGTGTAGAGTGGTCTGATAGGTGAGCAGTAAGGTGAATAAAAATATATATTTTTTTTACATCTTGCTGGATCCACATTGAAGCAAAGTACACAAAAAAATCAGCATTTTGGCCAATGTGGATTCTTGTAAAATTCAAGTAGAATATAGTTTTACTCAAAATTATTTACTCACCTCCAAATATCAGAAAAAATGTCTAAAACACACAACATGTATTTAAAAACTCGTGTACCCGTATATATTATTGCATATTTAGCAATAATTCACATACATTTGGCACATTAAGTGGTGTTGTTAGAGTCAGGCAATCAAGAGAAATTAGACAAATTGTTTTAGAAGACAATCTTCTTGGCCAGTGACCTCTTAGGCTAAGTTCACACGTTGCGGAATTGCCGCGGATTTCCGCGGCAATCCCGCACTTCTCCCGCAGGAAATACGCACGTTTTTTTATGCTGATTCCCGCCAGAATAATAGCGTTTTGCAAGCGTAATTAGCTTGCAGAATGCTAGCGTTTTCCTAGCGATCTGTAGCATCGCTTGGAAAACTGATTGCAACGTGTGAACTTAGCCTTACACTTATGTCAATCATGTAGCCTTAGGTTGGAGCAGGCCCAAGTTGATAATCTGCCGAGCAGGGCAGATGCCCGCTGGGCCGGCGGCTCTGAGCTACAAAATGGCCCTCTGGCCCTTTAAATTTTCTACACAGGCCCTGGTGCAAGCGCTGCGGCCCTCGTCAGTGCAGGCAAGCAGGAGAGTGCACAGCACGGTTTGAAAAGCCCGCCACCGCCGCTGCAGCACACACAAGATGCCCGCCTGAGCTTCACTCTGATGCTGGACAGTACCAGCGTCTGAGAACAGGGGCTCTCCTCACCAAACCCCGGCCGGCTCCAAGTCCTCAGACACTCGCTGGACAGTGGACCCACCTCATCCTCCCCCCATCTCAGGTGAGTACCAAGATGAAAGGTTTTTTTTATGTATATACATTTACAATTTCACCTGTATAATGTATATAGAGGCTGTATGTACCGTATATAGGTGACACTGCTGTATATAATCACTGTATCACTTATATAATGTATCTACAGCAGTCTATATACATTATATAGCCGAAACTGCAACTGTGGTATGTACACTATATAGGTTATACCACTGTGTGTATATATACTGCGACCGATGTGTATAGCCCATAATACGCCAGCCGCAGTGTATATGTGTATGTATGTATGCGTGTATGTATATATATTTATAAATATGTATCTGTATATATATACTGTATATATATAATTCAAAAATATTGAGGCAGCACACCATATGAAATTAGAAAAAAGTGCTTTTTAATAGTCATGTGGCTATATGTAAACCATGAGTCATATCATGTCGGGTTCTGTAATGATTTTACATAAGCCGGCAATTGATTTAGCGGCTATTATGCTATGTAGAACTCTAAGAACTATTAATAAATATATATATATGTGTGTATTCTATGTGTATATACTGTATCTATTCTTTCGATTCTTTATTAAACCAGTCAGTGTGATTTTACAGTATAGCGCACTGCATTGCCGGCTTTTCTAAAGGACACCGGTGCGTATTTCTTGCAAGTCACACATGTGGTCCGTGTGTAATCCGTATTTTTCTTGCCCCCATAGACTTGCATTGGTGTTTTACGGCTGTAATACGGTGACAATCGCAGCATGCTGCGATTTTCTCAGCCCTTATAATACGGCCGAGAAAAAATCCGCTGGTTCGAGCTGCCCCATAGATTAACATTGGGACGAGTGCAATGCGTTCTTTTTGCGCATAACACTCGTCCGTATTTCTCGCTAGTGTGACTCCGGCCTTATAATAAAGTCTTAAAGGGTTTGGCAGGTTTTGTAACCTCATTTACAAATACCCTATTAGAGCATTATTATTTAGAAGAGGAAACCTCTCATTCAGAACCTTCATTAAAGGACTGGAGCAAAAACAGCTACATAGAACATCTCTTTTTCTGGAGGACCCAACTGGTTGATTTCAATATGCGTAATGTCATACTTCATTTCCCCTGTGGAGGCACTGCAGGATTATTGGGCACTTGCTGCCAGCTTAATCAAACAGGTCAGTGTACTCTATCAAGTGCTTCATTAAGACTAGTGTGCAGTACGCCAGCCTTAATGAATCTCTCCCAATGTATTCTTGTAAAAGCTTCTTTTTGCTTACACATTTTCTTCTTCTAGGGAGGGTAACCTTACATTAATGTATCATCTCCACTACATGGATCTTCCCCCATAGCTCTAGGCCCATCCTGTGCTCCTATGCTACATCCAGATACACTTTTCATATTATTGTTTTTGCATGTGTGTCAGACTCATTCACTCAGCGCATTTTTTATTCCCTCTAAACTGATGTTTTCTCATTTTTCTGCTAGTGGAAATGCCAGTCAAGGCCAAATTATCCCATGTACTGCTTGTTTGTCAGTTTATTATGACAAAAGCAGAAATGTAGAGATGGATTCTGTCATTCAGCGGAGAACAAAGGCAATGTTATTTTCTTCTTTGTCAGAGATGTATTTCTTTGTGATAGTTTTTGTTTGTTCAGCTTCGTGTTTGAACAGATGTACTGTGTGTGAGCGAGCATAAACACTCTAGATTTAGACACTTACAATTACGGCTTGTTCACTCTCCACACCTTCAGGGTACCTCTCTGATTGAGTAGTTGGTGACCTAACCTTGCCCGGGCCTTCAAGTACAAAATGTGATATAATGCATCAAATGTATGGACACAATTAAGATTTTTCTGGAAATAATAATATATCCATAATAATGGGGATTATAGAACAGCATTATCATTGTATATACACTTGTGCCCTTCCTTATCTTTCCTCTTGGGTTGATGAGTGGTGGGAGATGATCAGCTTGGAAAAAAAATGGGACTTTGTGATACTTTGTTGGGAAATTTTTATGCTGTGTGTGTCGAAATGTAGACACTTCAGTTATAGGAGGTTGGCTGTGGAGGAGCCATCGGAAGAGCTGCCAATTATCTAGTCCTTGCAGATGACATGGCATTGGAAACTGTAGTCTCTATTGGACCTACTTGTATGAAAGAAGTAGGCCAATGAACCACTACACTGGAAGAGCTTAGCAATGAATCGAATGATGCATGTTTTAGATCCATTTCTTATTTCAGCCTCCGATTTAATGGATGTTTTCATTAGTACAATCCTTGTAGCCGATGTGAAGACTACTAACCTAGTCAGAAGGGTCTAAAATGTAAATGTTATGATGTTTTCAGCACAACCATCAATGTAAACATACTATAATTGTTACTTTAACTGTTAATCTTCAGGAGTCGTCCAGGACACCAGTCCATAAAGTAGCTTGTGTTTGGTATTGTCAACACATCTCCATTTAAAGCAGTGTTTTCCAAACTCCAGTCCCCACGGCCCCAACATGTCATGTTCTCAGGATTTCCTTAGTATTGTACAGGTGTTGGAAGTATCAAGGCATCAGGAATTCTCTCACCTGTCCAATACTATGGAAATCCTTAAAACATGACCTGTGGAGCCTGTGAAGACTGGAGTTTGGGATACGCTGATTTCAAGGAACTGGATTGGACTGCAATGCCACAGTCTGCAAAGTTTCGAGACACTATTTTTAAGAAGATGTGCTGATTGCTGGGGATCTAACTGCTGGAAACTCCATGGGATCCCAAGATTGATTCTCTACAACTCAAGGACTTGGCTTTGTAGAGCCCGTTCTAGAGTAGTGTGAAGGTACCCAAGATTGACCTCTGCTCCATTCATTGTCTTGGATGGCAAGAGAAAGCCGAACGCTGTATTCGGATATGTGTGACTGTGCCACAGAAAATGAATGAAGTAGAGATCAAGCATGTGCACATTTTTGTTTGGGTTCCAAAGCCCAGATCTCAAGATCATGAGGGGACTCCATGGATCAGTAAGTTATCCCCTTTCCAATTTGGGAAAAACTTTAAGACAGTCATTAAGGTAATTTACCCAAGAAAACTGGCTTTTGGTAAAGATATGCAATTGGAATATTAATGTGAAGGATAACATTGTTGTGATATCACAGAAATTGATGCCGTGATGCAAAAGATAACGTTTATAAGAACAAGAAAAACAATTATCTATGTTAAATGTATTCAAGAGCGTTTTGTGTTTTTGTTTGTAGATCATTTTAAGTATCTGACCAAAGTGTTTTATTAACATAAAGGCATTTTTCATCCAAAGTTTTAACTGAGCTGGAAATAGATGGAGGCATTGGTCTGAAAAGTCTGGGACATCTCTTCGTTCAGGGGACCTGCTGGGTGATAAATGTGAAGAATCATTCAACGTGACGACATATTTTTCATCATTACTCCACTCCATTAAAAGATGGTCCAGTTACATTGATTCCAACTAGGGGGTATCATTTGCCATTAATAGATTTATAAAGCTCATTGACAATGAAGGTCTAAAGCCAATGGCGCGCAAGCCGAGAAAAAACAGGAACATTTGCTGCGAAAAAACAAGAAATAAACAGAAAAATTTTTTTCAATAATAAATAAAAAAGTTCTTCAATCATCACAGAGATATCACAAAAGGAAGCTGATTGTCCTCGTTTACAATCCAAGGCCATGTATTGCAAAATGGCTTTACCGATCGATACACCTTAGAAGGCATCTCCAGGTTATGAGATACAATTTATTATACTCCGAAGAACAAATCCAATGTATTGTACTAAAACAATTACTCAGCAAAATTCTCCCCATTATTTATTCAGTGTCCATAATTATCTCCATCTCTCTTTAGACAACACATTAATGAGTTTCGGAATATACTTGGTTTAGCCCAAAGGCAAGTGAACGTTTTTAATGAATATCTATAATCGTCTGCAATAATGTATTATAATATGTTGTCTAAGGAAGCATCAAAATGCATATTCACTGATTCAGCGGAATAAAAGCTTCTGACGGAGGCCACGTCAAAGTGAAGTCTAATTTACATATTAAGGCTAGGCAAGAAGGGTTTATTTTTATTAAAACTGTTCATAATCTTTGCTTCATAACCCTATAAGGTGACATATACATCTGTACACTATGGTAATATGATTAGATCTAACATGACTGCTCAAGACAGATTCAGCCACGTGTGGTCCCAGTGCAATAATAATATCATCCTCTATGGCTGTAAAACAGTATTAATGCCCCACTATGTGGCCCCCATCCAGTTATAATGTCCCTTATAGTGTCACTGGAATTTTTATGTAGTGTCATCATTGTGGTCCTTTTGGCAGTTGAAAAACCCATCCCAATCTCTTACCTTTCCCTACTCTGTCCATTTCCTCCATCCTTTAGGGTAGGCGGTGCAATGGGACACCAATATCATCAGTAGCTGCGGACCCGTGATAGACCTTAGTGCAGAGTAGAGAGCCGCTGGCTGCTGTGTCCCTACTGCTTATACAACCAAACACTATCTGTTCTCAGGATCTACATTTTTCCTGTACATGTTGGGATGGCATGCTACTACTTCTCCTGTCCTGTATGATAGATGTAACTCTCAGCATCTGCTCTTATTCTGCTTATGTGACCACTGCACAGTACCACTTCTCCTGTCCTGTATATATACACTGCACAGTACCACTTCTCCTGTCCTGTATATACACTGCACAGTACCACTTCTCCTGTCCTGTATATATACACTGCACAGTACCACTTCTCCTGTCCTGTATATATACACTGCACAGTACCACTTCTCCTGTCCTGTATATATACACTGCACAGTACCACTTCTCCTGTCCTGTATATATATATACACTGCACAGTACCACTTCTCCTGTCCTGTATATATACACTGCACAGTACCACTTCTCCTGTCCTGTATATATACACTGCACAGTACCACTTCTCCTGTCCTGTACATATACACTGCACAGTACCACTTCTCCTGTCCTGTATATATACACTGCACAGTACCACTTCTCCTGTCCTGTATATATATATATACACTGCACAGTACCACTTCTCCTGTCCTGTATATATACACTGCACAGTACCACTTCTCCTGTCCTGTATATATACACTGCACAGTACCACTTCTCCTGTCCTGTATATATATATACACTGCACAGTACCACTTCTCCTGTCCTGAATATATACACTGCACAGTACCACTTCTCCTGTCCTGTATATATACACTGCACAGTACCACTTCTCCTGTCCTGTACATATACACTGCACAGTACCACTCCTCCTGTCCTGTATATATACACTGCACAGTACCACTTCTCCTGTCCTGTATATATACACTGCACAGTACCACTCCTCCTGTCCTGTATATATACACTGCACAGTACCACTTCTCCTGTCCTGTATATATACACTGCACAGTACCACTTCTCCTGTCCTGTATATATACACTGCACAGTACCACTTCTCCTGTCCAGTATACTGGGTGTAATTCTCATTATCTGTATTATTCTGTATGTCTTACGGGGAAAGGTTGTTTTTCTCATTATAAAGAGGTGTGGCAAATGTCTGTAATTGTTGGACCATCCGTGAATTTAGGTGCAGTTGTCCAGATATGATTGAATAGGAGGTTAGCAACCCTGCTTGTAGAGGAATTATTTTGTAAGAAGTTGATATATGAAGGGATCAGTCACACAACTGGCTTTAAGATCACAGTCATATAGAGCCATAACACAGCGCTCATTTATTGCCCTGATTTTCAAATAAAATCCTGTGACCATGTCATTTATGTTCCAACACATGGTGAATAGCAGAACACTTCTAGTAATAAGATTCCTTCCACTGTAGAGGTGGCACATTGAGGTCCTACAGATGGATGTTTCCTGACTCTACATAGTCCAAGACTGGCTGCACGAGATGAGCAGCATTAAATGCCTTTATCAGGAGATGTTTATTCTATATGTGTCTGTATTTGATGGATTTGCGAGCTTTAATATATTGTGCCAAAAATAATTCCTTAATGAAATTTCCACAAAAGATGAAGTTGGACACATTTGTAGATGTAACATGGGGCTATATAGACTCTACATGCCACAGTGTATGGTTGGGACTGCTCAATCGACTGGAGTCAACAGTATGAAAGGTCGTCAGTCGAAGGTCGATATGGATTTCAGAAGAACATTTCAGAAGATAGAACTCTTGACAGGTGCGGGTATGTCTTCAGATCCTTTGCTTGGTTTTTCTTTCCGAGCTTTAAGTACAAAGACCACACTTGTATTTATGTAATAGGGTAACGGATATTTCATTTTACCATCCTTTAGTGCTTCCTACAGAAAGTCAACTCTGATTTTCTAATTTCATTTCGGTTTCCATCAGTGAAATGCAGCGCAATTACACCTTATTATTCTAATGTACGTATAAAATTCACATTGTGCTCATCTACCCAGCACTGAGATTACATTTAACAAATTTTAGAAAGCGGGGAGCAACCCATGTATGAAATAAGTTATTGTACAAGACCCATGTAGTTGCTTTCTGAATATAAAAATGAGATTAAATCAATTTCCTTTAGCATAGAAATGCTTCCACCTAAAACAACATATAGTAATACAGAAATGCCGCACATCATTAACTGTTCGTCGACCTGGAACGTGGGACAGGGGAGGAGGTTTGAGTAAAATTTCTGCTGTTTTGTACAATTTCTAGATGCACTGGGATCTCGAGTAAATTCTTTCATAGGCCATCGCAAAGCACATCTCCAATAGCTGGGGGAGAGCAGGCTTCTGGTTTTAACATTTAGGTTTTGGCTTCACGGTGACTTTGGCCACGACATGGGTCACGTGGCCAAATATTGCTTTGTGCTGCTGCAGGGAAATAGTGCAGGTGGAAGGGGTGACATTGAGACCCATAGGGTAATGCAAGTGAGAGAAGAAGGTCACAAAAAATCAGACGGGGTGTGATTTTTTTTTTTTTGACTTGCTTGTCTAGATACCTTTAGGGGATAACAAAGTGACCTCATTCACTTCTATTATACTGCGATATTACAGCGACACATAAGGATCTTTGCCTGCGTGAATTGTGTCATTGCCAAGATTGCCATATAGGTCTAGTGAACAGCACCTTATAAGCTTTAGGTTGCCGTCGGAGTACCTATGCTTTGGCCAATCGTTCGGCTGGCAGCTAACTCACCCAACTGTCCTATAAACAGGAGTGCTCACTTTCCCGCGCCTTCTCTAACGGCAGCTTATCTCATTGAGAACAAAAGGATCAGAAGACCTAAATCAGACATATCGGATCCTTAAATCCTCTGCCATTCATCTGTCAGGGAAGAGTAGGATGCCCCCATACATATTAGACTGTCAGCTGACCACATCACTATCAGTGGGTTTGGTCATCATTGATCTGATGTGTATGGGGACCTTAATTAATGCTTACTAGTGATGAGCGAGTATACTCGTTGCTCGAGTTTTCCCGAGAATGCTCGGGTGATCTACGAGTATTTAGAAGTGCTCGGAGATTTAGTTTCTGTTACCGTAGCTGCATGATTTGTGGCTATTTGACAGCCTGAATACATGTGGGGATTCCTTAACAAACAGGCATTCCTCACATGTAGTCAGGCTGTCTAGCAGCCACAAATCATGCAGCTGTGGCAACAGAAACTAAATCTCCGAGCACTTCTAAATACTCGTAGATCACCCGAGCATGCTCCGGAAAACCCAAGCAACGAGTATACTCGCTCATCACTAGTGCTTACTTATCTCTGAGTTTCTTGCATTTTTGAAGATTTCTGCCATGAAAAGCCCGGTTATTTCAGAATAGTGTAGGACCGTTTTTTCACACCTAGAATATGGGCACATGTTGAGTATTTGCATTAGATTTTCCTGCTGCAAGAAAACAGAGTGTTTGCAGGAAAACGCTGCATAAAATATGTACACTTTTGCTTTCTTTTTCATGTGTTTTCTACTTGCGTTTTTTTCTCATTCATTTGAATGGAAGAAAAAACGCTGCAAAAATGCTTATCGAATTGACATGCTGCAGATTTGAAATAAACACTTTCTTGGTCCAAATCCGCAAGAAAAAAAAATAAGCAGCGTATGCAGGAGATTTCAGAAATCTCATTCACATTACTGATACTGTAAAATGCTGTGGTTTTTTTAATTTTAAATGTTACTTTACTGCAAACCGTTCTCATGTTCCATCTAAAAAGCAAAATGCAAATCTTGCTTTATCCCTCAGCACCTCTGCACTCTCCGAGACAATATGACAGACCAGTGACCTCTACTGTCTGTCTAAAGATATAGATTGCAGAATATTATGGTCTTTGTGATAAAAAGCGTCTCCACAAGGCCTATCTTTACTGATATTTCAGTGCATAATACTGTAAGTGCATCTGTAATACTGGGGTTAGGTACTGCAAAGTCCAGGCTGTAATCATGTGCCTGCCATGTACAATTCTCTACTTCCTACAACATATTGACGTTTGTCATTTATTCTATTGTTTTTGTGTTTTTCATTATTTTGAGTGAGTGGAGTAAGTCGCTCCACAATGCATGGTTCCCTGCAATATTACAGACAGATTTACCACCTGAAAACACAAATTTGACGTAAATCACACCTCTGACATGGGCCTCAGGATATATAATTTCATGGTAATGGAGCAATGTGTGATAGCACTGTACGTAATTAGTATTGCACATGTTATAGCACACTGCCTAATCAGCGTAACATGGCGTCTTGATGGCTAATCCTGCAGATTTAAGCTCTGGGGTTTAATACATGTAATTTATGTAGGACAATATTAATCCTTATTTTCCATATTTGTATGCATTTCAGTTTTTCAAGGTTTTGTATAGAATTCAGTGAGGGACATGGGGTATCATTACCTTATTACTAGAAGGGTTGTCCACTTCTCGGACACCCCTTTTTCGATTGCTATATTCCGCCTTCTGAAATAATAACAGCCTGTTCTCCCCTCCTGTGCCAATGCCATTCCAGTGACGTTAGTGCCAGGTCTCTTTGGGCTTGTGTGACATTATGTCATGTGAGCCCTGCAGCCAATCAGTGGCCGCTATGGGACCGCTCCACTTGCACTTCCTAAATAAACATTCTCAGACTCTGACCTCCTTTGGATGCCAGGTGAGAGTGAAGCAGCCCGATAGCAACTGCTGACTGGCTGCTGGGCTTGCATGACATAACATCATGCAAACCCTGAGAGTCCCATCTGACGTTGCTGAAACCATGCTGGCCCCAGAGTCGAGAACAGGCTATTATTTTGGAAGTGGGCATATAGCAATTGAAAAAGTGTGGTCTGAGTAATGGACAAACCTTTTAAGTGCTACCCAAAAATATGCCGACATTGGATAACGTTTAGGAATATTGAAACGTCCTAGCTTTCAAAATTGTCCTGATAATCCTTGGTAAAAAGCATTTCTTCTCGTTGGCCTATTCAAATCTAATCTATTATTTTTCACAAGTGTATGTCACAACCAAAACTCACCATTTAATGCTGCGCATGGTGGTTTAGATCGGGCATGTTGGAATTTTTACATGCCTGATCCTTTCTTCTCAAGGGATATAAGTCACGGCCAGAGGTGTTTGCCAACAGTTTATTCCTTACTCCCTACTGAAAACAAATGCACATTTGATCGAACTGAGAATAAATGTGTATGGTGATGGTCTGAAAGAAAAGCTCAACTGGACAACTCTTATTGACCCCATTAAAAGAGGCTTTCCAGACTAAAGGTACTGCCACACTAAACGTTCCCGCTAACGATCACGATAACGACGCTATCGTTGGCGAGATCGTTTTAAGGTCGCTAGTAGCTGCCATACTTGACGATCTCATTAACGACGCATCATCGGTTAGCGATCTTTTTAACGACTTTGGCGGTCGTTGGGATGTGGCACACTGCATGTACTGTGAAAGATCACGACCTCGATAGGCGTGACTGAGCGCGACCTTTTGCACGCCCCTTGTCACAGATTGGTGGTCACTATGTGTGTCATAGATATTTATCACAGCTCTCCCGCTTTGTGATTGGATGACCGCGTCATAAAAGACAACGTATCAGCACTCCTCCATTGCTCTCGAGCAGAAGCGGTTCTTTTCACCCAGTGTGTCCTGCTAGTCTTGGTAGCTACTGCGATCCGGTTTACACCACTATTTCGGTTGCTACTTTCTACGTTGGAGTTTTTGCGATCGTCTGTGGAGTATCCTCTGCGATCCAGTTGTGACGCTATTTTCCCTATTTCTTTTTTCAGAATCACACAAGTTTTGTAAGGTAGGTAATTTTTTTTTTGTCACATTTAATTTTTCTTTTGTCTTTAATTGTACCGATCCATTTTAGATCTCTGCTGTTGTTAACCATTGTTGTCCATCATGTTTTTTCATTGTTTTGTTCAGGCACGCCCACCATTTTATGATCCCAGCTCTATCTATGTTTACTCCTGCGTCGCCCACAACCACCATTTTGTGATCCCTGCTGTGTTCTATGTTGTAGACTATGTAAGCATTTTATTTAACCATTCTGATGTTCTCACATAATCATTTTTTTATTACAGATGGCTGATAAGCAGGAGTTTTTGCGTGATTTTATCGAGCTGTACCGCACAATGCCGTGCCTCTGGAAAATTAAGTCTGCAGATTACAGTAACCGGTTGAAAAAGAAGGACGCCTACCAAAAACTGGCGGAGCTCTGCAGGAGCCATTACCCTGATGAACCGGCGGATGAGTCAACGGTTAAAAAACGGATTCAGGGCCTCCGCACGGTTTATAAAAAAGAGCTCAATAAAGTTATCAATTCAACCAAATCTGGAGCGGGGGCCGAAGAAGTTTATGTCCCCAAACTGTGGTACTTTGATCTGTTAGCTTTTACAAGGGACCAGGAAGTACCCAGAGAAGGGACATCCATTTCGGATCTAGACCCGGTGATCCAGCCGGACACCCCTGTCATACATGTAAGTACCTTTGTATTACAACACATTTTAATGTACATGCCAAAGTGGACTTAAATTTAAAAAATATTATTGTGAAATGTAGATAAAATGGCTGAATTAATCCCTTCATGTACTGATAATTTATCTAGCTCAACGGTTGAGGCCTATCCATTTACAAGTGTAGTTTTCACATTTTTGCTGTATATGGGTGTTATAGTGTGAAGATTAATGTCTTTGTCTTTGTGATTTACCATTTGTTTTTTGTTCATGCAGGACACAGAAGAGGCTGTCTCCACACCTGCAACTGAAGAAGACAGCATGTCGGATCACATAGACGAAGTAGTCGAGCCACCATCATCTGTGCGGAGGCGGCTTTCACTTTCAGGAACGAAAAGGAAGGCTCCCACCTCGGCTACTCCTGAATTGGTGGAAATTGCTAAAAAACTTCTTACAGCAGAAAAAAAAACTAAAATAACTGGCTTTGCATATTTTGCTAATGAGAGGCTGCCTACTCTGGATCCTGTTCAGCGGCTTCATGCTGAGAGACTGATGTTAGAGGTACTGAATCAAGCGTCTTTTGGAAACCTGGACAACACATATGTCGTCATGCCAAGACCGCAGCAGTACCCGGACTACCCATGGCCGCACAATCCTGTGCCAAACCCAGTTGGGATAAACCCAAACGTTGGTGCTCCCCCTTATTTTTATTCACCTCAGAGGCAGCGTGGTAATGGCAATGATCCATCTTACCAGCAGTTGTAGTTTTTAAAATGTTTTACTAAAGTTTTTTTTGGTTTTTATATTTTTACATTGATACCTTTTTTAATAAAAAACTTATTTATCTAATGAATTGTGGTCTTTTCTTATGTGATGTCAACTATTAAAATGTTGTATTTTTATTACATCTACTTGTCACACACGGGGTCATGGTACTACTACCAGCTATCATAGGTGTTCCATCATAGGGAAAAAATGAAATGAAAAAAATATCAAAAATTAACATTTTTTTTTTAAGGCACTGGTCACACTAGCGCTAAAACCTTATACTAAAAATAATACACCACAGCTGCGTAGATAAACGTAAAATATTAAATATATATTTATGTCATATATATATATTTTTTTTTTTTAAATAAAGATATAAACATTAAATAAAAAAAAAAACATAACAAAATAAAAAAAATATAAACAAATTATTAACAAAATCAAAAAAAAATTCAAAAAAAAAAAAATTAATGAGGGCCCCGGTGTCCAGCCGCTGCCCTCTCCAGCATCATCCCGTGTTGATGCAGAGCTCCCATCGTTCTTTGCAGCGCTGCCACCGCAGTTTGCATCGCTGCCACAGCGCTGCTCAATTCCGTCATCAGCCGGCGGTGGGACACCAACAGGTCCTGGGCAGTGGGGATTTCTGTGGAGGTAAAGGTAACAGTTAATAGTGAATTCTGTTGCAACATCAACATGTACATGTTATGTTAATTAACACTTACGGTTGTCGTCAGACGACCCGCTCACTGCCCACCCAGAACCTGTTGGTCCGCCGGCTAGGGAAACACAGAAAAAATTTTTTATATTACAACAGCCATTACACATAAGACCTTACAAAGTTCTCAAACATGTCTGACGCTTATATAATGTGCGTTAATTACCTGATGGGGAGCCCGCATCCGTGTGACGGGATGATGCTGGAGAGAAGGCAATGGAAGGTGAGGTGCTTGACCCCGACTGTGGAGGGGGGGTTGCTGCCAGGGAAGGGGCTGAAGGGATGGAGAGGTGTGGTGAGGATGGTGGTGGAGGGGTAGCCGGAGATGGAGGTGGAGGGGTAGCCGGGGAAGGAGATGGAGGTGGAGGGGTAGCCGCAGCAGCTGGTGAAGGTGGTGCTGTAAATAAAATATACAATTCAGTCAAATAATCCTTCTACTAACCCCGTTACTGCCAGTACTTCCATCTATGCCTGTAAACCCCCTCACGACTGGTACTCCCTTCACTGCCTGCCCTATCACTGTCGGTACTCCCATCACTGCGGGTGCATTGATATAGGTAGATAAGGCTACTTGCGTTTTTTGTCGCAGCGCATCTTGCGCTATCGGACGCATGCGCAATGTTCCCCTACCTTTAACATGGCGGGCGCAGGGTTTAGCGCTTGCACGCGTTCATGTGCGTTTGTCGTGCGCTGCGCATTTTCCCGGTGTGAACGCATACGCGCTAGACGCTACATGTTGCAATTTTTTTTTCGGTCAAAAAAAAAAAAAAAAAAAGGATTGAGACAGAGATGATAGAGCCAGAGATGATGGAGACAGAGATGATGGAGCCAGAGATGATGGAGCCAGAGATGATGGAGACAGATGATGGAGGCAGAGATAATGGAGGCAGAGATGATGGAGCCAGAGATGATGGAGCCAGAGATGATGGAGACAGATGATGGAGGCAGAGATAATGGAGGCAGAGATGATGGAGCCAGAGATGATGGAGGCAGAGATGATGGAGCCAGAGATGATGGAGACAGAGATGATAGAAATGTGACACATAGACAACGCATGCGCCAAAACAACCCAAAAGCATGCAAAAACGCATGAAATCGCAGACAAACGCTGTTTTTTTTTGTCGAAATGCGCATGCTGATGCGACTAAATATCGCAGCGTTTATAAGCGTTTGCATGCGTTTTTTTAATGCGCTACTTGTGCGCTCGAAACGCATCGCTAAAAAATGCAAGTGTGAAAGTAGCCTACCCCACAAAACATAACCTATCCAGATACCCTCATCAATACTCACTCAGAGGCCTGCGGAGCTGGGCCCGGATGCTGGCGACCCTCTCGCGTGAGCGATATCGCAGGTCCGCCAGCTTCTTGCGGATTTGTGCTCCGGTCCGCCGCACATTAAATCTCCTCTGCAGGCCCCGCTGGATCCTCTGCAGGCATAACCTTTTGTGGCGCATTGGATGTGCCACAGGTAGCCTGCAGTGGTAGTCCCAGAGGTCCGTCTTCTTTATCAGATAACGGACCTCTTCATCAGCCCATTTGGGCCCACGCTGTCTCGCCGCCATTGCCGCCATCACAAACAACAGAGCATTGGGCGACGCCAGCGCCATGACGTCACAGCGTGCGCACGTTACGTGCGACCGCACCGCGACGCTAAACGGGGTTTTGCGATTGAAAAGTAACCGCAGCAGCCATGCGGCAGAAGCACAGATATGAAATGCTGTTGCAATCGCAATACCACTGTTCCAAGGTAGGCGATCACAATGGCGTGTCATGTCTTTATGGCTGGGGATCGTGACAATCTAGCAAATCACAAATGGCTTTTTGCATGTTTGCATGTGTAGTTGCAGTGTCAAATAGCGATCCAAATAACATCGCATATCTTGATAGCTGGGGCTCGCTAATCCCTTTGCAAAGTCAATGGCTTTTTGCATAGCGTGAGTAGTCAAATAGCGATCACAATAACATAGCATATCTTGATGGCTGGGGCTCGCTAATCCCCTTTGCAAAGTCAATGGCTTTTTGCATAGCGTGAGTAGTCAAATAGCGATCACAATAACATAGCATATCTTGATGGCTGGGGCTCGCTAATCCCCTTTGCAAGTCACAATGGCTTTTTGCATAGCGTGAGTAGTCAAATAGCGATCACAATAGCCTCGTATATTTTGATGGCTGGGGCTCGCTAATCCCCTTGGAAATCACAATGGCTTTTTGCAGATCTGTATGCATGTTTACTTGTGTGGTCACATTGCGATCACAATGACGTCGCATATCTGTGAATAGCTGATTCCCTGGTGAATGTTGACCTTTACCTCCCAAGAATTTTCAAATATATGTATAACAATTTTTTAACCTTTCATATATGACTATAATATATATATTATATATTTAAACTTTATAGATGCAGCTGTGGTGTATTATCTGTTATATATAATTATAATGTTTGAACGCTACTGAGACCATAGGCCTTAAAATAATTGAAAATATTTGAAACTTTTTTCTTTATTTTTTGTAACAATTAACTCCTATGACTGATGGTACTCCCATGAGCACGTGTGTGACAAGTAGATACAATGTATATCAAAAAATAGGGAAAAAAAAAGCCTTTGAAAAGATTTTAAAAACTACAGCAGCTGGTAACATGTCTCGTTGCCATCCCCATTACTCCCTCCCCACATCTCACCCATCATTAGCCCTTCTCCCATATTGGTAAAATAATTGAAAAAAACACGAATGCATTTTTAAAATAAAAATATTTTATTATCAAAACATTGTTAAAAAAAGGGTAAAGTAAAACATTCTCAAAATCAAACTAGACCTGATGCTGCCAACTCACTGCACCAGGCCCATTAAAGTATTGGCAGTACTTGTCTCTGCCGGCCTTCGCATTGTCCTTGCTCCTGCCTTGATTGACTGGTTGAAGGCCTGCAATAGCGGGATCATTGTCACGCCATTCTCCGAGCACCACGTCACCATTGCTGTCCGAGTCCATGAAGCCTGGCGGACTGTAAGTACCAGCATCGCGTTTTCTTAGAAAATTGTGCAGCACACAACAGGCCAACACCACAGAGTCTATGGATTCCAGCTTCATGTTGATTGGAGTGTGGAAAACCCTGAAGCGATTGGCCATTATGCCGAAGGCATTCTCCACAACACGCCGTGCCCTAGACAGTCTGTAATTAAAAATACGCCTTTCCCCTGTCAAAGTCTTTTGTGGGTATGGTTTCACAAGATGCTCATGAAGGGGGAAGGCTTCATCACCCACAAACACAAAGTTTAGGTTGGCGGTGGTGTCCATGTTGGTTGGCAAGTTAAGTTTATTATTAAACAACCGATCACCAAAACTTGTGTGCTCCAAAACGCCACCGTCAGAAACCCTTCCATTAATGCCAACATTAACGTCAATAAATTCATAATTGGCATTAACAAGGGCCATGAGGATCACGCTGAAGTAGCCCTTGTAATTATGAAAAAAGGATCCGCTTTTGGCTGGTTGCGTGATCCGCACATGTTTGCCATCCAAGGCACCACCACAGTTTGGGAACTGCCAAATCCGTTCAAAATCAGAGGCAATAATTTGCCATTCCGCCACTGATTTTGGAAATGGCATGTAGCTCCGTAAACTGCGGACGATGGCGTTGCATGTCTCCGGAATTAGTTCTCCAAGCAGCGACCGAGAAATAGCAGCAGAATATTGCAAATCCTTCATTGAACGTCCGGTTGCCAGAAATCGCAGCGTTACTGCCAAACGTTCCTCTGCTGAAACAGCTGCACGCATCCGGGTATCCTGCCGTTCAATGAGTGGCCTCACAGCTTCCAGTAGGAGCTTGAATGAATCCTCCGACATCCGTAGATAATTCCGGAAATCCTGCGGATTCTTCTCCTGCAACTCCCTCACTAGATGCATGTGGGTGAATCTGGACCTCTGCTCCAGCCATTCTCTGGTCCACATGCGACGCTTTCGCTTGGAGCGCCTCTCTTCCACCCGCGCCTCTTCCTGACGATCTGCCTCCATAGATAGCGCAACTGCCACAATCACACGCTCCGCGGTGGACAGGTTCATTATGTGCAACCTGTACGGTAAAGAAGAGAAAAGTTAATGACTAATTAATTACTATTACTAAAGTGTTTAAACAGAATAAAATAAAGAATAAAATAAAAATTATATAACAAAAAAAAAAAATAAACTTTTCAGTTTATACAGTTTACAAATGTCTAAAATGGTGAGGGGTGTAAAATAAATAAAGCAAAAAAAAAATAATAAAGTCAGGGGTGTAAAATAAATAAATAAAAAAAAAAAAAGAAAAAAATAAATAAAGTCTGGGGTGTAAAATAAATAAAGCAGACGAAAAAAATAAATAAATAAATAAATAAGGTCAGGGGTGTAAAAGCAATAAAGCAGAGGACGAAAAAAAAAAAATAAGGTCAAAAAACAATATCAAAACATCACAACATCACAAACAATATGTACCTTGAATCCAAATCCAAATATCCCAAAGATCCAAATCCAAATGGGGATGGATGGTGCTCTAACGACTCAGACAGGATCGCAAAACCCACCACTGCGCCACAAATATGATCGCAAAACACCGACACGCGATACTATCCTCACAAAAACGCACAAAGCACAGTTGGAATCATCCACAAAGTGCTCTGGAAACAATGGATGGGGGCGCAGTTATTATAGCTGAGGTGATGTTTGTGGTCACCAATCGGAGCTGAAGGGCGTTAATGAAAGAAAACAAAGTCCCGCCTCCGCCGCTGACTAATGCATCGTTAATGAGGTCGCACATTGTTCACAAAAAGGTGCCACATTCAGCGATAATACTTACCCAGCGGGAGCGCCGACGATAAAATAGGGTCCGGAACGATGTCAGCGACGAGCGAGATCACAGCAGGAAGCTCGTCGCTGGAAGCTGCCGCACTGAACAATATCGCTAACGGGATCGCTAAATAGTGACGTTTTTTAGCGATCTCGTTAGCGATATTGTTTAGTGTGGCATACCCTTAAGGCAAACTTATTTTTATCTGAGCCTGGGCAACGTTAATGAGAGAATCGACAAAAAACTCTAGTTGGCACTCGACTGCATGTATGCAAACCATTTGTGAACCATCAAGCAGAGCCAAATCCGGTATACTGTGTATATATAGTACACACTATTAAAATTCAACATATTACAATGACAGAAGAAAATTTACCCTGGCTTGGAAAACCCTTTAAGATTTTGGGCACTACTAACAACTGCACCTTCTCAAAACCACAGTGTTTTTTGCAATACTTTCCTTACGATCTCTAACTTCCCTTTCAAAGAAAGCATATCATCCGGAAATTACCTATTGTTTAAATCAGGTCTTTGTATTGCATGTTTTGTTCTTTATTAAAAAAATTGTAAATTTTTTCATATCATAATGTATAAGAAAAAGCAAAACTTGTGATCTTGAATTTCTTCACATTATCCACTGAGACGATTTTAGACATATATTACCTGTCCTATCAATAAGAGTTTTCTGTATTTTGATTATCATCAAAGGCAGGATTACAGTGACAGGTAACATCTCTATACACTGCGGAAGACAAGAACCACTAATCACAATAATTGATGTCACAGCTGACTCTGCTCCATTTCCCTTGACAATGACTTTTGCACACACTCATTAGATGCTTTAATACAGAAGATAGGATCCGAGTTAGTCTAGTGCTGCTAATGTACGTGTAAATTTTCTGGAAAAACAGGAAGTAAGAGTCTAAAAAAGTCACAGTGGCCAGTGTAAAAATTACAAGATTTCTAATTTGTATTTTTAGCTAATACTAGAGAAGAGAGAGGATTTAAAAAGATCTAAAACTGGAACAAAGTTCTGCATCTGGGCAAGAAAAATGGAAAAATCATATACAGAATGGTAGTAATAGGGCTAAGCAACAGCACATGTGAAAAAGACTTGGGTATACTAATAGATCACAGAGTGCACATGAGTCAACAGTGTGATGCAGCAGCAAAAAAGGCAAATGCCATTCTGGGTTGTATAGAGTATAAATCTCGTGAAGTAATTATCGCCCTCTACTCCTCTTTGGTCAGACCTGATCTGGAATACTGTGTACAGTTCTGGGCACCATATTTTAAAAAAGACATTGAAAAACTGGAGCAAGTTCAGAGAAGAGTGACCAGGATGGTGAGTGGACTACAAACTATGTCCTACGAGGAACGGTTAGAGGACTTGTGAATGCTTAGCCTGGAAATGAGAAGACTGAGAGGAGACTTAATTGCTGTCTACTTATATCTAAAGGGACATCACAGTGTAGAGGGATCATCCTTATTCTCATTTGCACAAGGAAAGACTAGAAGCAATGAAATGAAACTGAAGGAGAGAAGATTTTATGATAATACAAACTGTGATTTGGAAAAAAAAATGGCTGATGATTTTTAACAAAATACAGTCAACCTAATTTAAATATAAGTTTATTTTCTGATGACACATACCCTTTACGTGACCGCACCATTTGTTACATTTAGCAATGAATGCAAATAGAAAAAATCTAGTAATTTTACATAGAAGATAACGTTCTCTACCTGTATACAAGTACATGCAAGTATATGTCAAATCTCTAATCATGTCAGCCCCCTCTAAGGGCTAAGCAAACGGTCAAGATCGATTGGTCTAAGTTCCACTTATCTGACATTTATCAAATTTAGATCATTGGCTAGAATATCCGTATAACTTCAGGATCAAAGTTTTTTTTTATTTTCCAAGTTTAGAACTTTTGCCATTATACTGTAGTTTTGCATCATTAAAAAGTCTTTTTATTTCAAACCACTACTCAAAAAATGGCTTGATCTTTTTCAAATACAATTTACCAGCTAATATTCCTATGATTGCAGTAAAATACTATTTTAATCTCAATTCACTGGAAATTCACAACATAATAGCCTCCATTTGGCAAGTTCTTCCAAAGTCTTAACCTTTTATTATTTCCTTACACATCGGTAGATGAATACGTAGCGATAGATTAGACTCTATGCTAATGCAGCCATCGCTAGAACGAAGGGTATCATTTTTGTGGAAGCATAATAGTAGTATTTCTTTGTGGGTAACATAAGGGAACCATCAATGCGAGAATCAATGAGAAAAAGGTTATTAAAGAGCAAAAAGTAGGAGCGGATGGTTGGAGCGTTCAGCGTTTTGTTCTTTTCTTTTGGCAGTGGTGTTATTGCTCAAGCTGTCAGCGGATGAGACGGCTGACCTTACTGTAGACTTTTTATTTAATGCAAGACCTGAGTCAAAGAATTCATATGAAAAAAAAAAAGCTAAATAATATTGAATCCTACTATTTCTGGTGTGTGGAGTTAGTGTCAACTCTTGTGACCTTGGGTAAATCGCTCTATATCCCTATGCCCCAGGCACCAAAAAATTGGATTGTGAGCTTGACTAGGTTGGAGGACTGTGCCACTGTTATGGAGTATTCCCCAGATAACCATCTCAGATGTTTAAGAAACCTATTAGATACTGGATGTTAATTGCACTGGTAAAGTATATTTCCACCTTTTCATAAAGCTCATTCCCTACACAACCTAAGATGTCTTATTTTACCTTTAAATTATTCATGATAGATCCAAACATATAGAATAAGTCTTGTATCTGCAGAAGAGAGGTTGCACAATTGGGCTTATCATCATTGGCATTGCCATTGTAGTCTTCTAGATCTTCAGAAAGTATACTCTCTGCAAAGCAACTCTCCAAACATCCATGACACAGAGGTACCAGTTATGTTACGGATTGTTTGGCATTGGTTGACGTTCTCCTATACTCTCCTTTCAATACCCCACTTTTCCAAGTAAATAATTCATACATTGCCCTAATTTTAAGTGTAGCCAGTACTCTCAGGACGGGGGCAGACATACCATTTTGCAACCTGTTCAGCTACACAGGCCAAGGCCAGACTGGCCATCTGGCAATTCTGGCAAATGCCAGAAGGGCCTGTCTGATCATGTACTGCCTTGTCTGCTACGTTGTTTACAGAATTGGTGTTCTCAAGACATCCATACTGTTAAGAGTTGTGACAGAGAACAAAGTCACTGACTCCATCACTTACCCCAGCAGGCCACGGGTATCATTAGAAATATTGCTCATGTAGTAAATCTTCCTTTCCTCCATCCAGGGTAATATTAGGTAATATATTCCATCTGGTTCTTGGGAATAGGGACAACATGGGCCTGTGTGATTTCAAATGCCAGGGCTAAATTTCAGCCCCAGTCCGTACCTGACATAGGCCCAAAAGTTACGGAATCCCACTTCCATCTCCAAAACAGGTGGAATTGTACATTATGATGAGATATTGGACCTCAAAGGTCCCATACATTGTTCCTACACAGGGCCCTCTTCTGTCAATGTCTACTCCTGCATCAGTAGTACCTTTTTTGCTTAGCCAAATTAGCTAAGCCTATCATGCTTAGATGCATTGATTGGCTATCTGAATGCCTAGAAGATTTAGAAGATTTAGTACAGCCGTGAGGGTCCTTCACGATTCCAAATCAAATATCGCATTTATTTTTGTTGTTTTTTTTAACCTTCATGGAACTTTAGCTTTTTTGTCTCATACCTGATTTTCTGCAGCATTTTCTACTCCTATTGTAAGTTGTTCATGTGCCCTAATATGGAATATAGACCGGGTTGTCAAAATGAAACAACTCCTTTTGGAGAGATGTAGTCCTTTCAGCCCAACCTCACTGTAAATCGGATTAGTAGAATGAATGAGTGGAGAAAGTCAGAAAGAGCTTCATGGTTAAGTCCATGTAGGTTGTAAAAATTCTCAAGACTTCCATTTTTGATCAGAGTCATGGATCAAACTTGCCATTCAGGTCCATTACTGCATTATTTATTACTACTCTGCTATGATGATTTTTTAATGGACCTTCAATAAAGCAAGCATTTTATGAAGTTACCAGTTACTTTCTTTTTGTGACGGACATATTTTCCTGCCTTCACCAACGGGCTTAAAGGGCTTCGATGTTTCTAAATATGCGGTAGTGGAGGTATCATCCAGGTGAGTGGAAATCTTTCCTTGTTTGATTCAGGTCCATTGGTCTGAAAAAAAATGGATAGTAATGGATGCACTCTGTAATGCATCTATTTAATGGGTAAGAGAAGCTTGGAAATATTTTTTCTTTAACTAGTCCAGGATGGAGCCATTTACTCCTGTTCCTGACCAGGCACATTTCAATTTTTTTCATAGATGCTCATTAAAGAGCTAAGATCATAAAATATTTTTAAGGGCATTTCGCATTATCTATTTCTGTGCACACAGAGCTTGTTCAGCGCTATGTATACAGCAATCGAGAAGGCAGAGTTGGTAATAAACCTTATCTGCCTTCTCTATCAGGAGTTCAGCATTATCTGACAGCCAGCTCTCCAATTCCACTGCTGCACGATCGTGTGTAGCTGCTTTACTCTGCAGTGACATTTAAGAACATCACTGCAGAGTAGATCGTGGACCGCCTAGACAAATATCGTCTATGGGTATTCCGGAGGTAGTTAATGTTGCATATGAGTAAAACTGTTGCCACACTGATGGTACGAATGAATAGATGGACCAAAAATACATGAAAATCAGATCCTGCACGTTGATGAAAAAGAGCCCTTTTCATTTCTTTTATGGACAAAAAATAGATGTCTGAATGAGGTCTTAAATCAGTTTCTGTCCGGAGTAAACTTTAGCTAAAAGTCCTTTCCAAGGGTTGTTATTAAAACACAGCCATATCTGCTGTAATAGACCATGTAAAATATTATCTCGATCCAGAGTTTAACGAGGTAAAATTCCTGGTCCTTTTAGTGGTTATTTTAGCTTCAAATACGCACTCTGGTAGAAGTTGTACTTTTAAATATGCAGTAGACTAGGCAGAATAAGGTATTGGGAGATTGTAAATGATAGAATATGCTGCATTTTTCCTTGTATTCATAGTGGATACTTGATATAAATCCCATGAAGGGCTATCAAATTGAGTAAATCCTAAAGCCATAGAAATCCTAGATTTAAACAGACCGGTTGCCGTTCTGTCCACTTAACAAGGCAAAACCCAAGTCCTTAAAATGCAATCACGGGTGGATTATGTGAAAGGAGATTGCGATGACACTTTCTGTTTCCCATTTCTCACACTTATCCCTACATTATACAAATCTCTGAAAGGGTGCAAAATGTCCACTTTAGAGTTAAATGCCCAGGATCTAGCCATCCTCTCGCTTCCTTCCCACTGTGGATCATCAATGCATTACACGTAATACTATTTTGACATGGTAAAGTAGATTTGCTAAACAATAGTTCATGCATATTTAAAGAGGAAGTATAGGCTCTATGGAATAGGGAATCTTAAGTGCATTGTACGCCAGATGTCGGCACATAAATTGACTTGACTATTAAAATAGGACAAAAGTAGCGTTACTGTCAACAGAAAAAATATCACACAGAACGATCATCCCAGAATAGAAACATAATTGGACAATAAAGAGGTTGTCTACCTTCAGATGACTTTAATTTATTAGATTGTACTCTACATGTTTTCCTGTTGCTTTTACCAATGACACAGAGTTATCTCATATAGAAGATGTAATGTACTGGGTCAAAGCAACAGCTTTCTTCTGGATATATTTCAGATAATATTTTGCTTAATTTGTGTATTAATATAGAAACAATATACTCCACAGTTTTGTCATCACATTGCATCGAAAGCTGAACCGCCTGTATAAAAACCTGTAGTCATAAGGTGGCATCCTTCAGATTTTCTCCATCCACTTAGATTTAAGGTCTCTCCTTATTTGTGTATAGGGAGAGACCTGTCAATCAAGCTAAGAAGGGAGAAGTCACGGAGACCTGTCCATTATTAACTCACTTGATAGGTTCCCTTTAAAGGGGTTTTCTCAGCATAGACATGTTGAAGACCCACTGCTGTAACCCACCCAGGAGATTACAGCAGCCACAACCCTTCCAATCAGACATTGATGCCACATCCTAGCCATATACCATGGATTTCTATGCGGAAGCACCCATTGAAGTCCTTTTGTCACCTTTTGTGAACTTCCCCAACCTTATTTATTTGAAGAACCACATTTAACTCTAAGAGAGTGTCACGAGCCTCATCGTGATCCCTCCACCCTACTCTCTGTAGTAGTGAAATCCTGCACCCGCCATCTTTAAAGTAGCTTCAATTACTTCCTCCGACTGGCAGTATCATCCTATCTCCTAATTACTATACTTAAACTGGCCTTCGGGGTTCAGAGACAAATTATGTGCCTCCAGATCTGCTCTTTGTGTGGGGCTACTCATAAATATCACCATCTCCATCTTCACAGCTGTTTGCTAGACCTGGTGCAAATATACCAAGATGCCAGCCAGTCGTGAGCAACACGTCATCGGCCCGAGAAACATATGTGGCTCCTGAGCCAAAGGTTGGGGAAGCCTGTTGCACAGTGATATGAATATGATAAAGTATGGTTTGTAGCTATCAACTGTAACTGAACAGGATTGTATGAATAATAGTGTCTTCTCTAACAAATGTTCACTATACAATATAATAGCAAACAATTAGGGATTTGCGAACCCAAACAGTGCCGAACACTGACTTCTAAACGGAAGTCTGTGTTACTGTTTGGGTTCGCCAGCTGAATCAAGCTTGTTGAAAGGCTGCAGCACAGCCAATCAACAAGCTTTAAGGATGTGGGCACTTACGGACCCATCACAGCAAAGCCAAGTGTTGGCATGGCTGTGATTGTCGGGCGCACCACATGACCTGGCCTGTATAACCGTGTCAAAAAAATAATAATTTAAAAAGACGACGTGCAGTCTCCCCTATTTTTGATAACCAGCCAAGGAAAGCAGACAGCTGTGAGCTGGTCTTATTATGCTGGAAAGGACCTAATAACAATGAAGCTTCACAGCTATTGATATTAGCTCAGAGCTGTCTGCTTAGCCTTTACTGGTTATTAAAAATGGGAGACCCTCAAATAATTCTGGGATGCCTACCCAGAAATGGCGCATCGATTTAGATGCACCAATTCTGGTGCTTAGCTTTGGCTCTTCCCACTTGCCTTGATGCATAGTCACTCGGGGTAATCGCTTTGGGGTTGATGTCAGGCACTCCCTTTACTAACTCAGTAGTCAAAAGAAGTAAACAAACACACAAAAGTCCTTTATTTGAAGAAAAATCCTCTCCAACAATTTCCCTCTTTCACCCATTTTAAAAAAACTAAATAAAAAAACCCACACCATGAGACCTGGCGGCTGTGAGATGACATCAGTAAGATTACCTCAGTTCACAGGCACTGGATTTCACGAGGGCAACACAAGAGACGTCACCTCTCATCATTTCATCTGTCATGCTGCCATCATGAGACCTGGCGTCTCTGTGAACTGAGGTAGCATTAAAGGGAACCTGTCACCTCCTTTTTGGCCTACCAGCTAAAAATATCACTTAACTGAGTGTCAGCTATGCAATCCACAACTACTTCTGAAAGCCCCTGACCCCCCATGTATCATCCATAAAAAACTTTTTTATTTGTCCTGCACTGTATGTTAATGTTTTCGGTCTGGTCTGATGGACATGGCTTAAGTTCCCTCACTCCACCCCTCCTCGGCTTGCTGTTCGCATTCTTTTCCAGGAGTATCACAGATCGCATTGAGAATTTGCGCATGCGCATTCAAATGTGATCTCGCGCGTGCGCAGAATGCTTTGCCCAACTGCGGGCGAAGCCGGAAAGCAGTAGTGCGCATGCGCCGGCATATGCAGTTGCTTTCTATGTTCCGGAAGTATCTTCTCTCCAGTCGGCAGGTTTCCGGCGGCAGGGAACACAGATATGGCAGCGAAATACTTAGTAATAATAATCAATATAATATTAAACTGCATAATATTATAACAATAATATACAATATGGTCTTGGCTTGCTGTATGTGATAGTTTGTGGTAACCGTTAGTCTGTATCCTTCATATCCAATAAGAAATGTTATATTTAGTGCTTCTAGTAAAAGAGTCGGTTTATGTGGCCACCATCCTTTGATTGAGAGAGAAGGGATGAAGAATATTCCTGTCTGGATCACATTAATAGTTCAATACTTCAATTTTTGTAATATATAAAGAGGTTAAATGACAATAATTAAAAAAACAAAACATCAAGAAAGCAATAAAGAAATAAAGGATTCTCGATGGAGTAAAACCTTTAAATTGCCTACTTAAAAATTGACTCCATTCCTTGTAATTGTCTACCCGGGTAGTTGTGCATCCCACAGCTGACCGTGACCATTAGAAAACTCATCACCCTATGTAAATGACCAAAATGGCCCATTTGTATCATAGAGGTAAATGAACTCTTTGCTTTCCTTTCAAATCCCTTTATGAACCTTATTATTTAAAAGAACTCCTCCTCGAAGAGAAGAACCTTGAAGACGGTGTCCGCCTTTAGCTGTGCTTAATACTATGTCGACGGTTTAAGGTTCGATTTGGGAGCTATCCACATGAAATAATTACTTTCACTCATAAATGGACGGTCTAATCAGAGGACTGAACTACATTAAGTGATTCTTCCCCAGTGACTTGGACTATATCTCTCTTGTGCTTCAGTAATTCTAAGACTGTGCCGTGGCTCTGTCATGGTAGAATGCCTTCCAATAAATAAAAAATGTAGAATCTGTTGCACAAATGTAATATTAACCTAGATTTCCCCGAGGATGGAGATGAATGCTTACAGGGGTCTGCTCGGGGCAAGTGTGCAGCCCATTTTTTGTAAACAGATTTCTATTGTATGAATTAGATTCTCACTGTACAAGGTGCTGGTTTGGTAGTCATGACATACGGCCAAGCGTCAGGTTATATTTCATGATCTCCCCGAAGACTCCTGTCTTTTTTTTTTTTTTTCATTTCTGTAAGAGACACTTTGCATATTGCAGGCTGACCGTCGAGGTACGAGTGTCAGAATCTCGTATAACGGATTTCTATGGGAATTCTCATGCATTTTACTGTACAAAAATTCTTGTCAATTTAGAAAAATAATCCTTAAATGTGCATTAATTAGCAAATTATGCAACCTGATATGTTTAGTTGTGCAAGAGGCGCTGATCTTTAGAAATCTTCAATGGACGCAAGTCCCTCGATCCATGTTTTTGTTCAAGAAAGGAGCTGGCTGACTGCTCATTTCAATAGCTAAACCCTCCCCTTGTCTATTTACATATTAGCTATGACAAAGAAGGAGGTTGGCTTGGCTATTGAAATGATCCAATCAGCCAGATCCCTTCACATGCAGCACGGTGATATGGAGATCCATGAAGCACTGTCCTGTGTAAAACATAAGTCGGAGATGGACCATAACAGATATATTCTATCAGGTCTCCTTAGATAATTAATATTAAATATTTAAATACAGGGTGGGCCATTTATATGGATACACCTAAATAAAATGGGAGTGGTTGGTGATATCAACTTCCTGTTTGTGGCACATTAGTATATGGGAGGGTGAAAACTTTTCAAGATGGATGGTGACCATGGCGGCCATTTTGAAGTCGGCCATTTTGGATCCAACTTTATTTTTTCAATGGGAAGAGGGACAGGTGACACATCAAACTCATTGAGAATTTCACAAGAAAAACAATGGTGTGCTTGGTTTTAACGTTACTTTTTTCTATCATGAGTTATTTACAAGTTTATGATCACTTATAAAATGTGTTCAAAGTGCTGCCCTGTTGTGAATGGGTTTGAGATGAGTTCTGAGCAGAGGCTCCCTCTGGTGGTTACAAGCGGTGCTAGTGAAGATTGTGAGGACTGGGAATCAGGTGTTACTGACTGGTCTTATATAAGGGAGTCATTTTCCCATCAGGGTTGCCGGTGATCAATTGTTCTGGTCTGAATCCTTCTTTCCAGTTTCCCTTGTAGCCTGCTGTGTCGTGTCTGCATCTCCTGCTATCAGATAAGATATTTTCTTCTTTTGTGTTTTTGCTATATTTTTGCATTTTGTCCTGCACTTCTGTGGGGGCCTTCAGGGTCCCCTCCGGGGGCTTTTGCCCTCTCAGTTTGGTTCAGCCACTGAGTTTTTGTACTTTTGCTTTTTCCAGTTTTTTCAGTGGCTGCTGTTTTGATTTTGTTACACCAGAGAACTAATTTAGGTGGTAGAGGTCGTGTGATCTCAGGTGATTTTGAAATTAGTAGAGTTGGTGCTTTTCAGGGTTTTCTGGGATTGCAGTAAGTGCCCTTCCTATCCTTTTCTATTTAGTTAGTTTGGGCCCCGGCGTTTGCTCGTGCTATTTTCTTTCTGTGTCAGTATTTCTTCTTGTCTAACCGTCATTACATGTTTGGGGGCTTTCTATTATCTTTGGGGTTCTGCTCCGGGGCAGATAGCTTTCCTATTTCTATCTTTAGGTGTAGTTAGTTTCTCAGGCTGTGACGAGGCGTCTAGGACCAACGTAGGAACGCTCCACGGCTGCCTCTAGTTGCGGTGGTTAGTCAGGGTACTGCAATCTCATAGATTCCAACTGCTCTGGTGTATTGCCTTTTTTTTGCCTGCACTCCTCAGCTACCGAAACATAACAGTATCACCGGCCAAAAAATTGAAAATTGTATGGTACTCACAGAAGGGAAAAAATATTGTGAAAGAAAAAAGGTTGTCAGAGTTGTCAGAGATATTTTTCTGTTTGTTGCATTTTTTTTTTTTTTCCTCTGTATCTCTGGGTGCTGGGGAGGATCTTTTTTCCCAATGGAGTTTGCACAGTTGTCTGGCCGTGTGGATCAGCTTGCCACTGAGGTTCAGAGTATTGCTGCATATCTTGCTAGGTTGCCTGTTGTGGAACCTAGGATCCCCATGCCAGATTTGTTTTTAGGGGATCGAGCTAAGTTTCAGAATTTCAAAAATAATTGTAAATTGTTTTTTGCCTTAAAATCTAAGTCCTCAGGAAACGCAGCGCAGCAGGTTCAAATTATCATCTCTCTCCTGCGCGGCGATCCTCAGGATTGGGCTTTTTCCCTGATACCTGGGGATCCTGTTTTGAGTGATGTTGATGCATTTTTTCAGGCTTTGGGGTTATTGTACGATGAGCCTAATGTCACTGATCAAGCTGAAAAAGCCTTGTTGGCATTAAATCAGGGGCTTGATGACGCTGAGTTATACTGTCAGAGATTCCGTAGGTGGGCAGTCCTGACCAAATGGAATGACGACGCTTTGGCGGCCCTTTTCCGGAAGGGTCTGTCAGATAATGTAAAGGATGTTATGGTGGGATTCCCTGTCCCCTCTGGTCTCAATGATTCTATGTCATTGGCGATTCAAATTGACAGACGTTTGCGTGAGCGGAGAAGTATGCGTGGAATGGTGTTGCCTTGTGAACCAGCTTCAGAACCCATGCAGTGTGATAGAGTGGTGTCTGGGGCACAGCGTCATGAGTTTCGAAAGCGCAATGGGTTATGTTTCTACTGTGGTGATGCCTCTCATGCTATTTCAGTCTGCCCTAAGCGGGGAAGACGTTTTGCACGCTCGGTTGTCTTGGGTAGTGTTCAGACTAAGTTTTTATTAACTGTCACTCTGATATGCTCTCTGTCCTCATTTTCTGCTCAGGCTTTCGTTGATTCTGGAGCAGCTATTAACCTGATGGATTATGATTTTGCTAAACGTTGTGGGTTTCCCTTGATACCCTGCAGAAGTCTATTCCCCTACTGGGGATCGATTCTACCCCTTTGGCTGAGAATAAACCCCAGTTTTCTACTCAGGTGATAATGAGGGTTGAACCTGATCACCAGGAGTGCTGCAAATTTTTGGTTCTATATAATCTGCATGACATTATCGTGCTGGGTTTCCCTTGGTTACAGTCTCATAATCCTGTTTTGGATTGGAAATCTGTGTCTGTAACCAGTTGGGGCTGCCAATGTGTTAATACCAACACTCCTGTTTTTTCTGCCTCCCCCAGGCTCAGGATGTTCCTGACTTTTTGTTTGATTTTTCTGATGTGTTTAGCGAAAGTAAATCTGCATCCTTGCCTCCCCATAGGAGCTATGACTGCGCTATTGAATTAGTGCCGGGTAGTAAATTCCCTAAAGGTCGCCTTTTTAACTTGTCTGTACCTGAACATGACGCTATGCGGTCTTATATCAAGGAATCATTGGAGAAGGGTCATATCAGACCATCCTCTTCACCCTTAGGTGCCGGTTTTTTCTTTGTGGCCAAAAAAGATGGTTCATTAAGGCCGTGTATTGATTATCATCTCTTGAACAATATTACTGTGAAATATCAATACCCGTTACCCTTGATTTCTGACCTGTTTTCCAGGGTGAAAAACGCTACTTGGTTTACCAAGCTTGACCTCAGGGGGGCGTATAACCTTATTCGCATTAAGCACGGGGATGAATGGAAGACGGCATTCAATACCCCTGAAGGGCATTTTGAGTACCTAGTGATGCCCTTTGGGCTCACTAATGCTCCTTCCGTCTTCCAGTCCTTCATGAATGACATTTTCAGGGATTTTGTGGACAAGTTTCTGATTGTTTATTTGGATGATATCTTGATTTTTTCTAATGACTGGGACTCTCATGTGAAACATGTTCGAACTGTATTCCAGATTTTGAGAGAGAATGCTCTGTATGTGAAGGGATCAAAGTGTCTTTTTGGCGTACAGAGGATCTCATTTCTGGGATTCATTTTGTCCCCATCTGTTATTGAAATGGACCCGGTCAAGGTTCAGGCCATCTGTGATTGGGTCCAACCTACTTCATTAAAGGCTCTTCAGAGATTTTTGGGTTTTGCCAATTTTTATCGTAAATTTATTGGTAATTTCTCGGTTATTGTTAAACCATTAACTGATTTGACCAGAAAGGGTTCTGATGTGGTGAATTGGCCTCCTGAGGCAGTCTCTGCATTTCAGGAACTTAAGCAGAGATTCACTTCTGCTCCTGTTCTACGGCAGCCTGATGTTTCTCTGCCATTTCAGGTGGAGGTTGATGCCTCTGAAATTGGGGCATGTGCCGTTTTGTCCCAAAAAGATCCAGAGACCTCTAAAAGTAACCCTTGTGCCTTTTTCTCTCAAAAATTTTCTCCTACTGAACGTAATTATGACGTGGGTAATCGGGAGTTATTGGCCATGAAGTGGGCTTTTGAAGAGTGGAGACATTGGCTGGAGGGAGCCAAACATCAGGTGGTGGTCCTTACGGACCATAAGAATCTGGTCTATCTGGAATCTGCCAAGCGACTCAATCCTAGACAGGCCAGGTGGGCCTTGTTTTTCACACGTTTTAATTTTGTGGTTTCCTTTCTTCCTGGCACTAAGAATGTTAAGGCGGATGCCCTCTCGAGGAGTTTCCTTGCGGACTCTCCTGAGTTATCTGATCCTTCTGTTATTTTGAAAGAGGGTGTAGTTCTTTCCGCCATCTCGCCCAATTTGAGACTTGCTCTGGAGGGGTGTCAGGAGGATAGGCCCGAGCGCTGCCCTGTTGGAAAATTGTTTGTCCCGGACCAATGGAAAAAGAGTGTGATGTCTGAGATTCATTGTTCCGCATTGGCTGGGCATCCCGGAATTTTTGGTACCAGAGACTTGGTTAGTCAGTCCTTTTGGTGGCCTACCTTGTCTCGTGATGTCAGGGAATTTGTGCAGTCCTGCGGGACTTGCTCTCGCTCCAAGCCTTGCTCTCGCTCTAGTGGTTTGTTGATGCCATTGCCTGTGCCCAAGAGACCATGGACCCATATCTCTATGGATTTCATTTCCGATCTTACTGTTTCTCAGAGAATGACCACCATCTGGGTAATTTGTGATAGGTTTTCCAAAATGACACATCTTGTGCCATTACCTAAGTTGCCTTCCTCCTCTGAATTGGTGCCGTTGTTCCTTCAGCACGTCGTTCGTTTACACGGCATTCCTGAGAACATTGTGTCTGACAGAGGAGTCCAGTTTGTTTCCAGATTTTGGAGGACTTTTTGTTCTAAACTGGGTGTTCAATTGTCTTTCTCCTCGGCATTTCATCCTCAGACCAATGGTCAAACTGAGAGAACAAACCAGACATTGGAGACTTATCTAAGATGCTTTGTGTCTGCTGATCAGGATGACTGGGTCTCTTTTTTGCCTTTGGCTGAGTTTGCTCTTAATAATAGGGCTAGCTCTGCCACTTTGATGTCTCCGTTTTTCTGTAATTCTGGGTTTCACCCTCGATTTTCTTCAGGACAGACGGAGGCTTCTGTCTGTCCAGGTGTTGACTCTGTTGTGGAGCGTATGCAACAGATTTGGGACCAGGTAGTGGAGAGGTTGTCCCTCTCTCAGGAGAGGGCCCAGCGGTTTGCTAACCGGCATAGGACTGATGGTCCTCGGTTTAAAGTGGGGGACTTGGTCTGGTTGTCCTCAAGGAATATTCCTATGAGAGTAGCATCTCCTAAATTTAAGCCTAGGTTCATTGGACCTTATAAGATCATGGAGATTATTAATCCTGTTTCTTTTCGTTTGCTTCTTCCAGGGACATTTAAGATCCATAATGTGTTCCACAAGTCCTTGTTGAAGAGGTTTGTTGAGCCAGTGGTTCCTGCTGCTGTGCCTCCTGACCCTGTTTTGGTTGAGGGCAATCTGGAGTATGTGGTTGAGAAAATATTGGATTCTCGTTTTTCTAGACGGAAACTCCAGTATTTGGTTAAATGGAGAGGTTATGGTCAGGAAGACAATTCTTGGGTGTTTGCTTCGGACATCCATGCTAGGAGACTTATCCGTGCGTATCATAGAACTCATCCTGACCGACCTGGTTGCTCAAATGAGGTTTCGGTGACCCCTCCTCAAGGGGGGGGTACTGTTGTGAATGGGTTTGAGATGAGTTCTGAGCAGAGGCTCCCTCTGGTGGTTACAAGCGGTGCTAGTGAAGATTGTGAGGACTGGGAATCAGGTGTTACTGACTGGTCTTATATAAGGGAGTCATTTTCCCATCAGGGTTGCCGGTGATCAATTGTTCTGGTCTGAATCCTTCTTTCCAGTTTCCCTTGTAGCCTGCTGTGTCGTGTCTGCATCTCCTGCTATCAGATAAGATATTTTCTTCTTTTGTGTTTTTGCTATATTTTTGCATTTTGTCCTGCACTTCTGTGGGGGCCTTCAGGGTCCCCTCGGGGGCTTTTGCCCTCTCAGTTTGGTTCAGCCACTGAGTTTTTGTACTTTTGCTTTTTCCAGTTTTTTCAGTGGCTGCTGTTTTGATTTTGTTACACCAGAGAACTAATTTAGGTGGTAGAGGTCGTGTGATCTCAGGTGATTTTGAAATTAGTAGAGTTGGTGCTTTTCAGGGTTTTCTGGGATTGCAGTAAGTGCCCTTCCTATCCTTTTCTATTTAGTTAGTTTGGGCCCCGGCGTTTGCTCGTGCTATTTTCTTTCTGTGTCAGTATTTCTTCTTGTCTAACCGTCATTACATGTTTGGGGGCTTTCTATTATCTTTGGGGTTCTGCTCCGGGGCAGATAGCTTTCCTATTTCTATCTTTAGGTGTAGTTAGTTTCTCAGGCTGTGACGAGGCGTCTAGGACCAACGTAGGAACGCTCCACGGCTGCCTCTAGTTGCGGTGGTTAGTCAGGGTACTGCAATCTCATAGATTCCAACTGCTCTGGTGTATTGCCTTTTTTTTGCCTGCACTCCTCAGCTACCGAAACATAACACTGCCCCTTGTGTTGGATTGTAAATGCAACCCTCTTCTCCCACTCTTGACACACTGATAGCAACACCGCAGAAGAAATGCTAGCACAGGCTTCCAGTGTCCGTTGTTTCAGATGTTGCACATGTCATATGTTCACAGCATAGACAATTGCCTTCAGATGACCCCAAAGATAAAAGTCTAATGGGGTCAGATCGGGAGAGCATGGCGGCCATTCAACTGGCCCACGACGACCAATGCACTTCCCAGAAACTGAAGATGGCACGTTCCCCGAGTTTTTCCAGCAAGATGGTGCACCACCACATTATGGGTGTCAGGTCCGAGCATTCCTACATGAGCAGTTTCCTGGAAAGTGGATTGGTCGTCGTGCACCACGCACTCATTGACTTGCATGGCAAAGTGCAGTCCAAATATTGGGTTAAACTTAGTCATGCAGTGAATATTTTACCTTGGATACACAATGTCCAAGGAAAAAGTGCACACGTGCACGGCCCATATTCTAACATTGGTCTGAGTGCGATTCGATGTTTTGTTGGATCGCACTCGGACTGATATTATGGTCGTCTGCATGATATTATGGTCGTCTGCATGATATTATGGTCGTCTGCATGAACCCTATTTCTTGGCTATAGGTGCCCACATGAAGATGTTCTGGTGATTTTCCATTTTCATATTCCAGCTATATGTCTATATTCGTAAGTAAACAGTATCTTTCATATTACTGATTTGTTCCAAAAATATTCAAGCCCTTCTATGGCTGCAATGACTAAACTGTAGAAAATGACATCCTCAGATTTGGCGGAGGTGAGTCTTGTCACACAACGCTGGTCTATCATGAAATTGTGTTCCGCTGCCAGCGTAATGCATACATTTTAGGAGGTATGCAAATAACCGGCGTCTACTGTTTAAGACTTATCCCAACTGAAATTAATTGTCAGTGGTGATTTAATGTGAACTGACGCTTTCCTGTGAACATGTCTGACTCTTTAAAGTGGTGACGAGGACCAACAGTCCGAAACACCGTGTCTGCAAATGGAGATTCTGATTTGGCTTTTATCCTAAGTCATATTACAAGACTCGTTAAAGGGTTGATTGTGACTTGTAGGATTGCTACTTCCAATAGGTGGCGCTATAGAGTACAAGTCCTCTTTGTTTGAAGAGGCAATTTGCATCTTTAAAGTGGTGGCATTTACAATAACGAGACGTATAACTCAAGCGGATGACGGTAAATGAAAGGTTTTATATAGTGCGATACATTTCATGGCTTATGTATCCCTGATGCAGGTCTATAAAAACACTTCGGTTGGAGCAAAACTATAACACTAATGTCAAATTATCATAGGGAGGAGATATAATGTTTGTTATCAGGTTGTCAGTCACATTTGAGTCCGTATTGTAGGCCATGTTATGGTTGATTATCCCCTAACCAAACTGTAGGACCCTGACCCCGACCCCTATCGCAGCTATACTGAGTTGACCACTTTGGTGTATCGCCTTCTCCACTGAGGTCAGTCCAAGTAGTCAGTGACTTGACCAAAACAAGGGTCACATAAAAATATGGTCACATCTCAACCACATCCAGGCTGGATAGGATCAACACATGGCCTCCAGGAAGAGCAGGTGGTGGAGGCCCGATGACACCAGGGAAAGGTGGCCTCATGTGTTCTCCCTACGCCTGTATATCGGCCAATATTATAGCCATCAGTGTAGGCTTTTATCTCCAAAAATGGAAAAGTTACAAAGGACTGATGAAGCATCACACTTTACATAAGGGACAAATTTGCTAATCTTCATAAATATTGGAATACGGTGAAGTGGATTGAAGTAAATCTGGGTTGCCCTGCAATACCTGACATAACCCATGCATACATGTGGCACTTTTTCTGGAAAGCGTAATCCAGTTAATCCCCTTATAGGTTCAGGAGGTTGGAGACTCTACTGACTTGACATTGATGGCATCATCAGGTCTCATCAAGCCCATCAGGTATTGTACGCCTATCTGACTAATTGTAAGAAGATACATGCACAATATCTGCTAGGTGTACAGGAGATCTAATACCTGACAAGTGCCCATCGAATGCATATCAGAGGTATCAGTCACCTCCCAATGCAGAAGTACGAGATGATGGATCGGCCCCTATGAGATGGTGAACACCGCCAGAGCCTGGTATAGAGGCACACGATCCCTGTGGCTCCATACTGCATATTGCAGCCTCTCTGTACTGATATAGGGTGTCCTTATAATGCCTTTTTGTATTGTGAAAAGTATATACGGAGAGATTTGGAAATGCACCTCAAGGACCTCTAGGCTGGGTACACACTGTGCCCCTGCCAGGTGCAGACACTCAGGAGATATGCACCCAACAATCAAGATGATAACGAGGCATCCGCCCACCATAGGGACACAGAGTATACGCTTCTTTACAGATTTCCTCTGTGTAGGAACGTGTGGTCTGTTGTGCTTCCCATGTAGTAAAACCAATGTCATCAGACGCATATTGGCTGCATGGAGACAGAACACGTTTTAGGCCTCCGTAAGCTAAATGATTGCCTATGGCAATATTACAGTATGTCGGGAAAAGCTCCAGATGTATTCTATGGTGTAAGTGCACAGGAGTGTGAACTTCTCTTTAAAGAGAAGCTCAAACTCTTTACCACTCATACTTGCTTTTCTAATAAATCCTTAAGGGGAACCTAAGACCAGGTTTTTGTTACGCTAAGGTCAGCATAATGTAGGGGCAGAGACCTGATTTCAGTAATGTGTCACTTACTGGGCGGCAATTTTTATAAAATCAGTTTTATCTGCTGCAGATCTAGCAGTTCTCTGAATGCTGAGCTCTGTCTAACCCCAACCACACCACTGATTGGCAGCTTTCTGCCTATGCACAGTGTACACAGAAAGCAGCCAATGAGTGGTGGGGCGGGGTTATACAGCGCATGATTGTGGAGGACTATATAAGCAGCAGGTACACTAGTCCTTTAGTGATAAAATCACTGCTTTATCAGCAGGAGATTATCAGAGCTACAACAAGCTGCACAGAAAGTGACACATCACTGGAATCAGGGTCTCTGTTTCTACAATATGATGCTCTCAGATTAGGTGGCAAAAACCTGCTGACAGATTCCCATTAGCAATTATTGTGAACCAGAATGTAGTCTTTGAAATGCAAGTGTCTAAATGGCAGGAAAGTCCTTTGTTTCTCTACATTTCGCCATCGTCTCGGCCCTTTGTTCTGTTTCACGCTCAGTCTACAAGTCACAAGATGCAATACAGCTATGTAAAATTTTATTTCCTTTCTTTAATCTCCAAAAGAGACTATTTCATTATTACCATCTGAACAACCCCAGGATACATTCGTGTTTAATAAATCTGAATTTGGAGCTTGGCACAAGACAGTTTGTTATTGCAGACACTAATCTTGCCCAGCTCCTGCCTTATTATTCCTCTCACAGAGTCATAAAAGTTTACTCATGGGTGACGTATTGTAAGATTACACAAGGAGATATCAGTCCGATAATGGGACATTGGCATTGTATCTGTGAGCCGGGATTGTATTAAAGCTTCTATATGTGGGAAATATGTCGAAAAGTGAATGTTTTCAGGGAAATCTTAACTTTAATTTCGTTATCATACACAATCAATGCTTCAGCCTAAAACTGAACATTAACATTTACGCGAGGTTTGACTTATCACACATATCAAATTGTAGTGGTATATTGACGACTACTGGGATTTTACATAATTACCCTTTCATTCTCCTGCATTTCGGTCATTCAGTGCTGAGATATTTCAAAGGGTTTCCGGTTCCAGAAAACTGCTTTTCTCCATTTTTAAGAAAAAAACAAACTGTTTTACTCAGCTTTCATGGGTTCAGTGCTGAGTCTACCGCACTTCTCCCCTCTACCGGTGTCTGTAATTGTTTGCAGCACTGAAGATACATAGAGCTGAAATGGAACCTGTCATGTGAAAAAACACTATTACCTGTAAATATGGGGTTAATCTGCAGGTTAATAGTATTCTGAACCTGCCTGGCGCTCACACTGAAAGCCCCACTGCCAGGAGGAAATTAACTTTATTTCCCCAGTGTTCGGCTTCCAGTCACGGGATGGCGCCGGCGCGAGTTCAGCCACCGTTCTGTGTATAGAGAGCTGTGGCTGAAATTGCCCTTCTGGCAATGACTGACAGCAGCTCAGCATTAGGGCCGGCTGTCAGTCAGTGCCGGGGGCGCGGTTACAGCTGTCACTCTTTATACACTGACTGGTGACTGAACGCGCGTCGGCGCCACCAACATGAATGCTGCTGGGGGAATAAAGTTCATTTCCTCCGGGCAGTGGGTCTTTAAATGCGGGCACCACATAGGTTCAAAACGCCATTATCCTACTGATTAACCCCTTATCTGCAGGTTAATAGTGTTTTTTTTTACGAGACCGGTTGCCTAGAAGCCAATAAACTGAACTCAACACCTTGTCCCGCATTATCTGCAAGAAATGCGGCACTCGCTGATTGGCTGCAGCACTATTGATGTGACATCAGCGTTGCAGACAATAAAAGACACTGTGAGCAAAAAGTGGACACTCATTGTTGGACCTGGGGAGGGTGAGTAATGCAACGTTTGTTATTTTTAAATTGCAGCAGGAGAACAGGGATTTTCTGAAAGTAGAAAACCTCTTTACATATGGCAAGCCAAATCCTACTTATCTGCCCAATAGTTTGACGCTGAGTTAAACATGGCTGTGATCTAAGTAAGTAAAGTACTTAGGTGCTTAGGGGCACAGACATATTACAGATCCATGTTGTAAGATTTTGGAGACTTCTGTCTACTTATTATCCTTTTTTGCACAATGGAAAGTATCTGGAAAGTCTTTTCTTATGGAAAAAGTGTAGTATATTTCACCACATAAAGTTATCATTCTCAGAGAGTGATATGACTCTTCCCTAGGGATGAGCGGACCCGTGGAAGTTCGAGTTTGTTGGGTTTGATTGAACTTTAGTCCAAAGTTTAGTTTCGGCATCAAAGCTGTACCTGAATTTTCACCTGAACCCAAACCCCATAGAAATCAGCGGGGAATCTCTCTCCTCCCCAAACTCCTGAACTCCAAAACGGACTTCCAGGAGAAATCCGTGTTCAGAGTTGAGCCCCGGACAATAGGTGTCCGGTACAAACCTCGAACTGTACAGTTTGCTCATCTTTACTCTTGACACCAGATTCAATGGGGTCTTGAATAGACTTTTGGAGTGGCCATAAAGGGTCTGTGACACGGTAATGCTGTGTTATATAGATGATTATTTAATTATATTCATATACAGCTGCTAGCACATAACTTGGAAGGAAAAAACTCAAAAGGCTGCAATTCACATCACAACCAGCGGGTGGCCACAAATAAACTTGACAGAAACATCTCCTGACAGAGTATCACAAAATATTTTTTTTTTTCAAATTTGGACCTCTCGCCCCATGCATAATGCAATCTTTCCAGCCAAGAGGAAAGGTAAGGAAGGACACATCTGTTTCTCAAGACTTTAACAAGCAACATTTGTTGTCCAACCAACATTAACAGCAGTAAATTCTGATATTTTGGTTTTATAACAACCAAACTCCAAGCACATCAGTTAATTATAGTCCCTTTTTAAGGACTTTTAAGCCGTGTCGCCTTCTCCCTGTATACACACACTCACCTGCTGTAAAACTCTCAAGATGTAGCAATGAGAAGTCATTTCCTCTTCGCTAATATGTTTTATAAACCGCACTGAGAGAAGAAGTACTTAACATTTACAAAGGAAGTAGCAATAGATTATTCTTGCCTCTATCTACCATGAAAAATATTCCGAGGATGCGATGCCAATACTTGGTGTGTCTAATTTATAAAAGGTCATAGTCTACATTTGGTGAATACATTGTAATGGTTGATCTTTTTTTCTTAATTTATGATAACTATTCGCCCTTCATTAGATCTATTTTATAGTTTGCACCATATTATGCACATAGGGTCAACAAAAATGTATTTTACGGTCAATTATTTCCATCAAATACTAAAAATGTGTTGGAACATCTCTAACATTGCTGCATAGAAATACAGTTATGGGGGTGCAGAGTTAAAGGGAACCTGTCAGGTAATTATGCTATCCAAACCTCAGGTAGCATGAATTTTTCTCTGAAATACTCTGATCTTTCTGAGAAAATATACTTTAAGGGGGTATTCCCATCTCTTCAATCCTATCCTAATATGTTGTCGGTATAATAATGTTAGCAAATCCCTCCAATTAGAAATGTAGCATAGTTCTTCTGATGAGCTATGTTGCTTACCCTATGTGCATGGCATTGCAGTAGTTTACAGTAGGTATCCATGGTTACGATCATTCATATAGTGAAAGTTAGTTGTTAGTGGTCGTAACCATGGATACCTAAGCTACTTCAATGCCCTGTACATGGGGTAAGCGACATAGCTTATCAGAAGAACTATACTACGTTTCTAATTGGAGGGATTTGCTAACATTATTATTATTACATCTACTACATATTGGTATAGGATCTTGGAGCTGGGAATACCTTTTAGATATCCAGCTCTTCTAAGCTCATTGACAAGTATCTACTGTGCGAGGACATAGAAAAAGACCTGTCAATGACCTCTAGCAACGCTGGGAAGAGCCGGATCTTTAAGCTATATTTTCTCTGAAATGCTGAAGAGTTTCAGAGATGATTTACCTTTCTGCAATTGTGCAGTCAGTCTCTGTAGCATGCCGCCCATGGATTTTAGCAGCATGAGTCACCTGACAGGTTCCCATTAACAATTACACACCTCCATATATCTGAATATCTGAATAAACCCCAAAGCATATGAGTTGTTTTGGTATGAATTTTGCATTGGGACCTAGGAGCCTCCCTGACGTTCTTGAACCTATCTGGGCTATCTCCACCTATATATGCCATTGATGAACGCTTTGTGTCACTTGTATTTACTAGGTTCCCCTTTGTAGGGGTGTCCGGCTATTTTTTTTTTTTTTTTAAAGAAAAACTCTCAGAATTCTGTAAAATAATAGCATAAAGTAATTTTCCCCTTACTGAGCCCCTACTGCTGCTTCTTTCAACGTTCCCCAAGTTCCCAGACAGTCTCTGTTCTTCCTGCTTGGTCTGGACAGACATGTGACTGCTGTGTCCAATCACTGGCTGTAACTGCGATGTGTTGGATACTGTTGTGGCCATTGATTGGTTGAAGCAGTCATATGACCATCCAGACCTATCAGGAAGAACAGAGACCGGAGGGGCACTGTGGAGGCGATGGAACGGTGAATATTACGTGTTTGATTATTATAAAGGATTATGATTTCTGATGTTCCTTTTTAAATTTCTAAAATTCTGAAATTATTTTTTAATAGCTCAGACAATTCCTTTAACACTTTTCTGCCAGTGAGTGCCAGCAGTACTTTTTGGATATGTAATTTCCAGGTAAATTGTCGTGATTATTCTCGTAGTCACAGCAGTTTTGCATATATAAATAATTTCTTAGTTTGGTTGCAACTTCTTCTTACCGGTGTGAATTTCCATAAAAATTATTCAGAAGTCGTTTAGAAGATATTGGTAATTGTAAACTTGGGGAAACAGAGATGGCAATAAAGAAAATAAATGTCTCTGTTGAATGCGGCATTTTTAAATGCTTTGCTGTAAATTAAATTCTAAGTGGTAATTATATATCTAGCTGATTTAATGACTTGCTCTAAAAAAAAGGCAAAATTGATACTAAAAATGTCACTTTGTTGCTGCTAATTGTGAAGTCTTTTCTGTTTCCTTTGGCCGTTGTTAAAATGGCAAGGTTTGATTTATCTGATTTTTAGTTTCATCATATTTTTAAATGCTCTGAATACTATCAATATCCAATAAACCCTCCGCGAAAATAAAGGCAGGTGCCGAAAGTTAATGTACACCCTTAAACACGCATTTCTCTTTTCCTAAATTTGTACAATATTCTGTTCTGATTAACTTCATATTATATTTTTATAGCAGACAAAGACCTGTTTTTTAATTAAAAAGCTAAAAAAAAAAATCACCATAAAGCTATAAATTATTTAATACTGTCTTCCTGCTGCCTCCAGTAGAGGGAGCTTAGGAGCATACAAAACTCAATCTGTATGCGGTAAACTCCTAAGCTCCCCCTGGTGGTGACTTCAAGCACTTAGACCTTTGTCATTTAGCTCTTTGGTTGTTTGTAGCGGTGTAGAGGCCTTTATCAGAAACATTGAGCTCTGATCACTATAGAAATACATTATCACCTTGATTAAAGCAGAATTGACTTACAGTATAAATGACATTGCGTTAAAATTCACAGATATGCTAAGTTAATCAAGATAAAAAACTAAATGTAGTATATATGATTAAAGTAACACGGCACTTAGGACAAAAAAAGAGGATATTTGGTGCACAAGTTGGGTATCCAGCCCAAAATACAGTATAAGAAAAAACTCGGCACTCAACAGAGAATTCAATAGAGGAAAAATTTCAATTGCTGTGGTTTTATTGGCATCCAAACAAAATAGATGTATCGCTAAACGTTTTCGGCCCCAAAACATGGGCCTTCATCAGAACAAATGGTATACAAAGCTGAAACATAGTAAATGAACAGACAGGTGTCATTAAATGTCATTCAATGGCGGGATGCACAACTCTTAATATATATTGCAGAGCAAATAAGAAAAAAATATAATAAAATAAATAAACTAGTCAAAGAAAAAGTTTTTTAAAAAAGGAAAAAAAGAAAAGAAATAATCCAGAGGTGCAATGAAACGTCCATATTCATAAATGTGACCATATAGTTAAGGAAAATGTACTAAAATGAGTAATATAGGCGAATAGGAAATTGAACCGCAAAACCAAGAAGGATATGGTGGTCTTATTTAAATGGTGACTGTTGTGCCAATTATAAGAAAGATGCCTGAAAAGAAAGAAGATTGTTTAGTATGTGGTAAAAAATTCAAATACTATACGGTGTGTCCCAGTGAGAGAAAATAAGGCATAATGAAGCTGTTGCAGGTAAATACCTGATCAAGTCTCATTTAGAGGAAATTTATAAACATCTATTTAATAGAAAACCACGCTGAGAGGAACTGTGGACAGACAAATGTTAACCAAGGGTTAAGTCATGCTGAAAAGGGTTAAGTAATGCTAAAACCCCACTGAGCAATGTCAATGAAAAAAGATGTACCTGAATAATGCTGGGCACCGGTATATAGGTTAAGCGCTTAAGGCTAACATTAGCAGAGGAAGAGCGCTGAAATATATGAAAAGGTAAGGCTAATGAGATAAATGTAGATAAGGAGTGCGGTAAACTACCACATCTCCTGTGGATTACCTTGTGCCTGGAGCCGCGGCGTGTGGGACCGCCATTACTGAGGACGCTACTGAGAGCCGCACTTCCTGGTATAAGAGTCAGCTGATGCCGCGTCATGATGATGCTGTCGCGACCAGCTGATCACCAGAGCCGTACTGCGCTTGCGCAGTACCACATCTAGATTCAATGTGTGTGACTGTGTGGAGAGCGCTGTTGTGGGGGTTATATATTAAAGTGCAAATTATAGAGGACGGTACAAATTACCTATAAGTGCTATGGAGTCCTGCTAGGTGGTAATATAACAATATTTGAGAAGGCTACAAAGCTTTATAATACATATATGTGGGACTGGGTGAAAAGAATAGAGCGGTGCATCTATACTATACCATAGTGGATGATGTGCATAGAGTGCAAGTAGGTCACCGGTTCTAGAGGAGAAAGACAATTTTAGATTAATTAGGTTAATGAGAACAGTAGGACATTGTTAGATGTAAACAACTATACAGAATTATCAAAAAAAGAATATTACAGACAATTTTTATACAGGTTATAAGAAAGCCGACGTACGGCTCTGGTGATCAGCTGGTCGCGACAGCGTCATCATGACGCGGCATCAGCTGACTCTTATACCAGGAAGTGCGGCTCTCAGTAGCGTCCTCACTAATGGCGGTCCCACACGGCCCACAAGGCATCTTTCTTATAATTGGCACAACAGTCACCATTTAAATAAGACCACCATATCCTTCTTGGTTTTGCGGTTCAATTTCCTATTCGCCTATATTACTCATTTTAGTACATTTTCCTTAACTATATGGTCACATTTATGAATATGGACGTTTCATTGCACCTCTGGATTATTTCTTTTCTTTTTTTCCTTTTTTAAAAAACTTTTTCTTTGACTAGTTTATTTATTTTATTATATTTTTTTCTTATTTGCTCTGCAATATATATTAAGAGTTGTGCATCCCGCCATTGAATGACATTTAATGACACCTGTCTGTTCATTTACTATGTTTCAGCTTTGTATACCATTTGTTCTGATGAAGGCCCATGTTTTGGGGCCGAAAACGTTTAGCGATACATCTATTTTGTTTGGATGCCAATAAAACCACAGCAATTGAAATTTTTCCTCTATTGAATTCTCTTTTGAGTGCCGAGTTTTTCTTATTATGTAGTATATATGATGTTATGGCCCACAATGTATCTATACTGGCTAGCTGTAGACATGTAGCATGCTTTACAGCAGTATACATCCATGCTAGTGTATAGGAATACATTAAACACTGTATTTTGGTCCCCCAAAAGCTATTAAATTAGCATTGCTATGTCACAGTACAGTAGATCCTGTTCTAGGATACAATATATGACATAATAATTCCATTTCCTGCAGTGAATGCTGGAATTTGATCTAGTCTTGATGAATTACTATTTGGTATATAGATCACAAATGCAGTAAAACTGCAGAACTACAACTTTCTCAAAAGTCATCCCTTGCATAACGTTCTTTTTTTTGAGTGAAGTTACTGTAGTTTAATGGACTTTTATAATGATACAAGACATCAGACTCTGGGGTCCGATTCCCAACTTCTTACTGATCTGCTGATTTCAGCGCCATATATCATGTAGTGGCCTGAAATGGTACTGCAATTCTCCTACTTACTTGAGTGGGAGAGAGAAGAAGGACCATTCATGACCAAGGTTGGTGTGCTGTGGTGTGTTATGTTTTGGTAGCTGAGGAGGCAGGAGCAAAAAAACGCATAGGCAGCCCAACACCAGAGAGGTTGGAAACTAATAGTTTGCAGACCCCTAAACTAACCGCACAACTAGAAGCAGCCGTGGAGCGTACCTACGGTGGTCCTAGACACCTCGGCACAGCCGGAGAGATAGGTATCCCTGAAGATGGAAAGAGGAAAACTAACTGCCCCGGAGTAGACCCCAAAAGAGTAGGAAGCCCCCAAACATAATGGCTGTTAGACAAGACGAAAATACGAACACAGACAGAAAATAGATTGAGCAAACGCTGGGGCCCAAAACTGTCTAGATAGGACAGCTCAGGAGAGAATACTGTCTGCAACCCAGAAAAACCCTAGGAAAAACTCCAACACTTCTGAATCCAAAAACACTGAGACCACACGGTCTCGACCACCTATATCAGATCTCTGGTGTGGACACGTAGCTACCCAGTAGTAAAATATCACAAGAACTGAGCAAATGAACAAATACAAAAAACGAACGGAGACCAGCCAAAGTCCCCAAAAGGGGACCTGGCTGAAGACAAAAAGCAATGCAGCAAAAAGCAAGGAATTCAAACGACAGTAAAAAAACTGAAAGAGACTTAACTGAAAGCAAGCAGGAGACAGCAGGAAAGCAAGCTGAATTCCAACCTAGACCAGGAAGCAAAATTGTTCACCGGCGAGGATCATGGGAGGTCAGCTCACTACCTGACAACCACTCGTTATCAGCAGGTGTAGGACTCTTGGTATTCAACATAGGTTCAATACCCTCAGCAACCACCAGAGGGAGCTTCAGCTCCGAAGTCTTCTCCAAAACGTTCACAACAGTGGTGCCTTCAATCAGCTGAGGTGGGACCACACTGACCTGATATCAATGACCTCTTCTTAGGTCTTCAAGAAATGGGACTTGGGACTGACTCATCTCCATTATGTTGTGACCCTAGGGGACTGCATCACTCTTTCGTTTGCTTCAGTAAGAGAGCAGGTGTGCCAATGTGCCACCGGCCTGTTCAATCAAGTTATTGGGGGTATTAGGTATCTAACTCCTGTCGATCTGATATTTCTAGATCTCCACTGATCAGTTGATTGAAGGGTTTGTAGATCATTAAAAATGATCCAGCACCATAAATTGTGTTGTGGCCCTAATGAATCTGCAGTTTCTCTCCCATTTACTCCAATGAGATTGTAGAGCTTTACCAGTGCCAGAGAGTCGTAAATCCTTCAATCAGCTGTCAGTGGGGTATTTGAGAGTCGGGCTCCCACCGATCTGATATTGATTGCCTGTGCTAGGCATTATCAATATAAAAATCATCTCTTCTCAACCATAGTGTATAAATAGTTCTTCCTTTTCCTCTTACCAACCTGTATTTGACCCAAACTGGCCGCGAATCACCTCATATTACTCTGTAATCGACAATTTACTTTACAGAAAGGTCAGCACACAAATCAGGCAATGAACGATTGCAGGTTGCATTTTAACAAGGTTGTTATCTCATCGTAATGCAGGATTCTCCGTTCTACATTATATTTCCGAAATTTAATAAGGTGTCTGTCATTTGTGCCTCCAGGCTTATATCCTGGAGGTCATATATCCAAAGTGCTGTCACCTTTGACTGACATGATCCTAGCTTTAATTCTTCTATTATTAGGAAATTTTTGTAATGTTCGAGCTTCATTATAACAGCGTGTGTGTCACCTGCTACATACCTGCCAATGTATTAGATTAATTTTGGATATCTTTCCCCAATGTAGAATGCTTCCGAGCTCGGTATACGGAACATTCTTCTCATTAGCCGAGAATCCACAATAAGGTTAGACTGTATTTTATCTCCTTGTGGCAGAAAATCATTAACAATGACTTATTTCTATAGAGAATAACAATGACTTATTTATCAGCACTGGCGTCTGACACAGTTATGTATATCCTTCCCCAAATATGGAATTTCTGTCAGTGCTATGCAATTAAAGGAGACACATTGGTCTACATATTTACCTGATTTCTAAGGGTACTTAATATTTCATTTTCTTTGTGAGTCTACTTTTTATCCTGCAATGTTCGGTATTGTACTATTCAAGCAAATAATAATGGGTGAATTTTACCCCCTGGAAACTCTACTTGTTATCCCATGAAGCCTGCTCTGTGAAGTTTTCTACTGCAAAGGTATGGATTCAGAAGTTGTGCAACACAGGGGAGGCTCAGAACATTTATAGAAACAAAGGAAACTAGAGGGCTAATATTATATGTGGTCTAGCCAGGCTGAAGTGAGAGTTAGATGTGGTACTGTAGGGTTGAGCGCCAAACTAGAGATCCAAGTCAACATTTTTCTTTCCACGTGAGATGCATAGTGCACCATGGTCTACTGGTGAAGTGTTCTACGTGTGGTATGTAATCTGCTCCATAAAATCCTTTTATAGAGTTGACTGATTATTATTATTAAGTATATTCCATAACTTTGGTTTCTTCTGTGTTAGATTAGCCCTCCTCTAGCCTCTGTTTGAAGACTTCCAATGAAGGAGAACTCTCCACCTCTCGTGGCAGCCTGTCCACTCACTGATCACCCTCACTGTAAATTATTTTTTTCTAATATCATATGCGTCTTCTCCCTTTCAGTTTCATTCCATTGCTTCTTGTCCTTACTTATGCAAATAAGAATATAGCTGATCCCTCGGCAGTGTGACAGCCTCTGAGATATTTGTAGACAGCTATTAACTCTCCTTTCAGTTGTCTCTTTTTGAGTTAAACGTTCCCAGATTCTTTAACCGTTCCTTGTAGGACATACTTTGAAGTCCACTCACCATCCTGGTTGCTCTTCTCTGAACTTGCTCCAGTTTGTTCATGTGTTTTTTTAAAATGTGGTGTCCAGAACCGGACACAGTATTCCAGATGAGGCCTGACCAAGGAGAAGTAGAAGAGGATAATTACGTTATTTGTTCTAGACTGTATGAATCTATTAATGCAACTTAGAATTGATGTCTTATTTTCCTGCTGCATCACACTGTTGACTCATGTGCAGTCTGTGATCTATTAGTATACCCAAGTCTTTTTCACATATGCTGTTGCTTAGCCCTATTCCCCCCATTCTGTATATGCTTTTTTCATTTTTCTTGCCCAGATGTAGAACTTTGCATTTCTCCCTATTAAAAACCATTCTGTTAGTTGCTGCCCACTGCTCCAGTTGGTTTAGAGCTTTTTGAATCCTTTCTCTCTCTTCTCTTGTATTAGCGATACCCCTAGCTTTGTGTCATCAAGTTTAAAACATATACAGTTGAAACCAGAAGGTTACATACACTATATAAAATGACACATCTGCATGTTTTTCCCAATATCTGTCATGAAATCAGAATAAACCTTTCCTTTTTTAGGTCAATTAGGACTACCATAATTATAAATATGCCAGAATAATAAGAGAAAGAGAATATTTTAAGTCTTTTTTTTTATTTATTTAAAATTGTCCCCAAAGGTGGATAACTTCCTTTTAACTACAAGTTAAAGTGTAAATGCTGTTTCAGCAAAGAAATACTATGCACAGTACATGAAAACAATCAAGAGATTAACAAATCGATTTATGGAGGATTGAGGTCGAGTCAAATTTCCTGGATTTCGTAGTTTCATTCAAATTTGAACATTTTGAGAATCGATTTGCAGTTCACCCCTCAAAAAAAAATTTCCCACACTGATGAAGCATCAGAGAGCAGGCAAACGTCATTTTGTATTGCCATGAGAGCCTCCCCATACTGCCCTGCAGCTATGACATCTAGCGGATTATCATACATGGTACAGTGGTGGTCAGTACCTGGGCCACCACAGATCAGTGGTTCTCAGTGAGCATGGTTCGTTTTCCTTCACCAGAGTCACTGGATAAGTCTCTCTCTCCTGTAGAGTGTAAGCTCTTATGGTCAGCTAGGTAAATATTTAATTTATAAAAAACTTCAGATATTCTAGGTATAGATAAATCAAAAACACCCCGTCACTGATACATTGTGACTACCATACAATTCCTTCCTTGGAAACATTTGTAATCACGGATGCACACTGTATATTATACCGATTGTCTCTAGAGTCTCCAATCAGAGGATAATATATTGTATCTAGGATCAGTATGTTTTTCGAGCTTCGAACGGACGATTTCAGGATATTATATTTTTAATACAATTCCAGGAAATCGTGGTTCAATCATATTCATCTAAATTCATGACAAACAATTTAGGACTGGATCCAAATATCAGCAAAATCAGGAAATGAGAAGAATACACCATCTGCTATGAATGGAGTGTTTAGGACATGATTCTGAATGTGTATAGGGATTAATTCATATAAATAAGAATCTCTGCACCATAGTAGTACTGGGGTAAAGAGGGCATGACGTTAACTTTAAAGTGGTTGTCCACTACTAGGACACCCACTTCTTAATCAAAATGTTTGGAAAATAATAAAGCCCTTTACTCGCCTCTCATGCAGTTCCCACGGTATCAGCACTCACGGTGCCGGGACTCTTGTGCAGTTGTGGTGAAACGTGATGTTGGCGCCAGTTCAGTGCCGGCGTCACTGTCTCCGCCTTCATACAAATGGAACATGAAGAGGATGTCCGGTCTACAGCTGTTCTCGGACTTCCTCTTCCTGCACTATTTCACAGGAGGCAGGAACAGTGATACCAGCACTTATTGGGCGCCTACGTCACGTGTCACAACAACAGCATGGGTTTCCCGGGAGACGGAGTGCCGAAACCACGGGAGCAATGCCAACACGGGAGGTGAGTATAAGCTTTATTATTTTATGGGGACCAAGCTAGATGTATGAGAAGAAGTTCTCCAAGTAGTGGACAACTTCTTTAAGGTCCTTCAAAGACTAAGTCTAAGGCTGGTCAGAATATTCAAGAAGTGTTAGTTATCCTGGTAAAGTTTTCTAACCACACTCAGTCAATAGGGGTTCCCTTTAATAGGACTACATTTTTAATCCAAGAATTCCCAAAGGAGTAAATAGTCTTAGGATAATTCTATCGGACAGTTGGATTTCAACCAGTCTTTCCTTCTGTGGTCACATCATGATGTTCCGCTCCAGCAGATTTAATGTACTTTACCGGAGCCCTCGTGTGTCTCTTCATTAGCGTATGCATGTCAGAATCAAAGTAATGTAATTCTGTCTTCCATACAGAGAATAACGCACTCAACAGCCGCTTTAGTAGAGATGCTTTCCATGGTGGAAAACCTTAACATTGATTATACAGTCGCGGGACAGGTCTATGAATTATTTAAAGGTCATTTACGGTTATTTAATTTTTGATGTATGATCACTGAGACTCCCGATAATACAGTACAAGGTAACCATTTTTCTGTAGCCCTTGTCTCATTTACATGTATTAGTTATCTGATTAATAATTTGGATGCGGACAAAGAGAGAAGTAGAATGTGATACTGCACGTGTTCATATTATGCCTTCATTAACACCTAAAGTGCTGGTCCTAATAACTAGAGATGAGCGAATTTGTTCGGTTTTTGTCCCGAATCTGATTTTGACATATTCGTGCCATATTCGAAAACTATTTGTGCCGAATGTATGTTTAATGATCGATTCCGAACATATTGTGATAATTTCTACTCCCATTGACACTAATGACGTTCGGCTGTGTTCGACGAATATTGCAAAAACAATATTCGATGCCGTTTTATGCAGAACTGAATCCGAACAAATTCGCTCATCTCTACTAATAACGAATGAGAAATTTCTGCATCTCTGTAGTTTACATTTAATGTTGTGAGTCCTACATGTTTTATAATTAGTCAAAATTGTTATTTTCCTTATTCAGTCTAAGAATAACCAGAATAGTTCTTTACATTCTTCTGTTTTACAGTCCCAATCCTTCTTATATATTTAACTTATTGGCACAATGGCTATCATTATCAAGATGGTGCTTATACCTGTGTTACTGAGATGATATGGTTCTTCTCACTTTTCAGAGAAGATATAGTTTGTACTATAGTGCTAAAGACCACAGTAGGAGACAATACTAGTCCTAAGCTGCCACCAGCCAATTTCTCCCAATACCGCTGCGGGTGATTGTTGTGTCTGCCATAGTGATGGACCTGTCAATCACCAGTAGCAGCGCTGTGAAAATTCATGAGCAGCACCGGACTAGTCTGGTCTTTGGCTATGGTCCTCGCTAGATCTTCAAACTATATCCTCTCTAGAGAACAACATCCTTTCCTGCAATCGTGCAGTCAGGGTCTGATCCATCCTGCCTGTGGTTTTGGCAGCATGAATCATCTGACACTTTCCCTTTAAAAATAGAAATATATTAAAGGGATTTTCCCACGAACAAAGTATATTTTAATTAATAGATCTTGGAATAATAATGATAACTTCCACATTTGGATGTGTTTACCAAAAAATGTCCCTGTGCAGAGATAATCTTATAAATGTGCCCCTGCTGTGTACTGTGTAATGTCTGTGTCTGACCGTACAGGGATAGGGTCTGATCATACCACAGCTCCTGAGCAGGGGAGGAAGCTAAGTCATTACAGCATGGGATAACAGTTGATTCTTTTTGTAAGATAAAATATTTCACTTCTTGTTTCTAATCAATGTTTTACCTCAAAGAAATAATCAGCTGTGATCTCATGCTGTAATATCTGTATAGTGTTTTCCTCCCCCCCTTGCCCAGGAGCTGTGGTATGATCAGAACATGTCCCTGCACGGTCAGACACAGCCATTACACAGTACACAGCAGGGGCACATTTATAAGATTATCTCAGCACAGGGACATTATTTTTAAACACATCCAATTGCCGAACTTTTTATTATTCCAAGATCCATTGATTAAAATGTTGATTAAAATTAAGTTTGTTCATGGGAAAACCCCTTTAAATACATTATCATTTATTGTATACTTGTGATGCATCTCATTCCTATCATTATGGAGAAGAGAGGAATGTATTGAAGGATGTTCATGTTCTCACAGTAGAAAGAGTTCACATGGAAAGTTTAGCAGTTTCTATGTCTATTTCCCAGTTGTCATGATTAATCCTTGTCCCATTGATAGGATCATACTGATCAAATATTCACAGTGTAACCTATGGATATGTATAAATGTAACTATTTAAAACCATTTTAATATTTTTGTATGTTTGAGCATCTAAACTAATGGTTCTCTTAATGCACAAACTTTCCTAAATCTCTTTTTAAGAGTAGCCTTTAATTCATTTATCGTCTTTCTTAATTAACATCGTACAATGCCCAATTATGGACCCCCATCTATCAATCAAGGCAGAACAGATAAAAAGAGCATATCCCAAACTAGAGAAACCAAGTGTTTTCATAACATGGTCAGCCTAATAATTTCTATGCTAACTGTGTAATTCTTCATTACTCCTGTGGGGGTGCTGCAGGGAAACCTGTCACTTGCTGCCTTGTTTCGTCAAACAGGCAGCTTCCAATTAGCTTCTTGTCTGCGGATGCGTCTATCATAAAGGGATAGACCAAAGGGGACAAACTATTTAAAAAGGTCCTTGCCATAAATATTGAATTATTTTATGTAGTGTAAATGCCACTTGTCTCCTATGTTTTTCCTTTGTTCCATTTCTGCTATATGGTTCCTTCTTTCCTATAAAAATTTAGTCTTTTTAGCCGACATGATCCTCAAGAAAACTCCCACAAAGATGAATGGATAACCACGCCCTCTTGGCTAACAATACTAACATATATATGGGGGAAGAAGGGGCTGTATCTCGGGAATGGAGTAGTGTAGGACACAAAAAAAATGGCAGACTCAGAACAGTGGCATTTACACCGGGTAACATTAAAATATATATTTTTGGCAAAATATTCCATAATGTAAAAAAAACATAGGTATATGCTAAAATCTGAAAAAAAATTGTAATTTTGAGGGTTTTACTATAAAAAAAAACCTTAAAAAGAGTTCAGATAAGACAGAGCTCCGCATTACCAACGAGCCATTTTTTTTCTACGTGACATTTCTATTAAACTGTTTTGTTGGACAGTAAATTACCCGAGGTTATTTATTATGCCGTAAATATAAAAACAGTATTTTGTGTAATAGAGAAAATATACGGTGGTATATTTAATACATTATCATAAAAGTAGGCTAGGCCAGGAGCAATTACTGTTCACTCCGCCATTATTTAATGTTTGCCATTTATATAAATATGTCAAGTTTATATTGTTTGTGCTTTTTATTATAATTTTCCTCTGACCCTGATATAAATCTTGTCCCATAAATTAAAGTCATGAAAAAATAGTTTGTCTCCGAATTAATATTTAATTTGCATGGCTTTAAGTTGTTGACATCCTCTTTTGGATCTGCCGGCCCTAAAAAGATGTTTGATTATTTTTCAATCAGAATTAAATGGACATGACACTGAAGTATCAGTTTCCATGGGAATCCCACTGCGCAAAGAGATGCACTAAAACCAATGGGCACTTTGAGACATTAGCATCTTAATGGCATGTTAAAAGCTGATGTGCCAGAGTGTCACTGTCATAGATCTCTGGGCTCTCAGGAAATCCCATAAGGCAGTCTGATACCAACAGCAGAGAGGGTCGACCAAGCATAGCCTACAGGATATCGCAAAAATAATATTAGGCAAAGGGGAGGGTGGATGAAAGGATAGACGAACGGAAGGAAGGACGAGCAGAGAGGTTTAAAAGGGATTTATCATCAGGTCAAAAGTGGCCAGTTTTTGTTCTTATTCCACTCTTGATGTTCCCCTAAGCATTCTGTTTTTCGTTTTTTATAAATCCACCATACGGTTCCAGAGATACGGGCCTTTATATTTAGTGCTACTTCTTATGCAGTTTATCGAGAGGGCGTGGCTCACCGGATTCTCTGGGAGGTGTCTATAGGCTGCTCCGCCTTATTACCCTGTAGGCCACACCTCCTCAGGTAACCTAGCCAAAAATCAGCAGCTGATAAAAAGGCTCATGTCTCTAGAACCGTATGGTGGATTTAAAAAATAAAAAAAATGAATTTTTAGGAGAGCAACGGGAATGAAACAAGGGCAAAAGCTGGACACTTCTAGTCTGATGACCGGTCTCCTTTAAGTATAGGAGTTCACAGGTAGCTGCTAAGCCTGGACACAATGCCTAAGGTGACACAGATATGTGATATGATGTAGACGGATGGAAAGACAGACAAATGGATTGATAGATATGAGAGATAGATAGCTGGATAACAGATATATAATAGATCGATAACTAAGGCTAGTTTCACATTTACGGTTGAGTCCGCAGCGTATCGTCCGCAACCGCAAACGCATGGCAATCGCATGTATGCATTTGCGGTGCGGACGATAGGCAAGTGCTATTTTCCTGGAGAATTTTTGAATTTACACAAGCCACGCCCAATAGGTGTGTCTTATGTAAATTTTTGCTTGTGCAAACGCAAAGTGTACGCATGTGCTTGCGTACACATGTGTTCTCATAGACTGTAATGCGTTGTTTAGACATATTCTTTCGGCAAGCAACCACATACATTTCTAGGCGCCAAACTGACGCCTCCAAACTTGCAACATGTTGCGTTTACCGCGCCCAGCCACTGACGACGAAGTGACGCATGCATCGTCAAATGCGGCAAAAAGCATCCAATCACATGTACCTGTGTCACCAATGTTAAAGATAGGAAAACACAACGCATGCAGAAGTATGCGGCATAAACGCTGCAGACACAACCAAAAATGTGAAACCAGCCCAATAGATAGCAGATAGGTAGATAGATAGAAATGAGATAGAATTTTGATTGATAGATAAAAATGAGATAGATAGGAGATAGATAACATATAATAGATAGATAACAGACAGATTAGATGAGACAATAGATAGGTAATAGATATGAGATGATGGATACATAGATAATAGATAGATAATATATAGATAATAGATAACATACATATATATATATATATATATAATATATACAGACAGAATAGATAGATAGATAGATAGATAGATAGATAGATAGATAGATAGATAGATAGATAGATAGATAGATATGAGATAACATAAATAATAGATAACAAATAGCTAATAAATAGATTAGATGGATAATTTGATAGATAACAGATTGATAGATAACTAATAGATACTGTAGATATGAGGGATATATATATATATATATACAGTATATAGATAACAGATAGGTAATAGATATAATAGATGATATATAGATACGAGATAGATAACATATAATAGATCATGTAAAAAATAAATTAATAAAAGAAATCATTTTCCACTATTACAGCGCCAGTAACAGATTTAATTACCACTTTTTATAAATTAGAGCCACTATTTTTCAATCTCTAATAATATTATCATTAATACATGGAAGCGGGAGATTCGTCTATGGTATAACACGTCATATAGCGCCATCCTGCTGATTTATACCCATAGATACTACAGTACAGTTCTATATTCCTATTAGTTACACAGACCTTAATAATAGAAAAAAAATCATTTCTCTAAGGTGTTTGGGCAATGAATGTCCTCATTAAAGGAAGTTAATTCATGCATGAAGACAGTGTTTTATTAAGACGGCGACTCTCCAGCCAGATTTTGGATATTTGCCACCGCAGATCTCTTGTTAGAGCAGCATGAGATGAGACGTGTCACTCCTTGTGTTTCTACTGTATTTCTGTCTTGTCTAGTTTTCTTCTCGTCTCACGTCAATACAGGATAGCAGTAATTTTCTATTTATCACATTATCGCATCCTCGCTATTCTTTGCCTTGCCATCACACATAGTCAAACCTTTTTTTTAACTTTTAAAAAATGAACTGGTGTCATTGGCTGAGTATATCGTTAGAGTAATGTAGCAAAGCTGAATAAGTGCAACTTAGAGTAACTGCTATGAACAATAGAGTTCCTCAATAGTTTTTCATCATATTTTATGGTGCAGCTAAACTTTTTATTTTATTATCCTCTTGGCATTTTAGTTTGCCTCATTGCATTATTTTGCTTCCTTCTCTCATCAAACATTATGCTGCAGGGCTGTTTGAATACCATTTGTTCTTCTTTAGAAGCTCCTTTCAACTGCTGCTCTTCAAGATCTATACACTATATTCAAGCACATTGTACAGGACTTTCCCAGTCTGACCCTCTCTGCTCCCCATCCCATTACTCAAACAGAGAAAGTCCCATACACAGAGTTATTGAATAAAGTGATAAATGTTGTAGAACAGCAGATCAAAGGAGCTTCAAAAGGAGCATAAATTGCATATTGAAACAGCACTGCAGCATAGTGTTTGGAAAAGAATAAAGCAAAATTAATGAAGTATATTTGAAAAAGTCATAATTATGCTAAGTCTGGAGAATAATTAACCAAATACAAATGAGGTTTCATTTTAAGTATTCTCTAAACGCCTCCTTTTATCTCTCACCTTCAGCTTGTCGTATCAACCATGAATGTTAAAAGCTTAGATGCGGCTCCAGAAACAAACTTTACTGCTCAATTTCAGAAAAGATAACTTTGAAAAATGCAACTAATGTAATTTTATTACAAAGTTATCGCCAGGATTCTGTATTAAACTCCAGAGCTGCATTCACAATTCTGCATACTTCAAATATAAAATATCAAAGACTAGCTTATTACAGTGCACAAACAATGGAGCCTATAAGTTCAGCTCTGTTAATTTTGTAGCCACATATCAATTACCACATGGTTTCATATTCTTGATTGGCATATTTAATAATTTCCTTGTCCCAAAGTTCAGGGAGAGTAAGAATAAGAATCTGCGTGCAAGAACAACAGGAATCCTGAAGGTTAAATAGGATTTTTGCTAACAAAATTGAGTTTCCTAATTATTATGTCAGATCAAAAATTAAAGCATATGAAATACGAGATGTTCTATTGTTACAAAATTATTCTGGCATCAGGTTTAATACGATTGTGCCGGTACATGTGCTTTCACTTGACCCCATCCTTCACAATATCCGACAGCAGAACCAATATTTATGACTACACATGGAGTATGCAAAGCAGCTGCAAAATCCAGATGCCAAGCTGTGGAATGTATTTTAGCCACCATGCCATCTGGGTCCCTGGCTGTTCCATTTCATTGTCGTATTCTTGCCTTGTACTCATGACAAAGTGCAACATTTCCTTTGATTTGTTCAATCTGATGACAAATTCTAATTATGTGGGAACGTATACTGTATCAAAGACCACAAATTGTTCATGACCGATGAGTAGTGATCCTAGCTCAGTTATTGAGTTGGCCATGAATAGGCACCAATCTCTTAATTAATGGATGCCCACAAACAAATCCATTTCTAGGTTTAGGTGGACCTTTGGGTGAAAGCGCCCAGTTCAGTGGGCCCCTTTGACTTTTCATCCCTTTTTCCATTCAGCTTGGATCCTAGCGATGAACCCATCTTCTTGGCTAGTCTTCCTTGCAGCTTGGTTCCTAGCAATAGACCCGCCTTCTTGACTAGTCTTCCTGTCATCTTGGTTCCAAATTGATGGACCTGCCTTCTTGACTAATCTTCCTTGCAGCTTAGCTCCTAGCGATGGACTCACCTTCTTGACTAATCTTCCCTGAAGCTTGGTTCCTAGCGATGGACCCGCCTTCTTGACTAGTCTTCCTTGCGGCTTCGTTCCTAGCGATGGACCCGTCTTCTTGACTAGTCTTCCTTGCAGCTTGGTTTCTAGCTATGGACCCGCCTTCTTGACTAGTCTTCCTTGCAGCTTGGTTCCTAGCGATGGACCTGCCTTCTTGACTAGTCTTCCTTGCAGTGACTAGTCTTCCTTGCAACTTGGTTCCTAGCAATGGACCCACCTTCTTGGCTAGTCTTCCTTGCAGCTTGGTTCCTAGTGATGGACCAGCCTTCTTGGCTAGTCTTCCTTGCAGCTTGGTTCCTAGTGATGGACCCACCTTCTTGACTAGTCTTCCTTGCAGCTTCGTTCCTAATAATGGACCCGCCTTCTTCACTAGTCTTCCTTGCAGCTTGCTTCCTAGTGATGGACCAGCCTTCTTGACTAGTCTTCCTTGCAGCTTGGTTCCTATTGATGGACCCACCTTCCTGACTAGTCTTCCTTGCAGCTTCGTTCCTAGTGATGGACCCGCCTTCTTGACTAGTCTTCCTTGCAGCTTTACTCCTAGTGATGGACCCGCCTTCTTCACTAGTCTTCCTTGCAGCTTGATTCCTAGTGATGGACCCGCCTTCTTGACTAGTCTTCCTTGCAGCTTGGTTCCTGGTGGTTTTAAAAAGATTGTTCTTCTCTGAAATGCTGCAGAGTTTCATAGTCAGATATATATGGCTGAAATCATGCAGTCATAGTCTGATACACGCTGCCAGGAGTATGTAAAGATAGATTTTTAATCCCTTCAGGAATTTCCTCTTCCCGCTGATTGATACACAGTAATATTACAATAGCCGTGGTATTCTATAATCGCAGCATATTATTTAGCTTCTTCTAATGCATGTCACAAATGACTTTAATTTCACTGGCTGTGATAACGTAGTTAATAAATGTAACACTTTATGACAGCGGCTTTTCCTCATTATTTACAAGGAGATATACCGTCTCAAAGGAGAATCTTTTATTATCCTTTTTTTATCACCATAAAGCAAAATGTCTCTTATGTACATAATAATTGTTTCGTTTTACTAGATGCAGCGAATTGCTCGCATCGGGGGAAAGAAAAAGCAAGCGCTATTTTTATTTGGCCGCAAAAACTTTACTCGGAGTCTTTATCTCATTGAAAGTGCTTCAAACAAAGAGATATTAAATGGATGATGCTCCATGCTCCTCGCTCAATGAGGGAATGCATTTACATGAAAATGAGCTCCTGCTTTTTGATGTGTTATTGCTTTTCTGGAAAACTGTTACATAGTTATAAGTTGGCAAGGTTAGAAAGAAACATCAGAGTCATTTATGAAAGGGAGTTTGTTGCTTAAGATGCAAAACAAAAAAATTGCCCTTATTCCTCATTCACCTAAGTGCGATCCTGAACGAGCTGTGTCTATTTGCAAATGACATTTACTACATCTTCTGTATTCATTCAGTCTTTGTAGTGGGATTTTTATGCAGATCATTTCAGAAGAGCATTGATGTACTGGCACCTGTTATCCTACACAGCTCTAGCCTTTCACAATGTACATATTCTAATCCAACTAATTGGAAACTTTCTGGAAAAATGTCTGGGTCCTAGAGCAACTCATAACAGTCAACAGGATCGGCCTTACAATGCCCAAAAACAAAGGAAACGAGACCCAAGAGACAACCAGAACTGCTTCCAACATCTGGGATGACATGATGGGATGTTTCATGTGTAAGGCTTGGACCAAAAACATTTACTAATGATCTAACCCAGAGCCCTACGGCCCATAGAAGGGTGGTGACCAGCAGCATACACACTGTATGTATATATCCCCCTGACGAAGGAAAACATTTCCGAAACGCGCGTCGGGGCGCGTTCTTCAGAGGCCATTACCTTTCCACAGCTCCCAGGTAATTTACCACAAGTCTGGCAGTATTTCTGATACCCTCTACTCCAGCACTGCGATATATGGTGCTGACATTTTGCAATAGTGGACGCTAATAGTTTTCTTCAGCAGCTTGCTTTTTTCACTTTACTCTCTGCGGTGCATGGCTTTTTATTTGCACTTTGCCCACATTTAATTATTATTTTTTCACAAGTTCAGTATTTTCTGTACCATTTAGTGCAAACACATATATATATTGCTGTTTTTATTGTACAGTTTTTTCGGTGCATAGTGCATCTTTATTTGACGTATTTTTCCACACAATTGTATATACATATTATTTTATGCACAATACTCTTTTGCACATTTTTTCTTTATTATATATTGTTGTTCACATCAACAGTAGATATTGCAGGTCATCACACATCGCTGGATTTTTTACCTGGCTTTGTATTGAGCAATCTAGTTTCTACATGTGCATATGTCACTATACCTGCCATATATTATAAGTTTTCTCAGGAATTATCCAAAGACATATGCTTATATACTAAGGTGCTCACTTCATATTTCATAGCTGTTCCGTGAATAGGTCATTGCCTCTTGTTTTTATTAGTACCATTCATGTACGTATTTTATTGCATATACAATTTGGTTGTTTATTAATTTTGTACATTTGATTCAATAAAATTATATTTTATTATTCACATTGTGTCACCTTTGATTTTCTGTTGTTACTTTGTCACTGGGTGTCTTCCTCCATTCCTGGATATTCCTTATATATTACCGGATGGTCTGCCATCCACACATGGGTTGTATTAGTCACTATATATTCACATATATTTTATCTTTTGATAAATTCATTATTATTATTTTTATTATTGTGATATATATACAACCTTTTTTTCTTTTTTTTCTTTTTCTTTATACACACTGTATGTGTCCACCCTTATTTCCCAAGACTTGTCCAGGGCTAGGATATTGATAACACCCTGCGTTTTTGCTTCTGACGGATTCATAGAGCGGCCGCCATCGGGAGTTTACAGTATCCAGCGGTCATTTTCAGGTCCTACAGCTCAACCCTGATTAAAGAGCCTATTCTGGACTTTTTCTACTATGGTCTAAAAAAATTAATAGTCAATAGTTGCTAACTATGTGTCAGTTGTACCCAATGCTGGATCACAGCAGTCAGCGATTGCTCCTGCCGGCAATTTTGTGGCTCCATGTCAGCAGAGTGTCTCTTTTTTTCCTGGCTGCTCTATCAACAGAGAGTAGCTGGTGATGTCATGCTGATTGACAGCAAGCTTCCCCAGTCAGGCAAAAAGGAGCGGGCTATCAATCAGCATGATGTGACAGTGACACCTCGCCAACAGAGTAGAGCAGAAGAGAAGCTGATGCTCTATCAACGCGACGTCAGCTGAAGCCGCTGAGTATCCGGCAGGAGCGGTCTGTGATGCCGGTGACAACACTCCGGTAGTTAGCAACTCCCTGACTGTTAGTTCTCAGGCGCATTGTAAAAAAAAACAGAAATAGTCCCTGCAAACGCTCCATAGTCTTGGTTTTTGGCTTTCCAGCCCTGTGCAAACAAAGATATCCAGCTGATTTGGATTAAAATTTGCTCACCGTTATTATTTATACAGCTTAAAATTCCAGGGAAATTAAATCACAGCAAAAACTCGTGCGTTTCCGACATAGCACCGACCTTAGTCATGATCATACCAATGATTAGGGCAGCGTTATTTCACGATTATACCATGACTAAGGAAAATGTTATGTTCAAAACGCGCAGGTTGATGTTTTGACGCCAATTTTGAAGGAAATATGGTTAAAAAGGTTTCACTGGAATCATCTGTAAATCTTCATTTGTGGTGATTGTTTTTCAAGCCAAAAAGGGGGGATTTATCCTTTCTGATAGTTATGAAGGACGAGTGGATGTATTCTGTGTTCCTTGAATATTTACAAGTTTATACATTGCATATTTCCATTAGACAGGCTCCAAGTATTGGCTGCGAAATGGGGGTACCATGTGTTTGACCTAGACTAATCTGATATTGATGACCACTTCAATGCCACATTAGACACTTACAACATAAACATCTCCCAACAGAAGATCTCAAAAATCAGGATTTTTTTTAAAGCTGGTTATCTTGCGCCTCTTTTTTCAGGATGTGTTAAGCAAAAAGGACCATAAGAACAAGGCTTCCGTCAATGATTTAGAGAATATTCTGGAATAAATACAGATCAGACTCCTAGGGGCAGCAGTAGAAAAATCAGATTTATGGATGTGAGGGAACTCCTGAATGATGAAGATGAGAAATTCAGCCCTATAATATATAATATATATATATATATATATATATTGTGGTACACCAAAGGGGGTCTTGATGGATGGGAGAATATATTTCTCCTAGCAGACTGGAGTTTGGTCTGGATTTTCCCTGATCTCAAGGACCTGTGATGAGGTCATAGTCACGTGATCAGGTCAGCTGATGTGTACCTCACCTGAGGGTGTGGACTAGGCCTATAAAACAAGGAGCTGTTGTAGTTGGTGGGTGTGGAAGGAAGGAGTTTGGCTGGAGTCAGCCTGGAAGCTTGTTTTTTTGTTACAGTGTGTCAGTGTGCACCAGGAAGCGAGTACCAGACCACCCGGAATGGCACCTGGCGGTCTCTGCTGTCTTGCAGCCGCTTAGTTAAGCCTGTCCCAAGCAAGGGTGAGTCTGGGACCAGTGGTTCTCCAAACTGGAGTGATTTATATTCTGCTTTGATTTTGTTATCTGGACTTTTTGTTGAACCCGTTATTAAAACCACTGAACTTTGAACTAAAAGCCTGTGTGTATGCCTCATTACTGCGGCCCGGCCCCTGCCTACCAGAGCGGATCCCTACAATTGGTGGCTTGAATGCGGGCATACGCAGTGAGGTCAGGCTGTTTTTTTTTGTGGATGTTTTTTTTTCTCTCTGCATGACAGTAAATGTCCTGGGTGAAGAAAGTGACGCAAAACCCGGTGGATAGCTGTCTGGAGATGGAGAGCACAGTAAAAATGCTTGTGGAGGCCATGCGACAGCAGCAGCTGGCTATACAGCAGCAACAGCAGGCTACACAGCAGCAGCAGCAGGCTATGCAGCAGCAGCAGGCTATACAGCAGCAACAGCAGGCTATACAGCAGCAGGCTATGGAGCGGCAACAGGAAACCAACAATCTACTGATGCAACACATCACAGCGCCGCAGACAGCAGGAGCTGCCCCGGGACGTCAGGATGTCCGGAAAGTGGTACGCACAGCGATTCCGAAAATGGAAAAGTCAGATGACGTCGAGGTGTATCTGGAGATGTTTGAAGGCGTGGCTGAGAGGGAGAGACTACCCCGGGACCAGTGGGCCGAGATCGTGGCTCCATTTTTGGCTCCAGGACCCGCTAAAGCCTATAGAGACCTACCCCCCGAGCACCAGAGGGACTACGAGATCGTCAAGGGTGAGATACTCGCATGTCTTGGGGTAAATGTGTTAGTCCGGGCTCAGCGGGTACACCAGTGGAAGTTTTCCCCTTCCGAGCCAGCTCGGTCCCAGTATTATGACTTGATACACCTGATAGAAAAGTGGTTGCAGCCGGAAGTATTGTCACCCCGCACTATGCTGGATCGTATAGTGACTGATAAATTCTGGAGAACTTTGCCCCACACCCTTCAAACATGGGTTGGACAGGCAGCCCCTACTGATGGTCTCCAAATAGTAGACCTCTTTGAAAGATATGGGTCTACCAAGGAGATACAGGGAGAGACTACCCGGAAGGTAATGAGTAAATTCCCCAAACCTTCACCCGCCGTTCGGCGAGCAGAGACTCGGAAGGCCGCCCAGGACACGTCTGGGGACGAAAGGGGCCCCATAATCTGTTGGCGGTGCCAAGAACCAGGACATGTGAGAGCTGATTGCCCCCACCTGACTGAGCCCATGGACACAAACTATGGATACTATCAGTCTCACTATGCCGAACACATGTGTGCAGTGGGTAAACCAGAGGGACCCAATATGAATCATTTGTGTAAAGTGGAGGTGGAGGGTAACCCTGCTGTGGCTCTACTGGACTCAGGGAGTCTCGTGACCCTAATACGAGCCAGCCACGTCCAGATCAGCGAGTCTACTGGTCGGAAGATGGGTGTGTTGTGTATACATGGGGACCTAAAACATTATCCTACCGCCCTGGTGATGATAAACAGCGCAGCGGGGAGGAGGTGCCACGAGGTGGGGGTGGTGGTGAATTTGCATTATGATGTAATAATGGGGAGAGATTTTCCGTTATTTTCTGTGCTTTGGCCTGTAATTACCCCTCCCATGGAACAGTCATCGGCACCAGTGGCAACCAGGTTGCATTCTCCAGAAATCGGGCATGAACCTGGTGGCCCAGAGAAAGATGTGCTGGCGGTAGGAGTACCTTTGCCTTTGGTGGAGGAAGAAAACCCCTCTCCTATAGAAGTGTTAGCTGGGGAGATGGAAGATTTGCCACCGGGACCAGAATTGTCAGACTTAAATGTGGCAGGTGACAATTTTGGTACGGCGCAACTCCGGGACCCTACGTTGACTCGAGCCCGGGAAAATGTACTGGTTGTCAATGGGGAACCCCAACACCCCGGGGCAGCTACAGTATTTCCCCAATTCGAGCTGAACCAAGATTTACTGTATCGGGTTGACAAAATACAAGGGGAAATTGTCGAGCAATTGCTGGTACCGCAGTCATATCGGAGGTTGGTAATGGACTTAGCGCATGCGCATGTACTAGGGGGACATTTGGGCCAAAAGAAAACCCTAGACAGAATTCTACAGCGGTTTTACTGGCTAGGGGTCTATGAAGAAGTTAAACGGTATTGTAACTCTTGTCCCGTGTGCCAGGTAACCAGTCCGCAGCCTCATTTTCGGAGTCCCTTGGTGCCATTACCAATTATAGAGGTCCCGTTTGAGAGAATAGCCATGGATCTGGTGGGGCCGGTTAATAAATCAGCAAGGGGTCACCAACACATCCTCGTAGTTCTAGATTACGCTACCAGGTATCCTGAGGCTATTCCCCTGCGACACACCTCGGCCAAACTGATCGCAAAATAACTCATGGGTATGTTCTCTCGGGTGGGAATCCCTCAAGAAATCTTAACAGATCAGGGGACCCCCTTTATGTCAAAAATCATGAAGGAACTCTGCCACTTGTTAAGTGTTAAACAGTTGCGCACATCAGTCTATCATCCCCAAACAGGCGGTTTAGTAGAAAGGTTCAATAAAACCCTGAAGAATATGTTGAAAAAAGCAGTCTCTAAAGATGGTAAGGACTGGGATCTCTTGTTGCCATACCTGATGTTTGCAGTGCGGGAGGTGCCCCAGGCATCTACGGGGTTCTCGCCCTTTGAACTATTATATGGCAGACATCCCCGTGGCTTACTCGATATAGCTAAAGAGGCCTGGGAAAACCAACCAACTCCCCACAAAAGTGTGATAGAACATGTGGCCAAAATGCAAGAGAGAATGGAAACAGTCCTACCATTAGTCTGAGAACACATGGAAGCAGCACAAAGGTCACAGAGGCAGGTCTATAACCGGGAGGCACGGGTAAGGTCCTTTAACCCTGGGGATCGGGTGTTGGTACTTGTGCCTACAGTGGATAGTAAGTTCCTTGCAAGGTGGCAGGGACCCTACGAGATTATAGAGAAGGTGGGTCCAGTAAACTATAAAGTACACCAACCAGGGTGGAGAAAGCCAGAACAAGTATACCATGTGAATCTGCTCAAACCATGGAAAGACAGAGACCCGCTTGGTGAGGATTGTCCACGGCCTGCATTTCCAGTAGAGATGGCTTCCTTCCCTCAGGAGAAGGCAAGAGAAGTCCTCTCCGCCGTCAAAATAGCAGACACTTTGTCGCCCAGACAAGTTCAGGAAGTCCGAGAGTTTGTTAGCCGAAATACCGATGTTTTTTCGGAACTTCCTGGTCGTACATCCCTAATCCAACATGACATTGTCACGGAGCCGCAGGCCAAAGTCCGATTAAAGCCATATCGGGTGCCTGAGGCCCGGCGACAAGCCATCTCGGAAGAGGTCAAGAAGATGCTGCAGTTAGGGGTCATTGAAGAGTCCCAGAGTGAGTGGGCCAGCCCAATAGTCCTAATACCAAAGCCAGATGGGACACTAAGGTTCTGTAATGACTTCAGAAAACTGAATGAAATTTCTAAGTTTGACGCCTACCCCATGCCCCGGGTCGATGAGTTAATAGAGCGGTTTGGGCAGGCCCGGTATTTTTCAGTCATTGACCTCACAAAAGGGTATTGGCAGGTGCCCCTAACAAAAGCAGCGAGAGAGAAAACGGCTTTTGTAACACCCGAGGGACTGTTCCAGTATATAGTCCTACCCTTCGGGTTGCATGGCGCTCCAGCGACATTCCAGAGGTTAATGGATGTTGTTCTTCGTCCTCATCGCCGATATGCCGCGGCCTATCTGGACGATATTGTGGTGTACAGTACAGACTGGGAAAGTCACTTAGCCAAGGTACAGGCGGTGATAGATTCTCTGAGACAAGCAGGGCTAACTGCCAACCCAAAGAAGTGTTCCATAGGGTTGGAGGAAGCTCGGTACCTGGGGTATGTGATTGGGAGAGGAGTTATCAAACCCCAAATAAACAAAGTGGAGGCAATCCAAAACTGGCCCCGTCCCCTCACCACAAAACAAGTGAAAGGGTTTTTGGGTTAGTGGGATACTACCAGCGGTTTATTCCCAATTTTGCAACCCTGTCGGCGCCGTTAACTGACTGCCTAAAAGGGAGGAAGTCAGTAATGGTGCGATGGAATGATCAGCTTGAAGAAGCGTTTGTAAAACTAAAAGGGGCACTGTGTGGGTCACCAGTTCTGATCACACCCGACTTCAAAAGAGAATTCATTGTCTAGACTGATGCGTCAGAGGTAGGTCTGGGTGCCGTGTTGTCTCAGGAGGTTAACGGGGAGGAGCATCCTATTAGTTTCCTGAGTCGAAAGCTTACTCCAGCTGAAACCAGATACAGCATTGTAGAGAGAGAGTGCCTGGTCATCAAGTGGGCACTGGAGTCATTGCGCTACTATCTGTTGGGGAGAACGTTTCGGTTGGTAACTGATCATTCCCCTCTGACTTGGATGAGTCAAGCCAAAGAGAGAAATGCACGAGTCACCAGGTGGTTTCTGTCTCTGCAAAATTTCAAATTTTCAGTAGAACATCGGGCAGGCAAATTACAGGGAAACACAGATGCACTGTCCAGAGTTCACTGTATGTCATGTGTCCACCCTCCTAAGGTTGAACAAAGGGGGGAGGTATGTGGTACACCAAAGGGGGTCTTGATGGATGGGAGATATATTTCTCCTAGCAGACTGGAGTTTGGTCTGGATTTTCCCTGATCTCAAGGACCTGTGATGAGGTCATAGTCACGTGATCAGGTCAGCTGATGTGTACCTCACCTGAGGGTGTGGACTAGGCCTATAAAACAAGGAGCTGTTGTAGTTGGTGGGTGTGGAAGGAAGGAGTTTGGCTGGAGTCAGCCTGGAAGCTTGTTTTTTTGTTACAGTGTGTCAGTGTGCACCAGGAAGCGAGTACCAGACCACCCGGAATGGCACCTGGCGGTCTCTGCTGTCTTGCAGCCGCTTAGTTAAGCCCGTCCCAAGCAAGGGTGAGTCTGGGACCAGTGGTTCTCCAAACTGGAGTGATTTATGTTCTGCTTTGATTTTGTTATCTGGACTTTTTGTTGAACCCGTTATTAAAACCACTGAACTTTGAACTAAAAGCCTGTGTGTATGCCTCATTACTGCGGCCCGGCCCCTGCCTACCAGAGCAGATACCTACAATATATATATATATATATATATTTATATATATATATATATATATATACATATATATATATATATATATATATTCTATTATTTCTAAACACTGTTTTTCGGTGATTACTTTGTATCTCCGTTCATACTGCACCCACACACACAAGTGATACACCATTTGAAAGGAAAACTTGCCACCTTCAGCAAGAAAATAGCCAGACAAACCACACATCCATAATTTGATCACAAAATACAGTTTACACATTAATTTTCATAAACCTCATATACACTTCATGGAATAATTGCCCAAAAATCAACTTAATGATTATAAAATAAAGGTTGATTGATTTTATTTTTTCAGGCATTAAATATAGGACATGTAAGGGAAATCGCAAAAATTGATAAATACTCAAAAAACAAAAAAGGGCGATAAAGAAATCCCAAAACCAGTCACTTTTAGGTAAAAGATATATATTTTATTAATTACTTATCAGGATACTCAATAGGGTAGAAAAGGGGTCAAACCAAAATGCATGTGAGATGAGGGGTACACCAGATGGAAAAAACTGGGAAATGCAATGCACAAAAAGACATCATAGAAAAATCATGAAAGTAATCAAAACAAAAGAAAAAATATTACAATTGCACATAACCCTATTGGCCTTATATAGTATACACCCATGGAGGCTTTCCTTATACCTAGCATACAGGTAATTATCTTGGAGGATGAATAGGAATTTAACATATTTTGTACCTATGTAATTGCCTGTCATATATGCTTCCTGGGACTAGATATGCATGCTCAGTACTATCAATTGCGATATAGTTGCATTGATTAATCCCCGATTGTTTATGTGGCCACTTTATTATTTATCTGTGCTGTATACTATATAAGGCCAATAGGGTTATGTGCAATATATGTGCATGATTTTTCTATTATGTCTTTTTGTGCATTGCATTTCCAGTTTTTTCCATCTGGTGTACCCGTCATCTCACATGCATTTTGGTTTGACCCCTTTTCTACCCTATTGAGTATCCTGATAAGTAATTAATAAAATATATATCTTTTACCTAAAAGTGACTGGTTTTGGGATTTCTTTATAGCCCCTTTTTTGTTTTTTGAGTATTTATTAATTTTCATAAACCTGCAGTAAGGAAAAATGACCTGCAGATGGCACCACATTACCCCAAAACACACTACCACAAAGCTGCTTACAGACATCACAAACAAATCCAAACATTTGCCTTGGGGGCTTTCCAGTTTGCCAAACTGCTTGCCCAGCCTTATTTTAGCCAAATTGGAGGATTGCACACATCACTGAAGGTGAGGCACATATTCAAACACATTTGTAAACACGCACTGTCTATTGAATTGCACACTTGCTCCATTCCTACTCCACCACACAAAAAATTATACACCATTTGAAAGGTCAAATGACCTGCAGGTGGCAGCACACTACCCCAAAGCTGCTTACAGACATCACAAACAAATCCAAACATTTGCCTTGAGGTCTTTCCAGCTTGCTCAAGTGCTTGCCCAGCCTATTTCAGGCACATTGGAGGATTGCACACTTCACTGCAGGTGAGTCACATATGCAAACACATTTGTATATATGCACTGCTTTTTCGCTGATTACTTCACCCCACACACACAAATGATACACCATTTGAAAGGTAACTTGCTCCCTTCAGCAAGAGCCAGACAAACCACACATTCATCATTTTATCACTAAATAGAGTTTAAACATTCATTTTCATAAACCTACAGAAAGACACAATGACCTGCAGGTGGCACCTCAACCGGAAGACATTTTTTGGCCTCTAGTTATGAAGCCAATTTATTGTATTACCAATCTACATATGTTAATACCTGTCTGTGTTCATCATCTCATGAAATACATTTACATTTGACCAGCTTACTTTTTCTGAAATTGCCTGCGCCCCCAACGACCAATGTGCGAATATTTAGCACCGGCCAGACTAGTATATCTGAATTTTAACTTGCATGACCTTGATGTTTGTCATCATTCTGATGCAAATTTTTCAGATATGATGGGTCCTCGTGGCCGTCCATCGCTTCCATCTTCATGGGCATTTAGGTTGTGAGGACGTCACTAGTTGTTCCATCATGAATTGGAGGTACATGCGGCTTAGGTGGATGACCTTTGAGTTTAGATCACTGGCAGACGGCTTCTTTCATATGGAAATCTTCAAGCATTTCTATTATAACTAGATAAAATCTCCTTCTCTGTCCTTTCTAAATCAATCTTCATTTCCTGTAATACATTTTGTACCCAAGATATTATTCTGGTGCTGAAAGTTTGCATGTCTCTACATTATGCAGATAATTGTTTCTGCATTGTCATTTTGATTGTTCCATAGTAGACTAAATGCTGGGTAGCATTGTGTCTCCGTTAATTCACCTCTGGGTTGCATTAAATTTGCCTGTATTCCCCATAGGTCAGCATTTCTTTCTGGTATGCTCCGATGCTTTATGCCTGGTGGTAGCGTGCCTTGTACGTTTTATGACATAAAATAAATTCATGTGGAATGTACTGAAGGCTTTCAGGCATCCATAGGGAACAATGAGGCAAAGAGCAGAAAACAATTTTCAAATCTAGTAGTTGAGGGGGGAAATTCACAAAATAAGTCAATGAAAATTATAAATAATAAGTAACGTTGTGATTATATTGCATTTATGATTATTTTACACAACGCTTAAATTTATACAGCAATATAGGGAATATTTAGGTCATTAATATTGATGACCGATAAGATTTGTGGGAATTTGACTCTCAGAAACCCCAACTGATTGGCTGAAAAGAAATAAAATTGCTCCATACATCATGCAGTGGCCGTAAGTAGTATTGCAGCTCTCTCCAATTTAGTGAAGGACAGGTTAACAATATTACGGTCTAGGAAAACCCCCTCAAATAATAATAAAATCAAAAGCTAAAATCCTGACCTTGTGTTCTTCTGTATGGTGCCTCCATACAAAACTCCATTATGGAGATGTGCTTCACAAGGAGGAATGATTTTAGGAGAAAGTATATGCATAGTATGGTGTCTGATAGAATGAAGTTTGAATGTCTGCCCATATGATCCCGGAGGTTTTAGGAAGTACAATAGTGCCACAGTGACTTCTAAGGGTGACATATTATGGCTTCGTACAACCGTTGGGTCACATTAAGTCATAATACTTTACAGTATAAAAGTAATTCACTGAAAAGGACAAAAAAAACAGGAAAAAAAAGCGATACTTACACAATTGGTCATCTCCATACTATTAGATCAGAAGAGCTGCCCAGCACTATATAAGTGCACCCTTCAAGGATTATATTTTATTGTACTTTCCTGATTAAAGAGGCACGCCTAGTCAAAATTTGTATCCTCTTAATATATTGCAGTCATATTATATAGCACTGTGTACTTACAGTTGCTCATTTTGCCTTTCTACCCAGCTAATTCTTCTTTTTTCCATTAGTTCTATGACATCACATGATGTCTATGTAGAAACAGGAGGTCAATTTTTTCCTTCATGAGTCATCAGTCAATGCAAAAGCCCTTGCAGCAGGGAGGATCAAAGTAGCTGGGTCAGGAGTTGAAGAGGGGGATGAATCCTGCAGGGGAAAGAGACTTCCTGCTTCTACATAGAGCAGAGAAAAGAGAAGAATCCTCAGTGTAGAAAGGCAAAATGAGCAATTGTAAGTACAGAGTGCTATGTAATATGACTGCACTATATTAAGAGGATAAAATATTTGATGGGAGGAGGAGGAGTGTTTCTTTAAACTAACCAGTGTCCAAGATTACAGATTTCATCCCTTGGATCTTCTATGATCACTGAGACTGAATTTCCCCTTTAAATATTATATTATTTTAAGCGTAACTTGATTTTTCTCTTTCCACAAAGATTAAATTCATCTCCTCCCGATAAAGAGGCCATAAAATAATGTTAATCTGCTTCTGGCCATACATTTCCGCGCCGCCGTTTTCATGCTTCATATAGCAGTGTACCTGTAAGACTTGCATACATCGGCATATTTTGTACACAGATTGTTGATCGCTCATCCAATTCTCAGCCTATTTTCAGCACTTTATCATCTCCCGAATAACTTTTGCCGGATTTCAATCTGCGGCCACGATCCTCGGAGCAATAATTAATGTCATTTTTATTAGTGAGAGATTCAAGGTTTTCCTTTCACAAATACGATGCTTTGTGAACGACTGAATAACACGGGCAATTCTTTCACTGCTTTCCTCCGCGTTCTCAGGGAGCTTGTCTTTAACAATCCCAGGACAAACATAATAGCATATTTTTTAAACCCCCATTGTGAAAAATTATAGCTGCAAGGAAATCTGAATTCAGCAGTTGGAAATGTTTTCATTTAAGATTCTCGTTGCGCAGTTAGCTCGGCGTGAGTACAACAATATTATGCAGCGTCTTCCTGCAGTATTTCCAAGGAGCTTAAGGATGTTATTTCTTCGAGCCCAGAGGTATAAAATTATAGTTCTTCACTTGGCACCAACCAGTGGTTTCAGCATCACTCTGTTTCTCACACCCCAAATCAATAAAGTGGCAAAACATCCCAAGTGCAAGTAGGAACACGAGCAAGGTCATCCTGGAGGTCATTGATCTACTGTAATGGGGAGAAAAGTCTGCACTGCTCGTTCTTTATAGCTTCGTATTAGAAGCTTTTTTACTCGGTCACTTTCTGCAAACAACCAACAGCGCCATAAAATACTCCTCTAGCGGCCGTACATTGCTGTTATATTTCCCCCAGTACAGTGCATTGGCTACAAATTTGTCTGACTCCGCGTAGCATCCATTTATAGCAAAATAATATTTCTTTGGAGAAGCTGTCGCAGCGGTAAAGCAGTTCTTGATAATCGGCGCGCTTCAAAGCTTGGAAGGAATATCACATCTAAGCGCTAAACTGAGTCTTTGCATTATAAATTAAAATAAGAAATAATAATAAATTAAATAATAAATTAAAAGTCAAGATCTGCTACTAAATATTGAGAATTTCCTCCGAGATAGAAGAACTGTCATCCAAGGTTATAGTTAACATGGCTGGAGGGGCATGTGCGCCATGTGCAAGGGAGGGTAACAAAATGCCTCTAGCCTGGGTTGAGTTAGCAGTAGAGTTGAGCGATACTTTCCGATATCCTAAAGTATCGGAATTGGAATGGTATCGCCGATATCACTAAAAAATCGGCGATACCCGATACCGATACCGGAAGTCCCATGTAAGTCTATGGGAACAAAATATCGCAACTAAAAAAACCCCATTCTTTCCTTGTAAACACTAAATATACACACATAGAATACATATATATATATATACATGTCATTGTGACATATATATACATATAGGTATAGTTTATACACTTCTACATAGTAAAATATCCTTTGATTCAATTGCCGGGTAAAGCCGGCTTCAGTGAAAAGACAGAAGCACCCGACATGAAATGACACTTGGTGTACATAGGGTTAACCATGTCTTTTCATGTCCTTTGCTATCTAATTTGCACAAACAATTAAATCAGACTATGTGTGCAAAATTTCACACCTGTAGGGGTTAATTAAAGGTGTAAATTCGTTGTAAAAAAAACAGACTTTTTTGCTACGAATTTACACCTTTAATTAACCCCTACAGGTGTGAAATTTTGCACACATAGTCTGATTTAATTGTTTGTGCAAATTAGATAGCAAAGGACATGAAAAGACATGGTTAACCCTATGTACACCAAGTGTCATTTCATGTCGGGTTCTGCATTTTCAGAAAAGCCGGCAATTGAATTAGCGGCTATTATACTATGTAGAAGTGTATGAACTACAAATATATATATATATATATATGTGTCACAAATTCAATGACATGTATATATATATATATATATATATGAGGTGTAAAATTGCTGAAAAAAAATGCGTGGGCTCTCGCCCTATTTTCGCAACCAGACAGACAAAGCCAGTGAGTGGGGGCAGATAATAATAGCCCAGAGAGGGACCATTTTTTTTGGCCCCCCCCGGCTACTTAACATCTGCCCCCAGACACCCCAGAAAGGGCAAATCTCTAATTAGATTTGCCCTTTCTGGCACTTTGCCCGTCTATTCCCATTGCCCTGTAGCGGTGGCGAATGGGTTAATAAGGGGTTAAAATGACCTTGCAATTGAAAGGTCACTTTAAGCCAGGTTAATAATTGAGAGCTGTCAATTAGACAACTATCAATTATTAATCCTATTGTATGAAAGAAAAATCAAACACACACACTTTAATAAAAAAGAAGTTTAATGAAATAATCACACAGTTTTTGACCATATTTTATTTACCTGCTAAAACCATTTCCTGTAATAAAAATAAAATAATAAAGCAAAATTATTCTTACCAATCCGATGCACAGTCAGGTCCCACGGTGTAATCCTTCAGAAAGGGTTAATGTTTACTGCAGGGACCGCAGCTAATGCTGCAGCCTCACAGTAAACCCCAAATGAATGAGTTCCTCTCCTGCCTGACAGGAGAGTAAAGGCTGGGTGTCACATAACGATACACCAGCGATCCCGACAACGATATGCACTTGTCAGGATTGCTGGTGTATCGCTACATGATCGCTGCTGAGCTGCCAAACAGGCAGCTCAGGCAGCGATCTGGGACAGCGACACTGCGGGTAACATCGCTTAAGGGCCCGTCTCACATAGCGATATCGCTACCGAGATCGCTGCTGAGTCACAAGTTTTGTGACGCAGCAGCAAGCTCACCAGCGATATCACTGTGTGTGACATTCAGCGACGATCAGCCCCCCTGCCGGGTATCGCTGATCGTCGCAGAAATGTCAGGACCTTTATTTGATCGCTGGTTTCCCTCTGACAGGCACGCATCGCTGCGTGTGACAGGCGGGAGACCAGCGATCCGCTGGTAACCAAGGTACACAGCGGGTTTCCAGGCACCGCGCAGCGCTTGGAAACCCGCTCTGTACCTTGGATACCAGCTCCCTGCATCAGGGCGCTGGTATCCAAGGTACACAGCGGGTTTCTAGGCACAGCCCCGCGCCTGGAAACCCGCTGTGTACCTTGGTTACCAGCGGATCGCTGGTCTCCCGCCTGTCACACGCAGCGATGCGTGCCTGTCAGCGGGAAACCAGCGATCAAAAAAAGGTCCTGACATTTCAGCGACGATCAGCGATACCCGGCAGGGGGGCTGATCATCGCTGAATGTCACACACAGCGATATCGCTGGTGAGCTCGCTGCTGCGTCACAAAACTAGTGACTCAGCAGCGATCTCGGTAGCGATATCGCTATGTGAGACGGGCCCTTAAGTGGAAAGCTTAATTGATTGCTTTCCACTTTCACTTCAGGTCAGCCAGGGACACAATCAGTGACGTCAGAGGGAACTGATTAACAAAAATAGGGGTTCCCTTCGAAAAAAAAATGGCGTGGGGTCCCCCCTATTTTTGTTAACCAGCCAGATGAAGCAGACCGCTGAGGCCTGGATTTTCAGGCTGTTAAGGAGCCAAGATCCATGGACCTTGCCAGCCTGATAATACTAGGCCACAGCAGTCTGCATATCTTGGCTGATTAACAAAAATGGGGGATCCCCTCGAAAAAAATTGGCGTGGGGTCCCCCCTATTTTTGTTAACCAGCCAGATGAAGCAGACCGCTGAGGCCTGGATTTTCAGGCTGTTAAGGAGCCAAGATCCATGGACCTTGCCAGCCTGATAATACCAGGCCACAGCAGTCTGCATATCTTGGCTGATTAACAAAAATAGGGGATCCCCTCGAAAAAAATTGGCATGGGGTCCCCCCTATTTTTGTTAACCAGCCAGATGAAGCAGACCGCTGAGGCCTGGTTTTTCAGGCTGGTAAGGATCCAATATCCATGGACCTTGCAAGCCTGATAATACCAGGCCACAGCAGTCTGCTTAGCTTGGCTGGTTAACAAAAATAGGGGATCCTCTCGAAAAAAAAACGGCGTGGGGATCCCCCCTATTTTTGTTAACCAGCCAAGTAAAATGCAGACTGCTGCGGCCTGGCATTAAAAGACTGTCAAGGCCCATGGATTTTGGCCCTCAACAGCCTGATAATACCAGGCTACAGCAGTCCCACATTTGGCGCATCAAAAGATGTGCCAATTGTGGCACTTTACCCAGCTCTTCCCACTTGCCCTGTAGCGGTGGCAAGCGGGGTAATAAGGGGTTATTGTCACCGTTGATTGCACGGTGACAATAAGCCCGGTTAATAATGGAGAGGCGTCAATAAGACACCGATCCATTATTAATCCCAAAGTTATTAAATGCATAAAAAAAAGACACAGCAAGAAAAAAGTCTTTTAATGAAATAAAAGAGACAACACAGTTTTCATTTCTTTTATTACACTCTCATTCCTGCGACGCCATCGATCTCCTGTAAAAAAAGAAAAAAAACAAACCAACAGTATACCACCTGTCCGACGCAGTCCATAACGATAGTCCCACGACGATCCAGCTCTGCTACATCGCAATGACAGGCAGAGCCTGTCATTGCAACGCAGCACAGCTGATTACCTGCTTCCCCGGCGGTGACGTCATCGGACTGACTGCTTTACGGCCGGGATTACCCAGCAGTCACTGCAGTTATCGCGAGAAACTGCATGTGACCGCCGGGGAAAGAAGATGGCGGCCATGAAGCAGTCCAGGACGTGACCGCCGGAGATCTTCTGCCAGGTAAGTGCCGCTGACTCCTGACAGACCCGACCGACGGACACTGACAGTGACAGTGACAATCCCGATTCCGGTATCCGATAAGACGAAAATATCGGAACTCGGAATCGGAATTCCGATACAGCCAATATCGGCCGATACCCGATATTTGCAGTATCGGAATGCTCAACCCTAGTTAGCAGTATTGGGGCAGTCGTGACTGTAAATTGCACACTTGACCGACTTCATCTGTAGCCCCACTTGATCATCCGTGTGGCCGATAAATGCTGAAGCTGCATTTCATTGCATGCATTATTCTGGTCTTTAAAGTAGAGCAAATAGTGCATGGTGTAATTTTTTCTATGCAGACTATTGACTCACCGGGAAAATTGTCTGCATCCAATGGCACCCTGGCTATAATGGGTCCCTGGGCTCTCCGAGTGCGGTCCGTGGAGCCAAAGACTTATACACTTGACTTAATGAGACCTTAGGCAAACATGTCCAACAGTACGGACCAGAAGTGGGTCTCCACCCCAATTTAAGAGCCTCCTAGGCCAGTCTGGACATCGTGTTCTGTATTTGGAGCATAGATGTGAAACCGGCCTTAACTACAGTATTTAGATAAGGGACTGGGACCGATCTTTATAACAAAGGCTAGCTATATGTGATAATTCCAGGATATCTTCTAATGCAGCACTTATTTCTAGCATAGCACTTGCTTTTTTACTTTTTTATTTTCATTAGGGTATATACACACATTGCTTTTTCCCATGGTTTTACTTATTTCTAGCATATAGGCATTTTCACTGTAAAAGGGTTGTCTGGCCTTAGACGTCAAGACTCTGTGACTGCAGACTTGTGAATCCACTGCGATTTGCATTCTTTCGACCACATTCCTACTAGACATGTCTGACCTTACTCAATACTTGCATTGAGAGAGACCGCTTACGTCTACTTGGCAAGTGACGGCATGTATGCAAATCACATACTTGTGTCACACGCCCACCACTCCCGACGCTTGCGAGACCTCACAGCGCACAGTGCACACGATGTTAGGATTCACAAGTCTGCAGTCACACAGAGTAACTGCAGACTTGTAGCCTAAGGCCAGACAACCGCTTTAACTATTTATAGGATAAGTGACAACTTTCTAGGAGTCCGTATTGCTGGGTCCTCCATCGATCCTTAGTACACGGCACTGAAATCTTCCCTTGGGATAGGACGGAGGTCATGTAGAAAATGATAATTCCTTAGCATACTTTGAGTAGAGGATTTTGAGCAGTGTTTTCCAAACTCCAGTGCTCACGGCCCACCATATGTCATGTTTCCAGGATTTTCATAGTATTGCACAGGTGAGAGAATTCCTGATGCCTTGATGATACTTCCCCCACCTGTACAATGCTAAGGAAATCCTGAAAACATTTCATGTTGGGGGCCCTGAGGACTGGAGATTGGGAAACACTGGTCTTAAGAAACCGAGCTAGAAATACGCAGATTTATTATTATTGCCTGGTGCTAAAATGGTCTGCACCAATTAAACAGGATTTGATAACCTTGAAATCCTACTAGTAATCTGTTATAGTCAGTTGTGTCCAACCGACTAAAAGTAATCCCAAGAATTGCTGCCGCATCTATTTATTGCATACTTGCCCTATACTGTAGTATCTTCATGGTTCTAGCATCGCTGCGAAGCTGTGATAAGAGAAGGTCAATAAAAGACTTGTCCAGACTGTAAAAAGTGAGAAAGGAGAAAGTAAAGAATGTAGAAATAAACAGAAAATATTATTCATCGCACTGGGTCTCTAGGCATTACTTACTAAATATCAAAGCGAGTACTTAGTAATGGCTTGTTGGTCTAGTAATACAGGATCGGCAGCCTCAGAGATTCTTTGTTACCTAATGTTTATATATTGCTAACATAGGTTGCAGCGCTGTACACGGAAAGTATCAGACTGCAAACGCTCCTGGTTGAGATGTCGCAACTCCCAACCAAGACAAAATTTAGAAAAAAATAGAGGACAATCCGTAAAATTATGTTCAGATATCATCATCATCATCATCATATCCATTATCATCATCATATCCATCATCTATGGATCTGAAGTGTAAAGGTTTACATGCCAAGTAATTTCTATGGGGCTTTGGACATGAGGGAACCTGACATAAAGAATTCATACTGCTCCTTTGTGCCCATTCACAAACCTTCAGTAAATGCTCCGGTCTCTACTTCAAGATTTGCAGCTCTACATGAGGTAGGGTGATTGTTCATCCGCTGCTGTTTTTGAGGACTTGTTCATAGTAGATGTTTAGTTTAGTGATCTTCCACTCTTAGTACACGACCTTGATCCATAGTATAAGTCCATGTCCAAAATTGAAGACACGTAGGTAGCACAAAGAATCAGAAGTGTCTCTTTAATCACCCATGGTGGCAATGTTTCAGCTCCATCTGTTGCCTTTTCAAGAAATTGGGATATCTTACTTTAGTGGACTTACTAAAGTCAACCCATGTGACGTGAAGAGGGCGTTTTGTGATTTCAGGGCCCAGTTCTGGTTGATCCTAACCTCTCTTGTCTGTTAGTTTGAGAGAATCTGGGTGGAAATTTGTCTTAAGGGTTCAGAGAAGCAAGTTGAGGGATAAACATACAATAGGTCCTTTTCATCTGAATGTCAAAAAATGAAACCATAATGAGCGGCCTAGTTCAATTTTTGCAATCGGGCATCATCTCTTCTGCATATGCCAAGATTTGTGCTGCCCTGGTCCATCACTCAGTCCAGTCCTCCATGGCATCCAGACAAGGGTAGTCTTTATTTCTGCTCCAGTCCTCCTCAGCCTGGCATCCTGGGTGACTCATGTACTAAGTAGATCTGCAATGTGATGACATGCGTTGAAATATGATGTTCTGACATCACAAGGCCTAATAAAGTCTTCCAGGATGACTTGAGAATGATACCAGACACCAATGTGAAGACCTCCCTTGTCCAGTGGCCACGGAAGACGAGACTGAATAAACTATTTTGGTAGGAATTTTTTGCTCATCTCTAGATGTTATACATTAATGTATCTGAATGTAGGCGGACAAACTTTCTCCTGCCAGCCGCACAGAGGATCTGATATATTCCCCACATAGACTTACGGTATATTGCAATCTTGTATTTTTCCGATACCAGTGAATGGAACTGTGATTGCAATAATGGAATGCCAGCCTCAGGCTTTCCGGGAACACTTTTAGGTTCCAGTCTTCAATGCAAAATTTTATTTTTCCTTAAAAATGACAGTTTCGCAGAGCGTTGATACCGGAGAGGAGATATTAACCTCCTGAACGGTGAGACCTCCCTGGAGAGATAATGAAGATGCAGAAAATTGCAACTTTTTCTTCTGCCTTCCAGCATGACAAATCCAGGATAAAGCAGGTAGCAGGTGGCTCTCATTTCACACCCTTTGAGCAATAATATTCCTTTATCGGGAGCACTTCTCTTTTGTCAGGTTAAACTTCCATCTGAAAATGATCTAAATAAACATATTATGGGGCATTAATATGCAAAGTGCAGTGTCAGAGGTTTATCCTGTATGGAGCTAAAGAAAAAGCAAACGTAATGAATGAAGCCGGAGCTGCCGCATTTCAGGGAATAAGATTCCGTGATTGACTTTTGAGTGTCAAGTGGAAAAGTGGAGCAGAATTAGATCAGGACAACATGACGGAAAGAAAAAGATCAGTTATTATTGGATCTGAGACACATGATTTATCCATCAAAATCAGGATCAGATCTTTAAGGGACTTAGGGACTAGACCATATCAACTTGGTGACATCAGTGTAACCTCTTCATGAAGTTGTGCTCCTGATTGTCATTGCATCTTCTCATTGTCCCCCCAAAAGTGATAAGAAGGTTGGAAAAAACAAACAGTTCTTGGTTCTGTACAGTTACATAATGTATGAGCAGGCAGAGAACATGCGAATCATATACATCTGGTAAAAGGGAGTTGTTCCATCTTGGACATTTCCGCAGGATCCTACATCCTTGGCAACTTTTAGAACTCTTTTATACGTAAGTGAATGGAGTGTGCTGCAAAGGAGTAGCCACCTCTCATAGAATCATAGAATGGTAGAGTTGGAAGAGACCTCCAGGGTCATCATGTCCAACCCCCCAATCAAGCCAGCAAAGGATTCACCATTTCAGACTGATGTCTGTCCAGCCTCTGTATGAAGACTTCCATTGAAGGAGAACTCACCACCTCTCATGGCAGCCTGTTCCACTCATTGATCACCCTCACTGTCAAAAAGTTTTTTTCTAATATCTAATCTGTATCTTCTCCCTTTCCTGGTGACCAAGACGAGTCCATTCTCTAGATAGATACAGGGACCAAACAGACTTATTTGACATAACCAGCAAATATATTTGTTTTTTTTCCAGCTTTAGATTTTTATTTTATAAAAGATTTTGTTGCAGAGAATAAAATGGCAGAGAACAGCAAAACAAGCACAGACCAGGAAAATGCCTCAAATAAGCCATCACATTAGTGATTGCATGTCAGGTCCTAAGAAATCTCAGATGTGTAATGAACATAGGAGCAACAGGAGAATGAGTGGAAAAGGACAGATAGGGACTAAAAGTAATGGAGTCACAATCATTGACATTATTCATATTTGCATGTTGAAGGGAATCTGTCACCAGGTTTTCGCTATGCAATTTGAGAGCAGCCTGATGTAGGGGCAGAGAGCCTGATGTGACACTTACTGCTCTGCGTGCTGTCATTTTAATACAATCCCTGTTTTCTCTGCTGCAGATCTAGCAGAGCTCAGAATTCCGAGCCCTGTATAACCCCGTCCAGACCACTGATTGGCTGCTTTATCCCGCCCACACCAGTGATTGGCTGCTTAACCCCACCCACACGAATGATTGGCTGCTTACTGTATACACTGTACATATTGCTGCTAATCAGTTGTGCGGACGGGATTATACAGAGCAGAAGGACTTCATGGTATGAGACACCTAATCCTTTAGTGATGATTTCCTTCTGATAAAACACTGATTTTATTGAAACAGCAGCACACAGCCCAGTAAGTGACACATCACTAGAATCAGAGTCTCTGTCCCTATATCATACTGCTCTCAGATTACACGACAAAAACCTGCTGATGGATTTAATTTAACACTTCTCACAGAAGATCATCTGAAACAATTGCCTTTGGAACATCGGAGGAGTGCAGGGCCACCACCCTTGCAAGCTCAATTGGGAAATGACCTTGCAATCACTGCCCTCCTTGTCTAGAAGAACAGCCACCGCTGGTAGACTGCAGAGGTGGTCAGTAGCCTAGACAATGAGCAGTAAGCAATAAATTGAAAAATCTCATTATCCTGGAGAATAAAGAGTATTTTTAATAGTTAAATTGCAAAGTTACTTGTATTTACAAGCATTTTGCAACTGTATCCATGTAATAGGATGAGACGCCCCCATTAAACAAGGTTTCAAGATCTTTGTCAGATGCTAATTTTTATCCACCCACACTGCAAAAAAAAGATGTGACTCTTAGAGGAAAACATGACAGTTGTGATCGGCAAAGGCTGTAACCTAAATGTAAGCTCGGGAATACGATGTGGAAGCATGAGTGGGTTTGTAGTGAGTGGGAAGCCACAATTTAGTCAATAGTAATTGCATTAGCGATATCTGTCTGTCTGTCATCATGGCAGCCCCTTCCCGATCCTCACAGGTTTGGGAAGAATTATCATCCATTTTTATGGCTAGAATAAGATTCCCTTATCAAATATTTAAGAAACTTCTCAAGGTTTTCTGTTTTTATTTATTCATGTAGTGAATATATAATGGTGCTGTGTTTGTGTAGGGTGATGACATGTGGATGAATGTCTCCAGCACAGCGGGAAATAGAAAGGTGTCCTGAGAATGAACAAAGACATAAATCTACTATGTAGGATTGGTTATCTGTACTGTATGCACATTTACCGTGGGGTCACAATGTCTGATCTTTGGCACATGTGCCAGTCCCCTGTTACCAGACAGCTGTACCACAGACCCCAAAGACTCCATCTCTGTCATATTACTAGTCCTCATACAGCCACACATCAATGCACCATCCTGTCCAGGCTTCTACTGGGGCTTGTCAGTCCTCCGAACCTTATAAAGCTCACACCTGTGTATTACATCCTATATATACTATATATAGAGCATATATACTGCTCATATCTGTGTATTTCATCCTATATATACTATATAAAGAGCATATATACAGCTCATACCTGTGTATTACATCCTATACATATATATATAAAGTATATACAGCTCACACCTTTGTATTACATCCTATATATACTATATAGAGAGCATATATGCAGCTCATATCTGTATACTACATCCCATAGATATAGCATATATACAGCTCATACCTGTGTATTACATCCTATATATACTATATAGAGAGCATATATACAGCTCACATCTGTATATTACATTTCATATATGTATCATATATACAGCTCATACCTGTGTATTGCATCCTATATATACTATATAAAGAGCATATATACATCTCATACTTGTTTAGTACATGCTATATATACTATATATAGAGCATATATATAGCTCATACCTGTGTATTACATCCTATATATATAGTATATATAGAGCATACATACAACTCACACCTGTGTATTACATCCTATATATTCTAGATATAGAGCATATATACAGCTCATACCTGTGTATTACATCATATATATACTATATATAGAGCATATATACAGCTCATACCTGTTTATTACATCCTATATATACTATATAAAGAGCATATATATATAGCTCATGCCTGTGTATTACATCCTATATATACTATATATAGAGCATATATACAGCTCATACCTGTGTGTTACATCCTATACATACTATATATACATTATATATACAGCTCACACCTGTATATTACATCCTATATATACCATTTCAGCATGAGAAAATAATAACAGATGTGAGCTGCTCATAGAGTAACACTCGGCCGAGTGCTATGCAATGTTTAATCGCATAGCACTCGGCCGTATTGTACGGTAGTGTGACTCCGGCCTTGGATGGAGTCCAGATCTAAATCCCATTGTACACCTGTGAAGAGATCTTAAAATTAATGTTTGGAGAACTCACCCTTCAAATATGAGAGACCTGGAGCAGTTTGCAAATGAAGAGTGGTCCAGAATTCCAGTTGAAAGGTGTAAGAAGCTTGTTGATGGCTATAGAGAGTGATTGCAGTTATTTATTCCAAAGGGTGTGCAACCAAATATTAAGTTGAGGGTGCCAACAGATTTGTCTGGCCCTGGTAGTAGAAGCCAGGTAGGAAAGCTGTGTTTAGTCTCCAAGCGTAATGGGAGCCCAGCCAGATTTGATGCGCCCAAACAGCATCCCTATGACCTACTGTTGAGAAGTTCTGATCCATCATAGGTTTTCGTGTTTCAGCTACTAGAGCCAATCGGAGGGAAACTAGGACCATACTGGGGCAGGAAAGGGAGTGACCTTTGTATGTGTGTAACAATCATCTATATAGTGTATTATCTAGTGTGCCCTTAAGGCGATTAAATATATCATTTAACCCTGGGCTGCTTTTTCATTTCGATGCACAAATCCAGACGTCAATGATGTTCAATGTTCTCGGTTTAATGCCACATGCAACCGGGGCTGGTTTCCGGCCCGATATGATCCCATTAACGGACCGGCCTTTTATCTAACGAGGAACTGGTGGCAATTCTACCGAGCTGGCAAGACTGTTTCACTGGTGCTAGTGTAAGGGGTCTCTCAGCTTGTCAGGATTGTCAGCGAGTGTTGTACCATGCCAGCGGTCTTAGGCCACCCTCTCTTACTCCCTGTGGCCGAATGACCAGGGGTGTCTGTGTAAAACTGTGCCAAGCTGATATTACGTATCCCGAGGAGGTGCAGAATGTCGCATTGATGAAAGTGGGGAGCCGCATGAACCCCGACGAACAAGTGACGACAGGCGAGGCTGCATGGTACGGTTCTTCACACCTGTGTACTACATCCCATGTATACCATGTATACAGCATATGTACAGCTCATACTTGTGTATTACATTTTATACCTATGTGTAGGTCACAGCCTTTCTTTATGTCAGAATAATGCAGAAATGTTTTAAAATGAAATATCAAGTCTGCATTAATCTCTTGTTTATTGCACGTTTTTGTTTCTGCTCTTTGTATGCAAATGGTCTGAATTTATAGCCATTCTTTATGAAGTAATATAATTTATGCAAATTGTCCCAGACCACCGGAGCCGAGGGAGGAAATCCAGGGGAGACTGTTCACGTTCCGTCCCGCATGGTGCAGAAAACATCTGTGGGAAACAATAAAATATTGTGGTCGCCATAGTGACCGTCCATTAAACATTCCATCACATTTAGCGCACAGTCGTGTCTCTATTTCTAGAAGTCGTAATGGTCACCGTGACTGGTGGAGATGTGATAAATCCACAGCCGCTGCCTATATCCTGCATATTTATATCTTCATCACGGCTCCTGAATATTAAGAATGCCGCATTATTAATTCATACCAAGTGTAATTACTGTGGGTGTAATGTATGGAAACTAATCAACTTCTGCTCCTTCTCAATGTGGCGATCCCTCGCGTTACATATTAATTCCAGTTTGGCCAATGTAAGTAAAAAAAATCTTGGAATGTAAAACAATAACTGGAAAACTAGTCAAGTCTCAAAATTGGAAAAAACAGACACGTAATTCAGACGTCCAGTTTTTATGTATGGATGCTGTAAAACATTCCTGACCAAACATCCACAAAAAAGAGGAGAGATGTCCGCTTTTGATGTAAGTCACAGATTAAATTCGCCCATTCATATGAATGGCTCAGTGGAGAAGGTGGACAGCGGGTGGATGTCTCTTCCATTCATATAAACGTTGCCCACTTTTCTAATGATTAATGGGTAGGAAAAGCAATTTTTTTTTGCTGACAACACAGTAGAATTTCAAGAGTTATACCCCCTCCAAAAAAAAACCAGGTGATCCCCTCCCCTAAGCACCAGATAGGCGATAACGTGATAATCGCTGAGGGTCCGACTTCTGGGACCACTATTGATCATGAGATCAGGGCTTTAGCAGTCAGCACTCTCATAAACAATAAGTGAGCTGAGTTCACATGTGTGCATGTCTGCTCCATTTAGGATGTCCATTGTCAGGATCCTTGGAGGTCACAGCAGTCAGACCCCTGTGATCAGCAAGTTATGCTGTATCCTAAAGATAGGTGATCCATTTCTATTATTTATTTAGAGTAACCCTTTACATTCCTTTTAATCAAGCAAGCTGATCACCAGAACGTTCAAGCCTGTGAATGGTGATGATTTCTGCATATAGACCAGGTAGTATATCATGTGCCTTAGCTAGTATTATGGCCACATTTTAGTAGAATCATAGAATGGTAGAGTTGTAAGGGATCTCTAGGGTCGTCGTGTCCAACCCCCTGCTCAATGCGGAATTCACTAAACCATCTCAGACAGATGTCTGTCCAGCCTTTTTTTGAAGACTTCCATTGAAGGAGAACTCACCACCTCTCATGGCAGCCTGTTCCACTCATTGATTGCCCTCACTGTCTAAAAGTATTTTTCTAATATCTAATCTGTATCTTCTACCTTTGTTTCATTCCATTGCTTCTAGTCTTTCCTTGTGCAAATGAGAATAATGATGATCCCTCCACACTGTGACAGCCCTTCACATATTTGTAGACAGCTACAGTATTAAATCTCCCCATAGCCTTCTTTTTTGAAAGCTAAACATTCACAGATCCTCTAAAAAATTATATTATTATTATAGGAAACTTTGAGGTTAAATAGAAAATATAAATATTTTTTACATTTTTAGATTGTAATCTCCCCTATCCCATTTGAACCCCATCATATTTTATATATAGTGACAGAGGTGCTTCTTGGGGTCATATCATTAACAGATCCCAATCTAATGTCAATAACTGCAGATGTCCACAGGACCGCAAAGTATGGCGAGATAGTAGAGAATCGCAGGGGTCACAATGGGCATCTTGATTTAGAGTGACAGACCGGTCAATATCCACTGGCCGTAATGATGTGGTCAAATGGGCAGTTCTGTATGGGACGGAGAAATGAACGAGGTATAAAATGCAGCTGTTCTTATATTATGGAGGCAGAGTATAATGACCCATAAAATGGGTTTATATATGATCCTATGCACATTGTACATGTCTCTGAATGTGCAGGTAGATACCGTATACAATATTATGGTATGGCATAAAATGCAGCTTAAGAATCCAAAATTTTACAAATGCATTGGTAAATTGTATTTTTTTTATTTTTCTATTATTATTATTGATAACTAAATATTTTTAATTATATCATATCCACAGTCCTCTACTTAGTGTTCTGTAGAGAATTGTGCTTTATCTTCAGACGTGGCATTGACACATGCCATTGCAGTGACTGCTGCTGTCCAATGCACAAAGGCTTCTATTGAAAAGTAGCAATAAAAAAAGTTGCATGATTCATATCACATGCAAGTCACAGCATTGGTTTTGAGGCACATGTGTAGCCCTGGTGTTAGGCACACACAGTACCCTGGAGAGTGTGTGGCGAGACAGCAGTTTAATGCTAAATATCCATTCACTCAACATATACTAGACACACCCTTAGGGTAGTTCAGTTTTACTCTTGAGGGAGTGGTCAAGGTGTATGTGTTAGAGTGATGAAGTCTGTGTCTGGACTTCAGAGAGAGAAGACGTCTGGAGGGAGGAAGCAGTCCAGATTGCTCTATCATCAGTTCGGAAAGTGGAGTCTAGTACAGGTGGTTTAATTCACCTCAGCCTAGTCAGAGCTGTACCTCATCAGAATACACTGGAAGGAAAGAAGAAGTTTAGTGCAGAAAGTCTTCAGTATCCTGTCTAAAGGACGGTGTAAGGTTCAGAGACGTGCTCCTGCCTATTGATAACTGAGCATCTGTAACTAACTTTGAAGTGAAGGAAAAGAAAGAAGTGACTGCTCGACCCTTGGCTAGTGTGAGTGCTTATGTTACCAGCGAGGACAAGGCGAAAGGCACAGTGGTTTATTGGAATAGTGCTGACGGATTGAAGAAGTCCTGCACATTGCAACCGGTCACTGGGGACCGAAGGATCACTATTGTTACAAGCATAGTGGTAAGAAAACCAGGAATTTACCGGACCTTAGGTCGCGGCAAACAAGCCCCATATAGTCAGTACGTAACTGGGGTCAGGGGGAGTGAAGACTTTGAGTCAGTGCATGACAAGATAAGAATTCAGCTCTCTCGCAGGAAGGCTCCTAACACAAAACTGACTGGGCAGTACAGCTATGGATTAGCTGGAGTTATTGAGGGAACTACGCTTCAGGCTGGTTGTACTCATTGTATTGGAAGTAAAGGAGGCCCCTAACTTGTCCAGCTGCTGTCTCAAGATACACTCTCCTTGGATCAGCCTCCCTGGGACCTGCCTGAACATCTTACAAGTAAAGGTATGGAAAGACGCTGACTGTGTGAGACTGTGTTCTTTATCTGCACCCGACTTCACCAACTTCATAGACTTTGAGGGACCAGTCCCACCTGTAGGGGACCCGACATCTAGCTGCCTCACCATCCCCTCAGAGATCTACAGCAGCGCTGGTACTAATTACCAGAATACTACAGGTGGCGTCACGAACTGTTTATAAATCTATCCCCTGTAAATATATCCCCAACATACGCCAGACCGCCCGGGCCACAGACCGAGCCACAGCTACCTGTGACAAATCCCATAGACTTCCATGGGCTCGGCTCTGAGTACCCCATTGCCCTGGTAACCCACAATTGTGGTGGCGGGTCGACACAAAAACTTGGCGTCACGAACAGGATGCGAAACTCGCAGAATTGCGAGCCCTGTGTGCCTAAGGAATTGTTTTTGTGAAAAAGGACTGTTTGCACTTTTGGCGCCAAAATCGCCATTTTTGTCGCCATATTCGCGCCCTCAGGCGCTGGAGAAGAAGGTGGGCGTACCTTCGTGGGCGTGTACCCCCCTGTGGCGCGAAGAAAATGCCTGCCCTCTCAAAGTGCTATTACAACATGCGATCCTGCCCTACAGCAAAGGAGGTCCGCCTCCTCTTCACCTTCCCTGCGAGGAGGAGGAGACGCAAACCCCACCTCCACGGAAGAGACCGGATGTCTCTGCAGGAAGAAGAAAGAATCTTCTGGAACATCATGGAAGCAGGACGTGTGCAGCCGAGCAGGGAAGCGGAGGAAGGCAGGCCCCGTGCCCCAGCCAAGCTGCCACCAGCACCGGAGTTATCCGTGGTCCTGCACCTGCAGCAGGCGTTGCTAGAGATTCAAGAAGAAAATGCACGCCTGAAGAAGATGGTCCAGTACCAACCTGGCTTTGAAGAGATCGAGAGACGCCGGCGTACCCTGGAGCAGCGGAGGCTGTGGGACACGGTGATCTCTCCCCTCAACGACCCCCCACAATTCCAGTTACCGAAGATTCTGCTGCCCAAGGCGAAGGAGCAACCGGAGGCTGCCCCCGAAAGTACCAATCCTGATCCCACCGGTGAAGCGGTGGAGGCGAAGGAGGTTGAGGAGGTATCGCCAGTTCCGGAACGCCCGCCCGGCCAGGAGGCCGCAGCAGATGATCGGTCCCCGGCAGGGACACCGGAGGGGTCCTGTCCGTCACTACCAGACGTGGACTGGGACGAGATGGCGCGCCTGGATGACGTCGCCTACACCGCCCAGTGGGAATATGAGTGGCAGCGTCGTGAGGAGAAGCAGAAACGCCAGCAGGAGGAAGAGCGGGAAGCTCAGCGGAACCGTCAGCGACAACATGCAGAGCTGATCGCGGACAAAGAGAGTGTCCGGAGAGATAAAGGTACCCTGAGGGAACCGCGGCGGCAGGGGTGTGTGACTGAGTTCCAGCTCCGGAAGGGCTGGGGCTTCATCCGTGAACCGGGCCTCTACCCAGGGGTCTTTGTCAGCAGGCGTGACGTAGAATCCCACCTACCGCAGGGCCATCCCGGGAGGGACTTAGTAAATGGAGACCTTGTCACTTACACACGGCATTGGGGAATGAAGGGATGGTATGCCCTTAACGTCACCATCGTCCGTGACCCCGTCCCCGACGCAGGTAACGTCATCACTACCGCAGCGTCCCCGTCTCCAGCTCAAGAAGTATCCGGCCGTGCCCCAGCATCGCCCCCTGCAAATTCATCGCAACTAGCGACCCAGATTTCATCGCAAAGGAAAGCCACCTCTACATCGCAACATGCGACCCAGTCTCAATCGCAATCCATGACACGGTCCATATCGTTAACTGTGATTGAAACGCAATCGGTGTCACGTGAGGAGAATGTACCCGTTGCGCCCCTAGAGGTTCGCACGAGAACTGTGGCGACTCAGACCCTAATCGCAGCGCATGATTTGTTAGTCCTGGGATCTAGGGCCCATTGCATTGTTCCAGCCCCCGGGGTGGAAAGTGTATTAGAAGAAAATGAATAAATAGTAAAGAAACGAATCGGTGGGATCCATATCGGGTCTACCATAAGTAAAAAGTTTGAGAATGTTTTATAAAGTTTTGCATATATATTTTGCTAACCGTAGAATGCCCGGCTGGGTAACCAGAAAAAGTTTTGCACTTTAGTATAATAATGTGATATTATATCTGCGTATTTGGTTTTACAATGGACTTTGAGGTTGAGGACTGTGCTAACCCAGAACTTATTTGTATATAGTTGCGCTTCGGTGCCTTATCTTGGTTTTACATAAACCAGCACAACTACCTCTGAATACAAAAAAACCCGTGTGGTGTGGCACTGAGTGAGGTCTGCATTTGGATGTCCTGCAGCCCACCCAGGACCTACGTTGAAGGTTTGGTGCGGGTCCTTCACAAGTATATTGTATATTTATTGAATGCTATTTAATACTTTTGTATTTCTATATATAATGTTATTGTTTGCAACGTTCAAGATATCCTCACCTCCCGGAGGGGACGAACCACTGTTTATTGTTAATGTTTTCATGCATAAACAAAATGTCTCTTTTGTATTTTACAGCCCGGGAGTGCTGTCTTTTACCATGGGGGAATGTGTAGCCCTGGTGTTAGGCACACACAGTACCCTGGAGAGTGTGTGGCGAGACAGCAGTTTAATGCTAAATATCCATTCACTCAACATATACTAGACACACCCTTAGGGTAGTTCAGTTTTACTCTTGAGGGAGTGGTCAAGGTGTATGTGTTAGAGTGATGAAGTCTGTGTCTGGACTTCAGAGAGAGAAGACGTCTGGAGGGAGGAAGCAGTCCAGATTGCTCTATCATCAGTTCGGAAAGTGGAGTCTAGTACAGGTGGTTTAATTCACCTCAGCCTAGTCAGAGCTGTACCTCATCAGAATACACTGGAAGGAAAGAAGAAGTTTAGTGCAGAAAGTCTTCAGTATCCTGTCTAAAGGACGGTGTAAGGTTCAGAGACGTGCTCCTGCCTATTGATAACTGAGCATCTGTAACTAACTTTGAAGTGAAGGAAAAGAAAGAAGTGACTGCTCGACCCTTGGCTAGTGTGAGTGCTTATGTTACCAGCGAGGACAAGGCGAAAGGCACAGTGGTTTATTGGAATAGTGCTGACGGATTGAAGAAGTCCTGCACATTGCAACCGGTCACTGGGGACCGAAGGATCACTATTGTTACAAGCATAGTGGTAAGAAAACCAGGAATTTACCGGACCTTAGGTCGCGGCAAACAAGCCCCATATAGTCAGTACGTAACTGGGGTCAGGGGGAGTGAAGACTTTGAGTCAGTGCACGACAAGATAAGAATTCAGCTCTCTCGCAGGAAGGCTCCTAACACAAAACTGACTGGGCAGTACAGCTATGGATTAGCTGGAGTTATTGAGGGAACTACGCTTCAGGCTGGTTGTACTCATTGTATTGGAAGTAAAGGAGGCCCCTAACTTGTCCAGCTGCTGTCTCAAGATACACTCTCCTTGGATCAGCCTCCCTGGGACCTGCCTGAACATCTTACAAGTAAAGGTATGGAAAGACGCTGACTGTGTGAGACTGTGTTCTTTATCTGCACCCGACTTCACCAACTTCATAGACTTTGAGGGACCAGTCCCACCTGTAGGGGACCCGACATCTAGCTGCCTCACCATCCCCTCAGAGATCTACAGCAGCGCTGGTACTAATTACCAGAATACTACAGGTGGCGTCACGAACTGTTTATAAATCTATCCCTGTAAATATATCCCCAACATACGCCAGACCGCCCGGGCCACAGACCGAGCCACAGCTACCTGTGACAAATCCCATAGACTTCCATGGGCTCGGCTCTGAGTACCCCATTGCCCTGGTAACCCACAATTGTGGTGGCGGGTCGACACACACACGTTGTGCCAGACACGGATTAGCCCATTCTTAGATCTGTAATAAATAGCATCTTGTCTCTGATATGGGCCGGCCATCCAGTAGAGTTGTACTATACAACGTTTGTGTGATTGCCTTACCGGGTTCATCACTATATCTCAGCTTCTGTGAGAACCTTAGAACTGATGAACTTGATGGAGAGGACTGGGCGGTGGAGCCCACTTGTTGGTGGAGGTCACTGGTTGGTAATGCTGAAACTCTGATGTCCTGTTATTGGGGCCTTCTAGGAAATGAGGCTGTAGAGCAAGGGTGCCCAATCTTTAGCTCAGGAGCCACATGTGGCTAGCGGACCCATGATGTTTGGCTCACGACTGGCTGCTAAGTTGGTGCATTAGTAGAGAAGGTCTCCAGATGTTGGAGAAGGTCTCCAGAGAGTAGAGCTGGATGTGCATGTACTGGCGAGGAGGAGTGATTAGATAAGTATGGTCAGCTGGTCATAGGATGATATCGTTAAGGGAATGATGAAGCTGAATGTGATACTTTTGTGGGATCGTGACATGAAGAATTCCAAATGGGTGTAAAGTCGGAAGCTCTGGATGTAAGTTTATTGCCTATGAGGGTGGAGGCACAAGGTGCTTTCTGTGGGAGAAGCTTTGGCTGTCATTATTTCACTAATGGTGGCCTCTGTGTGACACTATGGTAGGTTAGATGGCAGAACTGGATGTGGGTCACTACCCTCTCGTAAGAAAGGTGGGGGACCACTGCTGTAGGTGATGGAGACTGCTAGGTGGTGTTGATGGAGGTCTCTGCTGGTAATTTTGAAGTTCCCATGTCCAACTGCTTGGACTATAAAGGATGAGCTGACGTAGCTGAGGGATGGAGGTCCCTGGGAACATTTTACCTTCTCTATACCCACATGATACATTATTTGACAACTCACTATGCTCCTCCCTTGAACCTTTGCATCATCATGTTATTCACAAAAAAACTGTAGCCTAGAAGCCTAGACCAAGTCCGGCTTCATTTTCTGTCTTTCCTCAAACTTTGCAGCTTTCCTTTCCTTTAGAATCTCCTGTAACAAGATGTCAGAATCGCAGCATTAAAGACAAACGGGATTCGTAGCAGCTGCCGCAGTGTAGTGTGTGGGATTCCAGCACTCGTGTCACATCCCAGCACTGCCACACGCAAACTGTAATCCCAACATCAAATGTCCCCGCCATGGATCCTAGTCTGTTTATAGAAGGTATATAGCAGGAAATAGTGACAATTCCAAGCTCGTGTGCCAAAAAACATTGCCGTCAACTGAGCAAAATATTATACATTTTTCAGCTTTTTTGTTCTACTGTACAAAGTTTAGAAAGTACCGTAAATATTTAGTCTAGTAAGTATAAATTGCTAGTTTAAACATGTCAGCTGTATAAAGTGTGTATTGGTAGAGGAGAAGGAGAATTTTGGATGAAAAGATAAAGCATAAACTCTCTTTCATATATTCGTTTTTAATCAAATTTGGTTATAACTGAAATAATCACCATGTAAAATAGAATAAATTCTACTAATTAACTTATTTACTATTGCAATTCATATAGAATATATTTATTTAGCCCTCTCTCTCATTTTCTTTCTCTTGTTTTCTTTCATTCTCTCCTTCCTTCCTTAGCATGTAATCAATAATCATAGTAATCCAAACACCTGAATTGGATTATCACACTTTATATTCATTCCTTCCATCATTACTTCCTTTCATCTTTGCTTCCTTCCATCTATTATGTAATAATCATAGTAATCCATACCCCTCAACTGATTATGACAAATTGTATTCCTTCTTTCCTTCCTTCCTTCCTTCCTTCCTTCCTTCCTTCCTTCCTTCCTTCCTTCCTTCCTTCCTTCCTTCCTTCCTTCCTTCCTTCCTTCCTTCCTTCCTTTTTTTCTTCTTCCCTTTCATTTTTCCTTCCATCTTTCCTTTCATGTTTCTTTCTCTCTTTCTTTCTTTTCTCTTTTTTTCTACCTTCCATCCTGCCTCCCTCTCTTTTTCCTTCCCTCTGTCCCTCTTTCTTTTCTCCTTTTTATGTGTTTGTCCTTTTTTTTCTTTCTTTCTTTTACTGTCTCCTTTTTTTCCTTCCTTCCTTCAAATTTCCTGCCTCTCTTTCTCCCTTTCTCCCTTCCTCCCCTCCTCCCTTTCTCCCTTTTTTCCTTTCCTCCCTTCCTCCTTTTCTCACTTTCTCCCTTCCTCCATTTTTCCCTTTCTCCTTTTCTCCCTTCCTCCCTTTCTCCCTTCCTCCCTTTCTCACTTCCTCCCTTTCTTCCTTCCTCCCTTCCTCCCTTTCTCCCTTCCTTCCTTCCCTGCACTAGATCATCACACTAATCCAGTAGAATTGATTCTACTGCTTCTTCTGGACGTCCAGTGAGGTCTATTCTTCTTTATCATTTATTTACACATCCATAGGCTTACCCTCATACATTGGCATCTTGCGGTTTGCTCATCCCTCTATCAGACACAGGACTCCCCATAATACAACTAGAATTGGCTCCTTTAAACAAATATAGAAGATATCCAATTTGTTTTGATTTCTTTAGGTTAAAATGTTGTTAAGTAGTAAAATCTACTGCATGGCCTCAGATCCATGTATAACCTAAGAAACTAATGGGTTCAAATAATATTATAGGAATAATAAAGATAATAAACAATTGTATTTGGTTTATTTTTGCACTGGTAAATGATATATGTGAGGTTTCAGAAGGCTTTGGTGTGTGCCCGGAGTATGTCCCAACTTTCCATCTGGTCAAATCCCAAAAAGTCTCCATCTTTCACTAAAAGCCTTCTGAATGTTTAGGGAGAGCTGGCAATTTTTATCAAACCTGGTACATGAACGTCTTATTACATTTTTAGGCCTAGTACTGTCTAATAGTAAGGACCCTTGAGCTACCTTTTATGTCTACCAGGTGCATTTTGTGGGCAACTAGAAGAAAATGTCTTGGGAATGGAGCAAAGGTGGACATACCATTAGTGCCACCTGTGTAGCCGCACGGGGTCCAAGAGGTAAGGGGTAGTGATGAGCGAGTATGCTCGTTGCTCGGGTTTTCCCGAGCATGCTCGGGTGTTCTCTGAGTATGTGGAAGTTCTCAGAGATTTAGTTTGTGTCGCCATAGCTGCATGATTTGCGACTTCTAGACAGCCTGAATACATGTGGAGATTCCCTAACAAACAGGCAATCCCCACATGTATTCAGGCTGTCTAGCAGTCGCAAATCATGCAGCTGCGGCAACAGAAGCTAAATCTCTGAGCACGCCCAAATACTCGGAGAACACCCGAGCATGCTCAGGAAAACCCGAGCAACGAGTATACTCACTCATTACTAGTAAGGGGGCCACTGCCACCTCCAAAACAGGGGGAATTGTTCTTTATGAAGAGCTTTAGACTGAAAATGTCCCATACATTGTTTTTACACAGGGGCCTCTTCTGTCTGTGTCCACTCCTGGAAGAGGGTACGATTTGACTATTCTGACACTATATTATTCAGATATCATATAGATGAGGTTATTCTCATTTATCTGCTAAGAATCGGGAATAAGATGATATTAAAGCCCCTATTCAGACTCACACAGATAGTAGACGATCTACTGGCCTATCACGAGTTGAGTCACAAGTTGGCATGTTATTGCCTAATGAATGGGGCCATTCATTTATTATACATGTCATTGTGGAAACCCAATGCAGTGTTTGGGTGTGTATTAGCGGGCGGCAAACACAAACCTATAAATCTTGGCCCCTTCATTATTGTATCAGCCGGGGCCTTTAAGTCTAAGCCTAGGATTCAAGGTATGAGCTGCACTGCCCAGGTGTAGTATCAAAAGCTCTGGTGAACTAAGGCTGCATTCAGCAAAACCAAAGGAATGAGCCGGACTATAAGTTGGTTCCCACTATGGCCATTTCACTTACACCCCCCCAATCCCAAAATGACCATATACCCTACAGCAAGTAAACAGTAACAGTACATGTAAATAACATAGCGTTCTAAGTTAATGCTATTTTGAACAAAAAAGCATAAAATCCATCCCACCGCGACACAATGAACCCACCGGGATGGTCCTAGTCTGTCTTTAGTATAAAAACCTTACCTTCTGTCAAACAACTTCATTTTCATGTTCACAGAACAATCGTTAAGTTTTTCTTGGTGTGTTTTTCCTTAAGAAAAACAAACAGCAGTCAATTCTCCCTCCCTGGGTCCATCTCTTTGTCTCGGCTGCTGCTTCAAGTGTTGTCTGTAGCACTGAAGTCACATTGACAGTACTGCAGCCAGTCAGCGGCTCTGAACGGCTCATGGCGCCTACTTGGGCAGAAGTGCTGAGCTCAGTTATTGGCTGCAGCGCATGTCACCATGGCGTGAGTGCTGCAGACAGTAACAGATATCAGGAGCAGCAGCGGAGACTCAGAGTTGGACCTGGGGAAGGTGAGTAAAGGACAGTTGTTGCTTCTTTTTTAAACAAACTGCAGTCGAGGAACAAGTGTTTTCTGAAACCAGAAAATGTCTTTAATATGCATAGAATATCACCTATTTATATAAGACAATGTGCTGCTGAGATTGGTGATTTGTTAGTTTACTTGGCTTTTTGTCCTGACTCCAAAGTCACATTGCAAGGGTCGATATTGACTTTTAGGATCGGCACTAGAGCTCAAGTCGTCTTTCTCTTTGAAAACAAAATTTGCATATTTAATTTCCCAGAGGAGCATGCAGAGGCATTTAAGTCTCCTCATACTGGCATGCCAGACCTGGCATGTCACTCTCCACAAGGAGAAAACTTACCCCTTAAAACCCAGTGTTAGACTCTCACCTAGCCAAATCAGATCTCATGCTTTGCACTGACGAGGGGTAATACCCCCAAACACCGTGTCTGCAAATTGAGATTCTGGTTTGGCTATTATCCCAAGTCATATTGCAAGACTCATTAAAGGGTCGATATTGACTTGTAGGATTTGGATTGCTACTTCCAATAGGTGGAGTTTTAGTTCCAGTTCCTCTCTAAAGAGACAATTTGCGTATTTGGTTTACTTTAAAAATCATTTCACCCAACGAACGAACATTTTGCTTATCTATCAGGTGTTTTCCGGCCAGATTAGACCGGTTTATAATTGTGAAAATAGCTTTTCTAGGGATCTTCACTCCAGATTATCAGCCTACCTAGATAGGTTCTAAGACTTTATTAGATCGCGTGGACCATGACATTGACTTGTTAGACTTGTTAGAGGCATCCCTAGATGTTGGTCAGGTTACAAGGAGCCGCAATGATACCTTATCACGCCTGTTACCCTTGTCATTTAGGGCAGCAGAAAGCCAATGATCTCTGCACTAAATAGAGGTCTAACAGCAAATCCAGAATATGGTTGACCGGGTGGAATGATGATGGCTGTACCAGCCGATTTCTCAGTCCTCTTAACCAAGAATTTTTTTCTCGTTGCCATCTCCATATACAACATACCCAACAAAACACGGAGCCAATTGTTCCCACATCACTTTACAGACGCTACATTCACAGAGAAACTTTTTATGTGTTTGATAAAACGCGGGAGCCCAGGAGTTTCTGGCTTGATACAAGTGATTGACTTCTTTCACGTCGCACTTTTTTGCTGCTGAAAGACATTTTTGTATGTTTTGATGTTGATGTTTTTCACTAAGATCAGATTCTGACTTCTAAGCTGACCAAGCATGAAATTGTTTCTTGAGATTGTCAAAGCTTTTCAAGAGGTAGAAAATCTGTGGAAAAGTGTAAAATACCGTTTTCGGTGCAGAGTTAAACTATATAAGTTTTGGGAGCTTTTTTTTATTTTACTGTTTCTGAGTTTATTACCTTTATGTGTCTCATTCCTGGAGGTTTCTATCGTTTTCCAGACTAATCAAGAGGTGGAGAAGAATGATAACCGCGCTGTACTGATGATGACGCACATTTGATTCTTAATTAAACTCGGCTGTAACCTCTGGTCATGATGAAATATTAATTATAGCAGTGTGTGTTTTAGCATTATACACGCTAACCTAATTAAAGGGAATCTGTCTACAGGATTTTACAACCCCAAACTTTTTATATGTGCATTTAGCTCTTTCAAAGACAAATCCAGCAGTACCTTTACATGGCCGGTCCGTTCCTCCATTACGGAGAAATCAGTGTTTGAATTGATATGTAAATGACCGTGTTAGATCTGAAGCCTCTGTCACTCCAGCTCTATTCCCTGCTCAGCACTATCTCCTCCTGTTTGACTCTCGGCCCTTTCTAAGAGTTTAAAACTAGTGATGGGTGAGCGTCGGGGTGCTAGATCGACTGTCGATCAGTGCGGAGTATTGCGTGGTGCTCGGGTCACCGTAAGAAGCTCATTTGAATCATCTGAGCCGCGATCTGCACTGATGCGGGTAGTCCTCTGCTGGGAGCGCCGGGACTCCTCGGTCAGCCGGACAGTTTGCGAGCTACAGAACTCCGGGGGGAGAGAGATTATATTTTTTTAACTGAAATGACGTACTCGATTCGAGTACCGAGCACGCGAGAATTTCAGTGCTTGATCATCACTATTTGGGTCCGTAAATGAGAAAAATCTAACTATTGAGCCAACATTTCCCAACAGAGTATTTAGAAATCAGTTTTGTAAAATGCAAGAAATCTAGAGAACTCTATTGTGCATAAGTATTTTCACATTTTTTTTTCTCTAAAGGCAAATCTGCCACCAGGTTTTTCTATGTAATCTGAAAGCAGCATGATGTAGGGTCACAAAACCTGATTCTAGTGATGTTACTTATTAGTCTGCTTGGTGCAGTTTTGATAAAATCCTTGTTTTCTCTACTGCAGATCTAGCAGTTCTCTCAATGCATAGCTCTGTATAACCCCACCCACACCACAGATTGGTAGCTTTCAGTGTACACTGTGCATAGGCAGAAAGCTGCCAGTGATGAGGGCATTGTTGAACTACATGGCAGCAGGTTTCTCAGTCCTCTGGTGATATTCTCCTACTGTAAAAACAGTGATTTTATCAACATTACAGCTGGCAGCCCAAATAAGTGACACAGCTCTAGAATCAAGGTCTCTGGCTCTACTTTATGTTGCTTACATTATCAGTGGTAGAGGTGGAGTTTACATGGAGGACTATGTGGCATGAGACGACTTGTTTTCCAGTGATAATCTCCTGTTGATAAAACAATGATTTTTTAAAATCTACAACAACCAGCAAAGTAAGTGACATATCACTGGAATCAGGCTCTCTTTCTCTACATCACGCTGCTGTCTGATCAAATAGCAAAAAAACTGCTGACAGATTCCCTTTAATATGCATTAAAGCAAAGGTCCTATCTGGAACATTCATGGCATGTTGATAAAATAAGCCATAAGTGTCATATATATTCTGTGTGTGTATATGTATGGTATCATAGTAGAGAGATGACCCATAACACTCTCTTTTAGAGGGACACAAAGTCCAAAAGACTGAGGAACCCACTTGGAAACAATATAGCTCAAAAAATAGCTTCCAAACAGGCGATATTCCAATCAAGACTTCTTTTATTCCGTCATATACAAGAGACGACGTTTCGACCTTTGTGAGGTCTTCGTCATTTATGATGACACATCTTAGATGGGAACTCCCCTTTATATACTACATATATATTTGCTTATGTGAAATGTATTCTGAGGCTTTATTAAAGGAGCGAGTCATGAAGTATAAGCCTCGTGCAGCACAGGGTGAGATGTATGCTTGCTTCATGTATTGCTGAATATTTACTGCAAACCAGAGGATTACATTTCATTCCCAGATTCCTTTCTCTCTTGGAAAGTGTATTGTTCCCTCCGTCCCATATGCATATGGATAAGATGTTAAACCATTGTATGTTTGATGTAGATTTATGCGTTAACAAGATTTGCTTTGTTTATCCACAAATGTATCGAAGAAAAAAAAACCATCTCATTGAAAAAAATAAGAGCTTTGCATGGGATGAAACCGGTGCCGTTTGCGTGCAGTCCTGACATTGTCCAAGTTTTGCAGCTGGAGAACCTTAAAGTCCTAACGTTCCTCATTAGCCAGGAAGAAGGAGGGTGGAAATAGACCTGGACATACGCCAACACTGTCCACTTCCTTTTTGGAGATTTAGGATGATGAGGAGATAAAGGGTCTGGTGACCAGATGGAGCTTGTCAGATTAGCAATTGTAGCACCGTTAATAGCAAAGTCATAGGGTTTTTTTTTTCCTCTCCCCCTTTTTTCTGAAAGCACAATTGATTCCCTTCATAAGGCATGTGCATATTTTATGGTTTTCGGCAAGGAAATGCTCAGCAGAAGGTTGGCTGGTGGTTACACCCCGAGCAGTTGCCTCCAGGCACTTCTTTGCTTTCCTCATAATAGGGAACATTAGCAACTAGTGGCTCAGGAAAAGGCATTGAAAAATGTCCCGTGGGGACCTGCCGGCCACAAGAAGTGAGACCCACCAGCCAAGGCGATGTGATGATAGCTCCAGAAGGGGTTTAATATTACCACACAGATATTTTATGGTGATGCCAGCTCATTGTACTCACTAATGTCAGCTCGTTCTCCTTGCTAATGTCATGTGTGATTTAAATGGTGATTATCTTTTATCAAGAGGGGTTGGGGGTCCGTTAAGCGATTCTGTACATTTGACGCATACTAATGAAAGACTGAATGCCGGTGTAACCAATGGAAAATTTACATGTTACCACTGTGTTTATGAAAACTATTAAACTTTGTGAATAAGAGAATTTATGGGGGAAAAAAGACTTAGATATAATCCCATGTTGTTCGCAGTAAGAACATAGTTTTGGCATAAAAGGGAGTCTCCAAAACTCCACTTAAGTCATGTAGGAGCATTCCAGTTGTAAAATCCGTACCGATTTCTGCTTCGGCTGCTAGGTGGCACCGCGCTTTTGTTACGGGTGACGCTTGACATTATCTGTCTTGTTTTAGTCCTGGTTCTTTTGGTGCCACTGGATCAGAGAACTGTGGGGTTAATTGTCTGTTATTTTGATTACTCCTTGCTGAGTGTCTTGGGTGGGGCTCTAGGCTATGTAAACCCTTGTGTCACTGACTTCCACTTCCAGTCAATTAGTTTTGCTACCTGGATTGTGCTAAGCATTCCTTGTGGTGTTTTCCTGTATTCTGAACTCTGCCTGAATTTTGACTCTCCACTTGTTTTATGATTCTGTTCCTGATTTGACCTCTTGACTTTGACCCTGCTTGGTGACCATTCTTGCCTTTGGCTTGCTCTTCCAGATTTAAGCCTTTCTGTGGAAGCAATCCACTGGACCTGGTCCTAGGACCACATCCCAGCAAACCACTCAACCCCAACTGTAAGACCAAATCCTCGTACAAGGGTTAAAGGGTGAAGGTCAGCGTGCCTTTGCAATTTGCCAGACAGAGTGGCTTGTGCCAGGTCTGTCCAAGGTAGCCTCTTCCAGCATATAGCTCCTGACAGATGTGACACAGGAGCATAGTGTCACTTTTCAAAGTGCTTTTTGCAAATAATGGTGCTCCATGCATCCAAGTACTTGGTGGTGTGATCACCCCCCATGTAAAACTTAATAGTCAGGGGATAATTATATATTCCAAGTACCTGGACAGTAAACCCAGAGATCTTAGCAGACTTTCATTCTAGAGTCTTTTGGTCAGTTTCTTTAGTTTGTTACGCACAGATATTATCCAGCAAGTATCAGCGCAAAGCAAAATATGTAGAGAAAAGCAATATAATGCATGTTTAACCAGCTGTGAGGTCAATAAATTACTAGAAGGATAAGATAATATGAACAATATGGTCATTTCTTACAAATCCTAGAGCGAAAGTGCTGGTATAATAAGATACAAATATTACTGAATACTGTATAAATATTTACTTTATGCCACGTCCCAGGGTTTGGTGGTCTCTGGTAGAGACTGTGTATTAGGCGGTCACCAATAGATCTTCCCCTTCTATATGTGATACTGGGTGTCACTGATATCCGCCCTTTCAAATTTGGGTCTGTCAGTAAAATCCCCCAGTATTCTTTGAGTCTGGTAAATTCTCTCAGCTTGATTGTCAAAAGTACGAATCATTCTTGTAATACTGATATCCTGTTTTTCTTTATGACTGGTAAGAAGAGACTGTTTTTACTTTCTTAAAGCATTCGAGTATGACCTGGCATGGATATCCCCTGTCTCGGAACCTCTCATATAATTTGTCAGCTTGATTTTTAAAATCTCCATTCTCAGAGCAGTTGCTTCTGATGTGGAGGAACTGATCTTTGGGACTCCCTTCTTCAGGGAAACGGGATGGTGGCTGTCCCATTTCAGTAAACTGTTTGTGGCCGTAGGCTTTTGGTATGTGCATGGTGGCCTCCTGACAGTCTAATGTGTATAGTGACCTCCTGACAGTCTAATGTGTAATGTGGCCTCCTGACAGTCTAATGTGTATAGTGGCCTCCTGACAGTCTAATGTGTATAGTGGCCTCCTGACAGTCTAATGTGTATAGTGACCTCCTGACAGTCTAATGTATATAGTGGCCTCCTGACAGTCTAATGTATATAGTGTCCTCCTGACTGTCTAATTTGTATAGTGGCCTCCTGACAGTCCAATGTGTATGGTGATCTCCTGGCAGTCCAATGTGTATGGTGGGCTCCTGATAGTCTAATGTCTGTGGTGGCCTCCTGACAGGCTAATGTGCATGGTGGCCTCCTGACATTCTAATGTGCATGGTGATCTCCTGACAGTCTTATGTGTATGGTGATCTCCTGACAGTCTAATGTGCATGGTGGCCTCCTGAAAGTCTAATGTCTATGGTAGCCTCCTGATAGTCTAATGTGCATGGTGGCCTCCTGACAGTCTAATGTGCATGGTGGCCTCCTGAAAGTCTAATGTCTATGGTAGCCTCCTGATAGTCTAATGTCTATGGTAGCCTCCTGACAGGCTAATGTGCATGGTGGCCTCCTGACAGTCTAATGTGTATGGTGGCCTCCTGACAGTCTTATGTGTATGGTGATCTCCTGACAGTCTAATGTGTATGATGATCTTCTGACAGTCTAATGTGCATGATGGCCTCCTGACAGTCTAATGTGCATGATGGCCTCCTGACAGTCTAATGTATATCGTGGCCTCTTGACAGTCTAATGTGTATAGTGGCCTCCTGGCTGTCCAATGTGTATGATGGCCTCCTGATAGTCTAATGTCTATGGTGGCCTTCTGATAGTCTAATGTGTATGGTGATCTCCTGACAGTCTAATGTAAATAGTGGCCTCCTGACAGTCTAATGTATATAGTGGCCTCCTGGCAGTCCAATGTGTATGGTGGCCTTCTGATAGTCTAAAATCTATGGTGGCCTCCTAATAGTCTAATGTGTATGGTGGCCTCCTGACAATCTTAGGCTACTTTCACACATCAGTTTTTTGACATCAGGCGCGATCCGGCGTGTTTTTAAAAAAACGCATCCGGTACCGGATGCGTTTTTTTGGCATTGACTTTAATTAGCGCCGGATCGCACCTGATGTCACTGCGTTGCACTCGTTTTTGGCCGGATCCGGCGGAAATGTACATTCCGCCGGCCGCACAAGACGCTGACTGCAAAGTTTTTTTTTTTTTCCGGAGCCGTCTGATAGTGCCTGATACGGCGCATCAGGCGGCCGGAAATAATACAAGTCTATGGAACCGGACCAGTGTTTTGTGCAATCCGTCAAAAGACTGATCCGGGTCCTGGAAACCAAGGTCTCTCTCTCTCTCCCTCTCCCTCCCTCCCCCTCCGGACATGTGTACCTGCATTTTACATGTAGAAAATTTCTTTTTCCGGGTTGAAAAGGTCAGGTCGGATTTGGCAAGAAAACTGATCAGTTGCATCAGTTTTTTCAATTCAGCGCCGGATCCGTCCTATCAGGCATAGGACGGATTATGCCTGACACAAAAAAACTGATGTGTGAAAGAGGCCTTATGTGTATGGTGGCCTCTTGACTCTCCCCAACAGGTAATGTTCAAGGTGAGAAAGCTCTATCTTGCTGAATTTCAGCAGTCGATCCTTTTGTTCTCGGTGTGATAAGCTGTTGCCACAGGAGTCTCCAACAGAGAACACAGGAATGCTCAGCCGAGCCGAGTGTACCTTTATATCAGGGATTGGGGCGACATAGCTGCCGGCCATACAATAGCTCAGCTGAAGTTACATAATATACATGGGGTCCTTTAGGCCCAAGTTAGTTGATCAGGCAGCAGCTGATGATCTTTCTGTACACATTAAATGTGATTGTGATTGGCAGCACATCCTCTGTTACACAGGACAATGTGCTGCCGAGAATGATGTTTTTGAAGTCAGCATGAACGATCCAATTGTTTTGGTTGTTTGTTAGGAGATTATTACCATCAGGTTTACGAGATGCGATAATCGGCTCTTTCCTTACTATCCTTTACGGAATTGGTCTCCACTTCTACATGTCCTCCCTGTCTCATGTAGGAAATTACTATCCTGTACCTTCCACTTCACAAATAGCGATTGATGTTCAGCCGTTCATCCTGATAACATTTACCCCAGATGATGGGGCACAAGTGACTACCAGCAATAATAATGAGCAGATAGTCCCCCATGATCGCAGATTGTGTCACCAGAATTATATGTAAATGGGAGGTCAGAATGTAACAATAATGTAACGAATGTCACATGTGGTCTTTATGTATCATGTACTGCTGTCATTTCTATATCTAGATATATATATATATATATTTGCCTTAAATCATTATTTTATGTGTCCTAAAATAATTTTCCCCAGAACAATACTACAGAAAAACCGCTGTCCCCCCGTGTGCAATAATATCATTATAATACTCTGCACTCGTAACTATACCTAGTAAGAGCGCATGGGGAGTGCCGTCTAATTGACTTTATCATTTCTGCAGACAGGCTTCAGTTAAATGAAGCCCCATGACGGCAGAATAAGGCAATTGTAGCTGTAGGTTGTTCTAATTAACAAAGAAAGGTCAATCAATGAAAAACAATTAGCAGACCTGATGTGCTTTGTCCTTAAAATCGTGCTTATAAGTTATCAATATCTGCGCTGGCTCCATTGTATTGTTAGTGGTGGATCACAATACTGACCCGCTGCTCCAGTGCCCATTAGTCATTTATTCTAGCTGGAAACCAGAAAACATCATTCAACGAAGAAACAAAAAATCTATGTGCAAGAATTTCTCACAGTTTAGTCTGGGATTTTCAGAACTTATTTTGTATCCATTCCTGATCATTCCTGACTGATGAGCATGGATAAGGTTTCTTTTAGCAATGTAAGTAGAAGCATACACTAAAGATGGTGGGAAAACATTCACAGCGACACGTGCGAACCCCACCATCACCAACAGCCAAACCTACAGTAATGCAGAGTGTATGGTGGCTACAGGATCAGGAGTCAGGACTCGTGGGAGGCAAGAACCCGACACTCAGTGCATGAGCCTCATAACTATGGAAGATGTCTCCAGGAAAGGACTAAGAATGTATGGACCATACATTTGTCTCTTGTATCTATCTCGTTCGTTCTTTCTTTCCTTTTTCTACCTGCCTTCCTACCTCTCTATTCTCTTCCTTCCCTCTGTCCCTCTCTCCTTTATTTCCTTTCTATATCTCTTTCTTTCTTTTTATCTCATTGTTTCCTCTTTTTTCTTTCTTTTTTTTCTCTATTTCTTTCTTTCTTTTTTCTTCTTCTTTCATTCTTTCGTTCCTTATGGAGTTTATGGCCATGCTTTTGTCTCTTGTATCTATCTCATTCGTTCATTTTTCCTTTTTCCTTTTTCTTTCTTTCTTTCTTTTCTTCTTTTCCTTTCTTTCTTTCTTTTCTTTCTTTCTTTCTTTCTTTCTTTCTTTCTTTCTTCTTTCTTTCTTTCTTTCTTTTTCTTTCTTTCTTTCTTTCTTTTTCTTTTTCTTTCTTTCTTTTTCTTTCTTTCTTTCTATCTTTCCTATCCATTCATAGATTGTGAGCCCCAATGGGGTCGCAGAATAATGACAATGTCTATAAAGTGCTGCGGAACATGTTACCACTACTGTATGTAAGCAAACATAATTATCTATCTATCCATCTACGGTATCTATCTCTCTATCTATATATCTCTATCTATCTATCCATCCATTCATCCATCCATTACTAGTGTCTATCATGTTTCTATTTCTAATGTGACTCTAGGCAAAATATTGTGGGGAAAATGTCATATTAAATAGAACACGTAGATTTTTCAGCTCCTGATCTGATGTGACCCCATGGTCCTCATGTATGGAGAACAGATGGAGCTTTGATGATGATGAACGCAGATCACATTTCCTTTGAGGCTGAATGGTTAATGCTAAGTGTTGTGATTTGTCAAAATATCATTGATCATAACGTCATCAGTTCTGTTGTACAATGGTTTACCCATGAATGAACTAATGGTCGTGCACATACATCTCATGCAGGAATCGCCAAAATATGACATTTCCCACAGCCCTAATCTCTGAATGTGCCTCTTTTATAGGCAGGTAAGCAGATGTCCAGGTCAATGTAAGGTTCTTCCATTTATTACAGCCTTGTTCATTCGCAGTAAACATCTGCATCAATAATTGGAAATGTTTTATTTTGACCACAGCTCAGGGATGATGGCATTGTTCTTGCTGTGATGCTTGCACACCCCGCACAGTCTCCTGGATGAAATACCAATTGCTTGGGTCAAACAAGTCAGAATTATGCAGTCAGTCTTGTAAATGTGGTAGCTAATAGGAAGACCCGTGGGTCTGTCAATGCCGCCCACACGGTATTGATGAGTTACATGACCCTTCATTATGCAGTGTTAGCTTCTTTCCACTTCACCAATCATAAAATAACAGGACATCAATGATGTGCAGGAATACTTAATTCATTTCAGTCAATTAAAAGGCTGCTGGTACAGTATTCACATTTTTACAGATGAAACACAATAATGCTTCTTCTCTTTCTTCATCCACTCCTCATTCTTCTTCTTTTTCTTCTTCTCCTTTTTCTTTACTTTCTTCCTTTCCTTCTTCTCTCACTTTTTTCTTATTCTACTCTACCTTTTTCTTTTCCTTCTCCCTGTACTCCTCCTTCTTCTTCCTCCCCCTTCTTGTTCTTCTCCTCCCTCCTAATCCTCCTCGTTCTTCTTTTTTCCTACCACTCCTCCTCCTTATTTGTCCTCCTCCTCCTCCCAGTCTTTATTTTCTTCTCTTTTCTCATCCTGCTACTTCCACTCTTACTTCTCCTATTCCTTCTCTATCCCCTCTAACCTGTCTGCTCCTCCTCATTCTTCTTCTCCTCCCTCCTCATCCTACATCTCCTCCTTCTTTTCCTACTGCTCCTCCTCCTTATTTGTCCTCCTCCTCCCAGTCTTTCTTTTCTTCTTTTCTTTCCACCTTCTTCCATTCTGACTTCTCCTATTTCTTCTCTAGCCCCTCTAACCTGACCGCTTCTCTTCATTCTCCTTCTCCTCCTCCTCTACTTACTCTTCCAATTACTCCTGCTACTGCTGCTAAAACAAGCTAAGAAGTGTTAAATGTTTTGGAATTTTTGCTCAATCTTTGTTTTTACTCTCTAAGAAGAAAAACAACATGTGGCATTTCCACACCAAGGTCCTATGTTCTCAGTGAAAATAATCTTCCACCCCAAGAGGCCTGCAGTGGTTTACACCCTTATTCCATTAAAAGCACATGCATACTAAGTCAAACCGAGCGTACATGTGTATGATGAGGTCTGCAACAATAAATGTCAGATAACTGATTGAATAATATAAGAAAATATTAGAAGTGACCTCAAAGGGGCTCTCCAGTGTTTGGCCTTTTCACGCCAGTGGCATCCAACTCAGAAAAAAATGGCGAAATTGAGACCAGACAGAGCCCGCTCATCTGATTCATGACAAAAAAGGATGAGCGGACCCATGGCAGTTCGGGTTCTGCTATCCGACCCAAACTTTATACCAGAACTGTATTTGAACTTGAGCCAGAACCCAAACCCCATTGAAAATAATGGAGATTTGAACTTTGGGTCTGGGTAAGAAAAAAAAATGTCTCTCTCTGCAACAGACTTCCAGTGTTCGGTGTTTAGCACCGGATACTAACAGTCCGGTACGAACACTGAATGCCAAACTTTTAAGTTCAGGTTCGTTCATCTCTAATGACAAGCTGTGACGTAGTATAAGCCACAGGTATTGCTCCAGTTTCTCTCTGGAGTAAGATTTGTGGCGAGGGGCACGGAGGCGCGCACCACTTTTATTATAAGCCTGATTCATTAGAAGGCGTAGGTTTCTTAATGAATCTGGCCTGTCTCAGTGCAACACTCTCATCAAGACTGGCCTGAAACACGTTAGTGTTGACGAATCGGGGTCTGTGTGGTATTGGATTATCTTAACTGCGGTAAAGCTGTAATACTAGATATAGCCCGTGGACAGACATCAACAGACTCTTATAATCCTGGACAAGCTCTTTACATTTTGTAGTCTTTATAAATGTCCTGAGCTTGAATCCTATAATTTATTATTTTTTTTATTATTATTATTTTTTGTATTTATTTATTTTTTATTATTATTATCTGCTTCTTCTTGATTTGCTACAGTCCTTATTTCCCCAACTATATTCTTCCTTTTATATTAGTGTTTTACGATAGATATAAATTACCTCCATTTCCATTAACAGTTTTTTCAAATAAATGACATGTTGAATATTAGTTTGGCCGGAGAATGTTATTTCGGTAATGTGAATATCTCTTTCTTCTGGGATTAAAATTGGACTTGTGAAAGAGAGCAGATAAGTGACATGCTAAATAAAATGTTATGTTTATCACATGATTAACAGTCGCTTAACGTCCACTTTTCTCGGCTTGTAAAATGATTGGTTGTCTGAAGGTGTAAATAACAGGTACTTAATGTGCCACCGCCTGACAGACTCCGGATCAGAGCTGGTGCAACATTTAAATATTTAATAGGTCTTCATTCTCCTTAGGGAACACATATTACAATATATTGATTCTTTTTTAATAGATTACAGGCTCATGAGCAATATATGATGTTATTTCTACATGGATGGTGTTATCCACCAATTTTGTGAATAAAAGGGATATTGGAGAACAAACAGATGCCGATGTAGAGCTTCAGATGATGTCAGTTCTCCGATTTTGTACAAAGTGATCCAAGCTAATTAATCCATACTTAGTTGCTATGCTCATCCTCTATAGCTTCAAAAGAGATGTTTAAGGTTAAAAGAGTTGTCCATTATTTGTTATCGATGACCTCTGGTAGCTCATTAATATACAGTCAGTGGGGGTCTATCTGTCATGCTGGATGAGGGAGAAGCTAGGTGCACAATAATGGGAAGCGGGTGGGGGAGCCCAAACACTAGGAAATGGGGGTGACCCTGGGCAGATCTGACAACACCCTGTCTGCCCTAAATAGGTTCCGCACCTATCTCCTATTAGGAACCTAATCCTTGACTGCCCCTAACATTAGGCCCTGGATAGGGAGGGGATGGGGTGTGCGCTAGTTAGTCCCCAGCAATTCTCCAAGAGGCTCCAAGAAGAAACTAGACGACTTCTAGCACTTTCAACAGAGGCAGATAGAGCTAACACCAGCACCTTGCTGAAGGGACTCAGGGTATTTAAACATCCAGCAAAGGTGTGTCAATAAGCAGCAGACAGTGCTACAGAGATGAAAATCAAGAAGGTGCTTGCAAAGCCAAGAGCAATGACCTTCTACATCCGGATCCAAAATGACTGTCTGTCGCACCTGGCACTCCCGTGACTCTGTCACCAAGGTAGTCCAAACGATAAGCTGTTACTTGCTCCAATGGTGGCCAGATATGATCAGTGGCCACTCCTTGGTACTGCAGCTTTGCTTCTATTGGGCTCTGCAGCTTAGCATCTCCACTGATTGGTGAAGATGGCAATTGTCGGACCCAACCCATTTGATATTGATGACCTTACCTATGGAAATGTCGTTAATATCAAAGTAGTGGAAAGCTACTTTAGGTCTGAGTTTTTGCAGAAAAAGCACGACACTTCTCCACTGGCTGTGTCAAGTATTGCAGGTCACTTTAATCATAGGCTATAGTAGGAGCCTTGCTTGCCTTTATATCATAGAGCTGTAAGCAATCCCAACAGGTTTTTATATGCACAATATGGTCACTTTCTTCAATTTAGGAAAAAGGCCATGAACTTGGAAATGTAAACTCTGCTCCAAGGACAGAAAGGAAATAGTCCCAAAATACCCCTATAATTTCTAATTTTTGTAAAATGTTTGCATAAGCCAAGCCACTGTTTATTCTTGGGTTATGTGATTGCTCCAGCAAAATCAGGGCTGTTAGCAAGCATGTACATACAGCACAACAACTTGCTGTGCACAAGGGTTGTCCAGACACAATAGGGTATGTCCGACACCCAACACCCACATTGGTCAGCTGTTATATTCTCCAAACGCAGCTGGACGTAAACAATCTGAACAGTGTTTTAAAGCACTTTGCAATTCAATGCGTAGTGCTGATTGCCGGGTACTGCAGAACTCCTATTTTATAGATAGGACAATCCTAATTTATTAAAAAGGAGTTGTTCTACAGCAGCCGCAACACTTTATTTGGGGCTGCATTTTACAGCTCAGTTCAAAGTGTTTATACTTTCCAACCGCAGGCGCAAATAGCAACTGATTGTTGTCTACTAATGTTCTGCAGTACCCAGCAGCGACCGCTACGCATGGAATAGAGCAGCTCCATTCAAAGTGTTGTCATCTGTAAATGACAGCTGATTGGTGGAGGTGCTGACTGGCTGATACTGATGACTTGCTCTAATTTATAGGTCATCGATGTATTGTGGTAGGACAACCCCATTAATTTCACAGTGATGTCATCATGATGTCACATAAAGCATGATCTATGAGACAACACTATTATGTCTAGATATTCTCCTTACATGAGGATCATCATTCAGATGGACATCAAACACTTTGGTTTTCGCTAAGAATAATCAATGGCCCTTGCCTCTGTATGGGAAATCCTTATTAGAACTGTCTTTACATCATTACTCAGGCCATAAAGAAGAAATCTAGTTGTCTTTCACGCAACAAATACCGAAATTCAAAATGAGAGGGAGTTTATGTTCTACCATATCAGTTTTGAAGGCCAATAGAAGAAGAAATCCTACACGGTTCACTTGATGGTTATTTTCTATAAGTGAATGTGTAACATGGTTACATCTCCTCTAAATTAAGTTCCGTAGCTGCATTGTGAGTATTTTAGCATCGTGTACCTATTTAATGTTATTCCCCATTATGCAAACTGCCTGAAGAAGGTATTTTAGCTTCAGTGAGCGAAAATTGCTTTGTGTGAAATTACTGCTCAACTCCATCGAGTCGAGAACAGGATATCTGTGTTCATCTCTGTGCAGGCACAATAATAAAGGGAATTATCGTTACTCTTATTTTTATGTCTCCCTTGCTGCTGTTATTATATTGGGTTATTATTAAAGTAATACCGTCCACAGATATCTATTATAGCAGATTATTTCTTACATTCTTCATTCTTCCAAGACTATTAGAAAATAAAGTAGAGGAGCGAAAACTTTTTATTTTTTTTTCCAAGAAATCTTATTTTGATTCTAATGAAGAATGTTCTGATTTGCCGTATAGTTAGAGGATTGTACTTCTCTATATGTTAGAGGGATCGATTTTCTTCATATCTGTCACGGAGAACCCAACACCATTGCCACTTGTCACAGATGACATTGGAGAGATCCCACGGCAGCCACCAGTTTGACAGGGAACGCAACTCCTTGGCTGCTTCCTCTACTAGGCCGGTTATTGGGGAACTCACACTGAGCGTATGGTATATATACCTCAGATTCCAATGCATAAAGCGTGCATATGTACAGTCACTGCCAGCTCCGCAATAACAGAAATACTAGCTGCCACCACCAATCATTTATACAGGCTGATTGAGCACCTGTTTCAGGTAGTGTATGGCTTCAGTGGTGCAGTTTACAGAGCAAGAGGAACAGAACTATTACATTTTAAAGGAAGATCTAATAAAAATCTACTAAGCATCAATAATTAGTCGAAAAACTCTTTGGGGTTTAAGGTCTAAGGTGGCCATATAAATTAGATGTAAATCAGCTGATTTGGGTAGAACCGGAGAACCATCAAATCTTCATGAAGGTGTCCCAACTGTGAACTGTTGGCGGATGTTGAAAAAAAGAATGATTGGGCATGTTTGATTTCAAGATGTCTAGATAAGATAAGCAGCTGCTAGAAATGTCTAAAAGTTACTTATTCCCCCTCCCACATTAAAAATGCTTCCTTGCTCCTCTGAACCTAGGTTGAATATACACTGCTCAAAAGAATAAAGGGAACACTTAAACAACAGAATATAACTCCAAGTAAATCAAACTTCTGTGAAATCAAACTGTCCACTTAGGAAGCAACACTGATTGACAATTCATTTCACATCCTGTTGTGCAAATGGAATAGACAACAGATGGAAATTATCGGCAATTATCAAGACACACTCACTAAAGGAATGGTTCTGCAGGTGGGGACCAAAGACCACACCTCAGTACCAATGCTTTCTGGCTGATGTTTTGGTCACTTTTGAATGTTGGTTGTGCTTTTACACTCGTGGTAGCATGAGATGGACTCTACAACCCACACAAGTGGCTCAGGCAGTGCAGCTCATCCAAGATGGCACATCAATGCGAGCTGTGGAAAAAGGTTTGCTATGTCTGTCAGCGTAGTGTCTAGAGGCTGGAGGTGCTACCAGGAGACAGGCCAGTACACCAGGAGATATGGAGGGGGCCGTAGGAGGGCAACAACCCGGCAGCAGGACGGCTACCTCCGCCTTTGTGCAAGGTGGAACAGGAGGAGCACTGCCAGAGCCCTGCAAAATGACCTCCAGCAGGCCACAAATGTGCATGTTTCTGCACAAACTGTTACCGACTCCATGGATGGTCTGAGTGCCCGACGTCCACAGATGGGGGTTGTGCTCACAGCCTAACACCATGCAGGACGCTTGGCATTTGCCACAGAACACCAGGATTGGCAAATTCGCCACTGGGGCCCTGTGCTCTTCACAGATGAAATCAGGTTCACACTGAGCACATGTGACAGACGTGACAGAGTAGGGAGGGAGGTCATACAGGCATGTGGAGGCCACACACGCTGCTGAGCATCATTTTGACTTGAATTAAGGACATTACATTCCACTTTAATTTTGTGTGTGACTCCAAATCCAGGCCTCCATTGGTTAATAAATTTGATTTCCATTGATGATTTTTGTGTGATGTTGTCAGCACATTCAACTTTGTACAGAACAAAGTATTCAATGAGAATATTCATTCAGATCTAGGATGTGTTATTTGAGTGTTCCCTTTATATTTTTGAGCAGTGTATATTGTTGAGAAAGGAGGAAGATCTATTGTATGTAAGGTGCATGACCACCTTTATGATCATGAATATTTCTTTGTGATGACTTGCTATGTATTGTGCTGGACTGAATCCTACCAATTGGCAGAACACAGCTGACAGGAGAGATACTCTGCGTCTTTCATTTTCGTGTTCTTAGTTCTTACTGACTTCATAAACTAAAATCTCATGGATGTTTCTTCAGCAAACATAATACGATTAGGTTTGTGTAAATATCGCAAAGCAGATTAAATACCACACAAACTCCCTGGTGAACTTCCCCAAAGGTTGTTGGGATTGAATTAATTATTTTTACAAAATTTATTTCTGTTTCCTTTAATACTTCACAAATTAGCTTGCTTATTTAATAAAGCAACTGAATAGCAGAGTGCAGTCATCCACATCCTCATAGTTAACAGCAAGAGCAATTCAGCAAAAACAAGTTTCCAAACTCTATATTTTTACATATCTTTAGCATTTATATCCGGTATGCAAATAGCACATGGCGGGCGGCCATTGATTGTATTAGTTTTTTTAAATGATTTTCAGCAAAATATAGTAAGCAAGATAATTTAAGGAGAATGTCTGCTTTAGAAAGCAATTTTCAACCCATCTCTTTAGTGGGGGATGGGGTGGATTTATTAAAGATCAAAGTCCTTTAGCCAGAGTACAAAGCAGTTACATACAGAATCTCTCACTCTGGAGGATGGACCTGACTCATCCATGCATTCATTGATTTCAGTGTACAAGGTGTAATACTTCATTTTACCATCAGAGGCACTGCAGGAAAATCCTACACTTGATACCAGGTTCCTACAGTGTTTACCACTGATTACACTATGAGCAACAACTTATCAGTGAAATTCTATAACAAAAAAGGGCTTATTACAATATTTAATCCTTTTTAAGGTCTATTTTTATGGGGTATGAAAGCATAAAATACACTTTCTACTTGGATTGGTCTTTATAGTCCTTGGTTTACATTCCCTAAATATACTCATAAAGGGGTAGTCTTACCTGGCAAACTTTTTTTTCTAAAGCTTGGTTTCGCATTTAGAATTTAGTGGTCAAAATTTTCCATTTTATTTTTTTTTTTAAAGAAAGGTTCATAATTAAACAGTCCGCACATTTTTGTTTTTATGCTCTCAGAGCTCTAGCAAAAGGTTTTTTAATTTATTTAAATAATTTACAACTACAAATGACCATTGACATACATATTAAATTGTATTCCCTATACCTATAACACTGATTTTTATATGTTGACATCAAATTTTTTTAAGATTGGGGTTAGCTAGTTGGACACGCAGTGACTGTTTTGTTTTTATTTTGTTTGGCTTATTTAATTTTATTAATTTGTCTTAATTTATTTGTGCCTCCAAAAGTTCATAAAAGACCGTTAACATTTTTTATTATTATTTGTGATTTTATCCAGTTACAGAGGAAATTCAGCCTCCTCTCAGTACTGCCAAGCTGAACCAAATAGGCTAAGACCTAGGTTGCTTCCTCTCAATACCTGGTGATCACATAATAGCTGATACAGAAGGAGGAAATCTCCTAAACCGTATACACAGTGTATGTTCAGGGCTTTTTATACTAAGTCAGAATGGTGACAAGCTCTTTCTGTCTTTTTAGGTCTATCTCTGCATGATCTCTATCCAGCTACTGACTCTGCAGTGATGTTCTAAAATGTCATTGCAGAGTCATGTGTGGACTCAGAGCCATACACAGAGACGCACACAGAGATGCGCACAGAGCCACACACAGAGCCACAGTGACGTTCTAAAATGTCATTGCAGAGTCATGTGTGGACTCAGAGCCATACACAGAGACGCACACAGAGACGCGCACAGAACCACACACAGAGCCACACACAGAGCCACAGTGACGTTCTAAAATGTCATTGCAGAGTCATGTGTGGACCAGAGTGACATCTTTAACACATTGAGGGGTCCGGAAGTAATTATAAAATTGACCATCACAAGATTGTGTGATATAGAATCTCCATAGTCTCTTACAGTTAAAAATCTCTCACTTTAATCATTTTGAAACCTTCTTTCCTCAGTTTTTACTGAATCTCTATGTTCTCGCTTATAGTTTACCTCTAACATTTGATGTAAAGCTACAAAACGGATGATATCATCTGTAAATCCCTACAATTCCTGAGCAGAGCAATCCAACCATGGATGAAATATACACTCTAGTAAAGCCCCATTCTATACACCATAAATATCTGTATAGGCCGATTGATAAAGAAGATAAATCCAAGTTGTGCGATTTCTTAAATCCACAGAGTCCTTTCAGTCTACTAATGGTGACAAGCTTGGAAGTGGTGTTGTGGGATATCCGTCATTACTTGGTGGCTCAGCACTTTCATGTGCACTTGAAATATATCCTTTTCCTCTTCCATGTCATATAAACCGTTTTAATTGGAGAGGGTTATCCGGAAAAGCCTGGCCTCAGCAAGAAATGTGACAGTCCCATCTCCTCATGATGCTCTCTACAGCACTCAACACCTTGCCCAAATCTTTCGCAATCTACAATGAGCGGCTTCCGAGTCGTTAATATCAGATATAAAGTTAAAGTACCACCAGTGGGACCAATTGCTCAGCAAAGAGACAGACCTTTATCCTATTTTGTTGACATAGCCTTTCCTTAGACTTCTATATTACGGCTTCTCATGCCCCGTGTGATATAAAAGTCCACCTTGTTTCTTGCACTGTTCATTAGCTGTGGTGGCCTTTCCAAACTCAATCCCTCAGGACTAGCGGTGATTATGACAGATGGTGCTGAGGAGGAATAGCATTAAGGTATCGCTCCTCTCGCTCTATCTTTGTCTTTAAAATCCCTCTCTCTTTCCATCGGATGCGAGATTCCCAGAAGTAAACCCCTGGAGAAACATAAATTGCTGCACATCCTCGCGGAATACAGAACGGCTCTTCTCCACAGGTAAATATAAATCAGAGCAATGCAGGCAATTTACTATGGATTTCCATGTCCAGATACAAAGCGGCCGTATTCTTCATGCTCCGACCTCATTTATTAAGTGCAATGTATATAAGACTATGGGGATTCCCGGCAATTCTGCTCATTAACATGTGTCTGTGGTTATTTGCTGTTCACGTGGAATCTCCAGAGGTTATTAAGTTTTGTATACAGAATATACAGAACATGGCACTGATGCTTCATAACACCAGGATTCAACGTCTACATAGACCACCCCAGTTTACCGGTGGCAAGACAGTCTTGCTTAGTGATCACCATTGGGTTAAGTACTAACTGGACCACTGGTCTGTCCCATCACTAAGCTAGGAATCTATAGGCATCTATCTATCTATCTATCTATCTATCTATCTATCTATCTATCTATCTATCTATCTATCTATCATCTGTCTATCTATCTATTTATCTATCTATATTTCTATCTAACTATTATCTATCCCATATCTGTCTATCTATCTATAGATCCCATTTCCTGGTGGTTAGTTATTAGTTGTGTGGTGGGCAGAGGAGAGCTCTTGCTTTGGGACAGAAGAGAGATGACGAGCTCCAGTTAAATGACAAGTTCTTTTGTTCACTTGTCAGTATAGGCGACGAGATTAGGGCAAGAATCCGATTTTCTGTTTTATGGACATCAATAGATGAAAGTTTTGCCATGATTTAGAGATTTTGTGCTGACATCAGTTGTCTCCTTGACAGCTCAAAGATATGAAATAACAAGCCGTCAGTGTCGGCTCTCCTAAATCAAACCCAAAAGCCCCCTTGGCACCAAAACTGTGATGGCTTGTTACTGCAAAAGCAAATGTCAGTCCACTCTACTCCCCGGCTGCCCCAGATTCTGCTTGTCTGTATGGCAAACACACAACACAGAATATCGCTGCCGACATTGTGCAAGTGTCCTCCTACTAGAAAATCTGGTTGGAGCGATGGAATGATGGAGTGTTGATCATACGAGAAACATAAAGGAAGAACGACCCAAGCGAATGTCACAATAGAAAAAAAGTATTGCATTAGTATATAGAGTAGTGACAACTTCAAATTAAGAAATGATTACTGTCAGCACTACATTGTAACATACATTAGTATTGTTAAATATTAACCATATGGATTCCTCCTGGCAGTTGAGATCTTGGGGCCCTGCAGGAAATTATTTACTAATATGGTTTTACATTTACTAACAATAATTACATTTTATTAAACAGAACAAAAATTAAGTTAATCAAACTTCATTATAACCCAGAAAAGGTAATTAGCTATCATGGACCTTGGGTGTTTGCCAAGATAGACTCGTCTGTGTTCTTGGAGCATCTACTCATGAATGATCTAGTCATCGAGAACTCGCTACCACTCGCCTCTCCTCTCCTCCACTCTCCTTTGTGGCCAGTCACACAGTTGCCACATCCGATCACATACATGTCTCTCCTCTAGCAGTTGTGAATCATCGAATATACCCAGCAACAGCCGAAACATCCTTTGTAATGTTCACCCTGGAGCTCTGTTACCCCAGCTTACCTCCAATGTCAGCCGGCTGGGCGACCCAATGATTTTACACCTCTAGCTCACCTCCAATGATCGTACACCTCCAGCTCACCTCCAATGTCAGCCGGCTGGGCGACCCAATGATTTTACACCTCCAGTTCACCTCCAATGATCGTACACCTCCCGCTCACCTCCAATGTCAGCCGGCCGGGCGGCCCAATGATTGTACACCTCCAATGATTGCACACCTCCAGCTCACCTCCAATGTCAGCCGGCTGGGCGACCCAATGACTTTACACCTCCAGCTCACCTCCAATGATCGTACACCTCCAGCTCACCTCCAATGTCAGCCGGCCGGGCGGCCCAATGATTGTACACCTCCAATGATTGCACACCTCCAGCTCACCTCCAATGTCAGCCGGCTGGGCGACCCAATGATTTTACACCTCCAGCTCACCTTAATGATCATACACCTCCAGCTCACCTCCAATGTCAGCCGGCCGGGCGGCCCAATGATTTTACCCCTCCAGCTCACCTCCAATGTCAGCCGGCCGGGTGGCCCAATGATTGTACACCTCCAGCTTACACCTCCAATGATTGCACACCTCCAATATCAGCCGGCCAGGCGGCCCAATGATTGTACACCTCCAGCTCACCTCCAATGATTGTACACCTCCAACTCACCTCCAATGTCAGCCGGCCGGGCGGCCCAATGATTGTACACCTCCAGCTCACCTCCAATGATTTTACCCCTCCATCTTACTTCCAATGTCAGCCGGCCGGGCGGCCCAATGATTGTACACCTCCAGCTCTCCTCCAATGATTGTACACCTCCACCTCGCCTCCAATGTCAGCCGGCCGGGCGGCCCAATGATTGTACACCTCCAACTCACCTCCAATGATTGTACACCTCCAACTCACCTCCAATGTCAGCCGGCCAGGGGGCCCAATGATTGTACACCTCCAGCTCACCTCCAATGATTGTACACCTCCAGCTCACCTCCAATGTCAGCCGGCCGGGCAGCCCAATGATTGTACATCTCCTGCTCACCTCCAATGTCAGCCGGCCTGGTGGCCCAATGATTGTACACCTCCAGCTCACCTCCAATGTCAGCCGGCCTGGTGGCCCAATGATTGTACACCTCCAGCTCACCTCCAATGTCAGCCGGCCTTGCGGCCCAATGATTGTACATTTCTTTCAAAATTACTTTACAACCAGTGCACAGGCGCCAAAAGATGCGGGGTGCATAGGTGGTGTCTACTATGCCTAGTTGGTAATCTGGCACTGAGTACTATAAACGAGGATAAAGATTGGTTGTATCACTAGTAGAGATGGAATATACAACAAGTAAGGTGGATAGATAGATATGAGGCGGATAGAGATAGATATAATATATATAAATAGATAGATATATATTAGATAGAAGATAGATGATAGATATGAGATAGATACATATTGGATATTTATGTGAACTATATACTGTATATATATATTTATAAAGTTGAGTGTATATACAGTACAGACCAAAAGTTTGGACACACCTTCTCATTCAAAGATTTTTCTGTATTTTCATGACTATGAAAATTGTAGAATCACACTGAAGGCATCAAAACTATGAATTAACACATGTGGAATTATACATTACACTTTACAAAAAAGTGTGAAACAACTGAAAATATGTCTTATATTCTAGGTTCTTCAAAGTAGCCACCTTTTGCTTTGATTACTGCTTTGCATGCAGAAAAGGTGAACGGATGGACTCTACATGCCTGGTTCCCACCGTGAAGCATGGAGGAGGTGGTGTGATGGTGTGGGGGTGCTTTGCTGGTGACACTGTTGGGGATTTATTCAAAATTGAAGGCATATGAACCAGCATGGCTACCACAGCATCTTGCAGCAGCATGCTATTCCATCGGGTTTGCGTTTAGTTGGACCATCATTTATTTTTCAACAGGGCAATGACCCCAAACACACCTCCAGACTGTGTAAGGGCTATTTGACCAAGAAGGAGAGTGTTGAGGTGCTACGCCAGATGACCTGGCCTCCACAGTCACCAGACCTGAACCCAATCGAGATGGTTTGGGGTGAGCTGGACCGCTCACCACTTCAATTTTGAATAAATCCCCAACAGTGTCACCAGCAAAGCACCCCCACACCATCACACCACCTCCTCCATGCTTCACGGTGGGAACCAGGCATGTAGAGTTCGTCCGTTCTCCTTTTCTGCGTGCAAAGCAGTAATCAAAGCAAAAAAGGGGGCTACTTTGAAGAACCTAGAATATAAGACATATTTTCAGTTGTTTCACACTTTTTTGTAAAGTGTAATATATAATTCCACATGTGTTAATTCATAGTTTTGATGCCTTCAGTGTGATTCTACAATTTTCATAGTCATGAAAATACAGAAAAATCTTTGAATGAGAAGGTGTGTCCAAACTTTTGGTCTGTACTGTATATATATATATATATATATATATATATATATATATATATATATATATATATATATATATGGAACTGTACAAGGTATAAAATAGTTACTTAGGAATCAACCCAAATCCAATTTTTTTTTAATTCTTTCACCTCAGGGAGGCATGTTTGGCATTTGGTTAGATGAGACAGATTGATGTCCTTCCTTCTATGTAGTGTCTGTCCCTCCTCCACATACATCCTTACAGACAGAGCATTTAGGCTGTCAGACATATTATCATTACAGGATATTTCTGACCATAATATTTACATTGAAACTTCTCGTTTTGTTTTAGTAAATTTTCGTATTGCATTAAAATAATAATCCTGAATAATCTTCCCTTAGATCTTTGTTAGAATATTCCTCCATTATTCCTCCTGTAAACTGAAGCATAGATTGTGAGCTGAGTGTTACCGTTCCTCTCACAGGAGAGGGTTTGCCCCTGTGTAGCCTGATACTGTCCAACCGGTGCTGACAGCCAGACTGTGTAGAGACATTTAGCAGTGGGAATAGTGACGCCCAATTGTCAATTTATTCTTACTTCTCCTGGAGGAAGAACAGAAGAATCACTGCAGAGTTAAAAAATAAAATTGTCACTTTATGGCAACACAAGTTATGGGCCATTCTTTTGATTGGATACTACAAGCAGTAAAAGTGGTGCGCCAACAAGAGTGGATGTTGCTACTCAATCAGTGACTATTTTCTTCACCCAAAATAAGCTTAGAAGGTACGCGATCTCATCGACATGCAATGCTCCATGTGGCAAAAAGACAAATATCTGCAAGCTAGCTGTCCCCTAAAGGAATAACTACTTTACTAGTGCCACCTAGAGGAGGTAGCTAATCTACAAGACCCTTTATTGTGCCTTGTAGCAGTGCAGCCTTGCAGCACTGGGGTCCTGAGTTCAAATCCCACCAAGGACAACATCTGCAAGGAGTTTGTATGTTCTCTCCATGTTTGCGTGGGTTTCTTCCAGACTCCAGAGAAACACTGATGGGGAATATAGATTATGAGTGGGGATGAGTGGACCCGTGCAAGGTTGAGTTTAACTGATCTTTAGTCCAAAGTTCGTTTCGGGTACCTGAACTTGGACCAGAACCCCATAGAAATCAATGGGTAACTGAACTTTGGAGTGGAAAATCTCTCTCTCCTCCCCGCCCCGAACTCCTCAACTGTAAAACGACTTCCATTAAAAGCCCCGTGTTCAGAGTTCAGCATCAGACGCTAGCTATCTGGTACGAACCCCGGACTTTACAGTTTGGGTTCGCTCTTCTGTAATTGTGAGCCCCAATAGGTACAGTGAGTATAATGTAAAGCGCTGCGGTATATAATGGCGCTATATAAGAAAGTATAATACATATCACCAGGGATTTTCCCACGCCCGGCATTGATGTATATGGCAGCTATCGTCTCACTAGCGAGATCCTTTTCTTTCCTGCGGACAAGACTTATTTTAGATGAGGTTGGATGAACATCATACAATTGCTAAACATTGTTTTTCCCTATTATGAGACTCTCATTTAATAAGCTCCTCCATCACAGTCGTGCAAGTAAGCAGATGTCAGCCAACGACACCGTGTGGGCGCTCGCTCCATGTAATGTAGATCTTATTGAGGGACCACCATGGTGAGGGCGTGTTGAGCATTATTACGTCACAGCCTCGGACCTTTCTGCGCGAGGCCTAAAGTTTAGATCTGGAAGGAGCATTGGGTTGATCAGACATTTCTCAGATGCCAGTTTTCCCACAGTTGTGAGCGTTTAGCTGTGATTAAGGCAGATTGGAGGAGATAATCCTTTAGAGTGAACAGCTTCAACCAGCTCAGACACATCTTCAGGGACATGGACCAGATAATTCCTCCATCATTTCCCCTGAGGTTTAGGAGGCACCACATTCCCCCGAGCTGGCCCGTGTGTTTATCACACTACATCGTAATACCTTAATAATTGATATTGGATTTTCAGAAAGATCCTTCCATCCAGCTGTTGGGAAATCCAGTTAAGCCGCGTGCCATGATATCAAGAGATGGGGATCATTCATTTGTTTTACAGATGCGTAAATTACAGCCTTGATGGTAAACGAGTCCTTCACGTCAGGAGAGCAGAGATTATGAGGTTCTCTAACAGGTTGTCATTGTCACCACCCGCTGTGCTTGTGGAAGATCCGCGAGGGATTTCCTATGAGAATCTTCAAGTCACATCTGACCATTCGATAGGTTGGAAATAAATCGTGATGCTACATTTTAATTTCTAATCCTTAAGCAAATGTAAACTATGTGACAATCCCACGCTGAACCACAGGATGAACTACCCACTCATGGTGTTATAGTCTTGTGGATATCGGTCATGTACAGAAATAACCATGTGGCCCACGAGTACATGTCATGAGTTATTTAGTTGTAAGTTCCTTTTTGCAACTTTTACATATTTTTAACTACACTGAACATAGAACTATAGAATGTTATAGTTGGAAGGGACCTCCAGGGTCATCGTGTCCAACCCCCTGCTCAGTGTAGGACTCACTAAACCATCTCATACAGATGTCTGTCCAGCCTCTGTTTGAAGACTTCCATTGAAGGAGAACTCACCATCTAAAAACATAAATTGATTTTACGACATATTCCCTTGAAGGGAGTCTGTGATGACATAAGGCCTGTTCAAACCAAGTACAAGCACTCGGTGCACCCTTGGCGTGGCCAAACATTTACATGCACCTAATACCTTCAATTTACTCATACAAGTGTTATCCGTGATTTTCACAGATAGCACTCGTGCCTATGATATCCTATGGGGCTGTGCACATGTCTGATGTTTTCTTTGGACAGAGTGATCCATGGAAGATATCGGAGACATATCCAATTTTGATCCAAAGGTCAGATCAAAATTGGTAATTCAAATCAATCAATCCGAGAAAAAAATCGGACCGCGCTCCAAATCCAAATGTGGTCAAATTTTCATAAAGGAGGAGGTGGAGAAACTTTCTTTCTTTTTCTCTCCACATACGAAAAAAACTGACACTCGGATCAAACTGTGATCAGAGTCTCATCCAACTAGTATGTGAGAAAAACCGATGCCTGAATGAGGCCAAATTATTTTCTCTCTATCTCCACTCCCCTTCTTTTTTGATTGACCACTCTGACATTAGAGAGCCATAACATTTTTTATTTTTTTTATCGACATAGTCAGAGGGGGCTTTTTATATTTATTATTTTATATTTTTGTGTTTTTAGAAGTACCGTAAATAATACTTTCCGTAATTTTTAGTATAGGTTACAAGCCAACGGCATGCTGATTGCAGAGGTTTCTAGGACATACTGTTGTGCGTCACTCTCTATTATCTGCAAATACATCAATGGTGTCGGGTTTGGGACATGGAGAAAATGGTTTAAGATCGGAATTTTTTATTTATGTTTTTCCTTGTTGCCACCTTCCGAGATGCATCGGGCTAAGGAACCGGTGGCAGAACATCAAGTGTCTGCATGGTAGTACCACGAGCACTCGCACGTCTTAGTAAAAATACACACAAACATGAATAATACATTGAAGATGAAATTGAATGCAGATTGTGTGTGAGAGTAAATATTTTACTTCATTTGCATCTGAAATCTTAAAGGTAGAAATGCAAAACAAATCAAGTTTCTGAATATTTAGTTAAAAGGAATTTTTCTGTAGAACAGAGGATAAAAATCAGTTCTACCGTCTATGAAAATAACTTAATAGAAAAAGTGGTTAAGGTTGGATTCAGACAAAAGTGTGAAAAATCGTCCGAAAAAAAAAATCATATGTTTGTCATCCATATTCCATCTGTATGCCATCCATGTGTCATCGGTGGGTCTGAATTTGTATCCATATATAGAGATGAGTGAGTTTGGAGTTTGTGCAGGAACGCCGAACATGGACTTTTCCTGGAAGTCGTTTTACAGATTGGGGCGGAGAGAGACAGAGTGTTTTTCCAGCTCCAAAGTCCAGGTCCTCATTCATTTCTATGGCGTTCGGGTTCAGGTTCAGATTCGGGTACTGATTTGGTTCCTGGTTGACAAACCCGAACTTCGATTCGTCTGCTCATCCCTATCCATATGGCATTTATGTTTATACATCAGCAGGGAATAAAATTTACAAAACCAAATAAAGTTTCCTATGTTAATAACCGCAACGTATATGTAAAAATTGGATGCAAAATGCTAAATACACTAATTTTTTTTGTGCACCTATAGACTTGCATGTTCAAGTCTCATTCAAATTGCAGAAGAGAAAAATGGCCGTTTGCAATTTTTTTGCTCACGGACACTTGCGCCATTTGGAAAAATTCTTATCTGAACAGACGTACTGAATTACATTGGTCTGTGTGTCGTACAGCCTTTACACAAACAGCACACATCCATGTAATAATCTTGCCCGAAGGAGTCTAAACAGTAATCGGACTTTTCTACAACTTTTCACGTCATAGAGAAATGTGAGAGGTTTGTTTGGAGTCACCACAAATCACTAAAAGAGATTGGCATATGTGCTCAGTTGAATGTTGAGGTTGTCATCAACTATCGAGAACATACATATGTTTATGTACCTTAAGAGTTTGACTCCGGAAACAACTCCCGTCTCTAAACCCGATAAAAACATATGTGGATCACAGAGGAGGGGATCCCATTAAAATGGAGGCAGAATGGGGAGCCACGAAGTGGGAGCAGTCAACATTTTGGCAGACTTGTCCTGTTCAAGTACCACATTGTATTCTGCTCATTTCAATTATCAACTGATCACCAAGATCTTTCAGAACTAGGCTCCATGACAAGATCTTACATGATTCTTAGGATATACTGTAGAGGGAAATAAAGCACACGCAATAGGGTGGCCTTATTAAAGGGTTCTTAGACAGATATACCCTTTGTCACCTTTCTTCTTGGCTTGACAAACCAGCTTTAAAACCAGAAAGTGACTCTGTTGGAGAGACGATTGTTTATGCTCTATGTCCATATGTGGCCACCCAGTAATTGTGATTTCGCTAACGTGACACAATATTGTATTGGGATTGTATCATGTGAAATTCTAAATTCTTTACAAAATTTGATGAAAAACCAGGCTGAACCCATTTTGTACATCTTGTCAACTAGGAAACTAACTGGTCTTCCCGATAACTTTCTTACAGACAATAACTACAGAGGTGTATGGTTTGTTACATGCTATTAATCTGTCTGGATGGATCTATAGACAAAACTACGATAAACAGTCCTGGTCTACCGTCTAGTCCAGTCTACTGGTCTTCACACCCATGCTCGGTATTCTTGGCCCGAGTTCCTGGGATCCTCTAGTTTTTGGTTTATCTCATGACATGACATCTCGAGTTGTGACACCACGTCATTCGGACTCCTCCTATGACTTTCAGTATGATGTCACGTGGCGTAATATGTGTAAAAGCCAACTGTGAGGTTTGCCTGGATTCAGGAGTGGATATTCCATTGGTAAAACTTGTACAGCTGCCCTAAAGGTAAGAGGACCAGTATGACCTCCAAAACATGTAGACTTGTGCATTATGGTGAGATATTGGTCTTCAAAGGGCCCATATATTATTTTTGCACAGGGGCCCTTTTCTGTCTTTGTCTGCCAGTGCCTGGACTGGATACCGGACCAGGGCAGCACAAATCAATTAATTAGCTCTAGATAATACAAATCCAATTGAAACATCTTCTACGTGTAACGAGCCTGTATATCAGAGTGTGGTGTGTAATGGAGATCTTGTATAGATCTACACATGGTCTGGGCACGATATATTACTGTTATGGTTGCTTTGTATATAAAATGAAGCTCTGCGACCAGTAACTGATAAAATAACGTTTCCACCCCAAAATAATTGAGACATTGATGCGGAGTGTTTTATATGCCGTTATTACGTGACAAGAGGGTTGAATTCGGCCTCATGTGTTAAATGGCAATGCTCAGAATCAATACAGTCTTCAGAAATGTCATTAGGATGAAGTACAGATAGATCATTCACTCGTTCTGCTGTCACATCCCAAAAACAAGCCGTCCATCCCATCATATTAGGCTTCCGAGTTGAAGCTGACAGGTGAAGAAGCCCTGGAGCTTTATATATCGGAGTCATCACGTCAGACCCAGAGGAAGGCCAACATCACAGGATCCTGCCCGAGTCGTATCACAAAATCAATGCGTCGGGTGTCCGGCACAGCGCTCAATAGGCTGTTATCTAAGGGTATCTCTCTCTTAAAGGCATCCTTTAAAGAAGTAATGAAATAATAACCTAAAAAACAAATAATCTATAAGAAAGAGAGAAAGTAACATTTAAGGTGTGGCGATACAATTTCAGCTCGCAGCCTTTTGCCTTAGGGACCCAATTTAATGGGTGGACGTGAAGCCTTTTACATTAGATCGCTAATGACATTTTGAGGACATCTGCACTTGGCTGGAGGAGAACAATAAGACGAGGCATCCTCCGGACGGGGGTTTATTTTGACTCCATTAAAATAAGGGGAAATTATTCTCTTTCAAATTAAAGCCGAGATAAATCATTTCTCTTGGCAGAAAATATTTTCTTTTAGGGACTTTCATCCAAGAATCACGGGAGCACGGGTTCTGCAAACAAGACCGTTGTTTCTTCCCTTCTGCTGCCTTTATCTGTGTAACAGCACATGCCAGAAGCTTAATTTAAGTGGCTGATTAAATATCTCCATTTTCATACAGCACGGTTGACCTATCCCGGGTGTCTTTCTAGTCGTGTCTTTCTCAGAAATAGACGGATAATCGGGTTTTGCGGCTCGGCACAGACACACAGGGATTGCTGGCTGTGAGCGCAGAAACGTTCCTTATAAAGCTGAGGCGGGCTGGTCCCTCTGTGCTACCGGAGGAAAGCATGGATAAAAGGGTCTGGGGGGAAAGAAAGTCAAAGGATTTACTCTTATTTCTATGACTTTTATTGCAGTACTGTCCTTTCATCCTAATGCAATACCAAACTTAACCCATGGACAAGTTGGCACTGTTTCTGGTATTTAAAAAATGAAAAAGTGAACCCTTTTTTATAATTGACCATTTAAAAGGAACGTCAACAGGTTTTTGCTACCCCATCTAAGAGCAGCCTGATGTAGAGGCAGAGACCCTGATTCCACTGATGTATCACTTACTGGGCTGCTTAGTGTAGTTTTAATAAAATCCCTGTTTTCTCTGCTGATCTATCAAAAGCTAGTCATAAACCATGAGATATATCTCCAACACTTGCAGTACAATAGTCATGTGAAATCTCGTTTCAGATTTTCCCCAGTGTTCTTATTAAAAATAAGAGATTAAATTCAATACTAAACCAGTATCCCTGCTGCTGTTTGTATCATAAATAATGCCTGGGGATGTTGGAGAATCTGCTTGCGTTTGTGCCCGCATACTCCACCAAATGTAAGAGTTTATGGCTGGCTGTCGATTTACAAACTGCTCCTTAAATCTCCACTCTAAAATAACTATGCAAGGATTTGAAAGGGATCTGTCTTTAGGTTGTTTTTCTACCTCATATGAGATAAACATGATGCAGGGACAGAGACCTTCACTCCAGCAATATAATATTTACTGGGCTGCGTGTTGCAGTTTTGATTAAATCCCTGTTTTCTCTGCAGCAGATCCACCAGTTGTATGTATGCTGAGCTCTGTATAACCCCACTCACGTAACTGATTGGCAGCTTTTTGTGTACACTGTGCATAGGCAGAAAGATGTCAATCAGTGGTGTGGGTAGGATTATACACAGCTCATGAGTATGAAGGACTACATGGCAGAAACAATTAAGCCCCCGTCTCACTCAGCGATCTCACTAGCGAGATCGCTGCTGAGTCACTAGTTTTGTGACGCACCAGCGAGCTCCCCAGCGATATCACTGTGTGTGACATTCAGCGACGATCAGCCCCCCTGCTGGGTATCGCTGATCGTCGTTGAATGTCCTGGACATTTTTTTGATCGCTGGTCTCCCGCTGACAGGCACGCATCGCTGCGTGTGACAGGCGGGAGACCAGCGATCCGCTGGTAACCAAGGTACACAGCGGGTTTCCAGGCGCGGGGCTGTGCCAAGAAACCCGCTGTGTACCTTGGATACCAGCGCCCTGATGCAGGGAGCTGGTAACCAAGGTACACAGCGGGTTTCCAGGCACCGCGCAGCACCTGGAAACCCGACGTGTACCTTGGTTACCAGCTCCCTGCATCAGGGCGCTGGTATCCAAGGTACACAGCGGGTAACTAAGCGATGTTACCCGCAGTGTCGCTTGTACTGATCGCTGCCTGAGCTGCCTGTTTGGCAGCTCAGCAGCGATAATGTAGCGATACACCAGCGATCCTGATCGTTGTCGGGATCGCTGGTGTATCGCTATGTGAGACCCAGGCTTTAGTCCTCTAGGGATAATCTCCTGCTGATAAAATTCTGATTTTTATCAAAACTACAGCATGCAGCCCAGAAAGTGACACATCGCTAGAATCAGGGTCTCTGACACTACATCATACTTTTCACAGATCAGATGGCAAAAACCAGGTGACAGATTCTCTTTAAGGACCTATGAAATGCCAAATATCATGTGAGTGTATTATATTACTGATATTAAATATGGTTAACGGGTTGTCCGGTATTAGTCTACAAGTCTGCAGTTACTCTATGTAACTGCAGACTTGTGAATCCTCACATCGTGTGCACTGCGTGCTGTGAGGATTTTCCGGGGACAGCACCAGGATCAGCAGGTATGGGAGCACAAGTATGTGTGGTCGTGTGCCTACTAGATGGATGCGATCTTGTTCAGTGCAAGTATACTGAGCGAGATTGAACAAGTTTAGTCGGAATGTGACTGGAAGCATGTAAATCACATGATCGCCCACTGCTGGCGCCAGCACTGGATTATCCTCACAGTGCGAAGTGAGCGAATTGAGGATTCACAAGTCTGCAATCACATAGAGTGACTGCAGACTTATAGCTTAACCCCTCCATGAACTTGGACGTATAGGTACATCCAACGTCATGTCCCGGCATTTGATGCGGGCTCCTGTGCTGAGCCCGCATCATTCCCTGCACATAACAGCTCATTTAATCAGCAGTCATGTGCCTCTAACAGCTGCGAGTGCATCCAAGATCCACCTGCGGCTGTTACCACGTTAAATGCTGCTGTCAATCTCGGATGGGGCAGCATGTATCAGCAGTCAGGTTCACTTTAAAGGGAGTCTATCACCCCCGAAGTGAAAAATAAACCAATGAAACCGGTATATAGGGGACTTAGCTCCTATATAATCATATTAGCCTTATATTTCATTAGTTTGAAAACTCTTTATATATCATGTGTAAGTGTGAGGGCTTTGGTGAACCCATGGGGTGACAACAGTTCGGTGCACTATTACGGCCTCCTACAATTTGCATGCTTCAATACACACCTGGGTATAGCAAATGATAGCCACTGACAGAAGGCATTGATGAAAGGGGGGTCCTCCTCCACTTCTGGTGCAACCGGCTGACTCCTTCAGAGTCAGTGTGCACACGCTGTCCATCGGAATTGGTGAACTGCTCAGCATGCAAGTTAAGTGGGGTGTCATCTGTATTATATAAAAGCCACGGAGCTTTAGAGGAGCACAAAATAGCATTAATGACATTGATAACTGATGGGTGCGTTGCAGCTGCAGGGTCACTTGGTATTCAAAAGGAATGGAGTACGACGTCATTACATCGGCTAGGTCTATGTGTATGGAAAACAGTGAATTTTGATTCTTGGTCAATCCTCAGGTGGCTCAGTAGTTAGCACAGCAGCCTTGCAGCGCTGGGGTCCTGGGTTCAAATCCCACCAAGGACAACATCTGCACAAAGTTTGTATGTTCTCCCCGTGTTTGTGTGGGTTTCCTCCGGTTCTCCGTTCTCTGGTTTCCACCCACACTCTAAAGACATACTGATGGGGAATCTAGATTGTGAGCCCCAATGGGGACAGTGATGATACACAGGACTTCAGGGGCTCCAGCATTTCACGGGTGAATGTAATCACTACTTCTTTGCTTGTTACCTCTAAAGGGTATGCCACACTAAACAACATCGCTAACGGGATCGCTAAAAAACGTCACTATTTAGCGATCCCGTTAGCGATGTTGTTGTGTGCGGCATCTGTCAGCGACAGAGCTTCCTGCTGTGATCTCGCTCGTCGCTGGAATCGTTCCGGACCCTATTTTTATCGTCGGCGTCCCGCTGGGTAAGTATTATCGCTGAGTGTGGCACCTTTTCTTAGCGATTTAGCGGTACTTTTGTACCGCTAAAGTCGTTAAGGAGATCGCTAACCGCGATAGCATCCTTAACGATATCGCTAAGTTAAGCCGCACTCAGCGATATATAAACAATCCCGCTAGCGATCGCATTAGTATGCGTCGTTATCGTGATCGCTAGCGGGATTGTTTAGTGTGGCAGTACCTTAAGAAGAACGTCTCTTTTTGATATAGTGTTTTCCGGCAAATCAAATAGATTATGTTACACAGTAAATCTGCAGGCATTAGCCCGAGCCCAATCCTAGCGTCCTTGTAATGCTCCACTGACTTTTATGAGCTGAGGCTAAATCATGAATAGGAAGTATAAGCGGAAAAGAAAAGGATGCGAAGAACTTTCAAGGGTTAATGTCAATGAAGGTCAAAGCTCAAGAGTTCATACAACTGTCATAAGAATTGCCGGGAGGTGAAGATGAAACCTCGAAGGACAAGGACAAGTCGCCTTACGTAGAATCACCAGGATTACATGATGCTTATTTCTTAAAGTAAAACCTTCAAAACACTGAACCTATCGCTCTGAAAAAGAGACCGACAGTAGGATGGAAATGTGCCTTCTGGTAAAATGTAGAAATATTAGGAACAGAGTGCAGGGATCAATGTTTCGTCACAGTGTGCTAAGGGGTGTCCATCTTGGTCAATACCATGTCATTCTGTAGACCATTATTCGTAGACCCTTCTCCAGGGAAAATCGTGATGAGCTGCACGTCTGATTCTTGTATCCTTAGGAAAAAAGTCAAAGAGTCCAAGAAATAAACAAGCAAACAATATTGTTCTCTGGAGCTGCGAGTTTGAAGGACTAGTCCTTCAGCCGTGATTCATCTCTCCGAGGCGGCTCTGGGATTTAGCTAAACAGATGTCAATAATTGTTCTCGGAATGAGTTGTCTGAATGTGAAGGAGGCATTTTATGATTGTTATTGAATTTGCTCCTTTAGAAATACACTTTTAGTTATTGATATTTTCTAGCGGCCTTCTACCAGATCTCCACGTTGCATGTACATAATACAAAATGTATAGTCTTATAGATATTTCATACATGGTGTTTATCGCACAGTTTTGTTTTACGGATGTTCTATGTTTCTATTATGTATTTTAGGAATTATTTGGTCTAACCGTCTTTATTTTCTCTTTTCTTTCTTGTATGATGCATTTCCGAATCTTCATTCATTTCTTCGCCATCAAAATGATATTAGGTAAGTCAGTTTTTAGTTGACTCTGAATCGACAAATATTATCAATGTTTTTATTGTTTTTTTCACTAAATAACATACAGAAAATTACTTCAAATTGATCATTTTACTACTTTTATTCTTACATACTTTCCACTATAGACCTTATTGGTGCAGTGATGAGAAATGTCGCACAAGAATGATCAGTGGAGATCTGTCCGGCCGTCCAGCGAGTCGACTCCGCATAGACAAGTGGGCCTCAGTGGGTAGACTCCTACAGAGTAGGGAACATAGTCAGGAGAGGAATTATAGCTGCAGCAGCATGGTGGCTCAGTGGTTAGCACTGTTGCTTTGCAACATTGGAGTTCAAATCCCGCCAAGGACAGTATCTGCAAGTAGTTTGTATGTTCTCCCCATGTTTGTGTGGGTTTTGTCCAGGTTCTCCTGTTTCCTTCCACACTCCAAAGACATACTGATAGGGGACTAGATTGTGAGCCCCAATGTTGACAGTGCTGATAGTGAATGTAAATTGCTGTAGAATTAATGGCGCTATATAAGTGAGCAAAATAGATAAATAATAATAGCAGCGGCCACAATTGTAAAGGGGCAGGCAAGTCACCACCCGGTCCTCCTGCAGTGACGTCCACTCTAACACCCCCACTTACTACTATCTCCTTAAAATAATATTATTTACTGTATACGACTGTAAAAATGTAACACAAATGTACATATTATATCACAATGGATAAGTAAAGTAAGTCCAATTGTTTGTAACTTCACAAACTGTAGGAAACACAAGAGGAACTTAGGACATTGTAGTATCTATCCCAGCTAGCTGGAGATTTAGGGACTTGGAGATCATCATCAGCTACTTACCAGGTATGGTGACCCAGTAGGCTTTTGGGTAGTGCCTGGTGGGGATTAGAGTTGGTCCACAGCTCCTTGTTTATCAGAGCACTCCATAAAGTGGTTGTCCAGGACTTTAACATTGATGACCTATACTTAAGATAGGTCATCAACTTCTGGTCCATGGGGGTGCAACACCCGGCACCTCGGCCGATTAGGTGTTCCTGGTGTCGGCAGCGGAACTGCTTATTTGCGGAGCTGCACAGCTCCATCGACTAAAGTGGCCGCGGCCAGGTACTACACATCCGCCCCCTTCAAATCAATAGAGGGTGATATGTAGTACCTGGGCGAGGCCACTATTTTGTTCCTGCCGACACCGAGAACAGCTAATCAAGAATCGCGCCCCCCACCGATCTAACTTTGATGGTCTTTTATTAGGATAGGTCATCAATGTCTGAGTCCCGGACAACCCCTTTGTATTTTAGGTTCAGTGACTGCAAAAGAAAAATATATATATTGAACTGATATTTGTTTCCCAAGAGCATTTTTATCAAAAGAAAGTATATAATTGCTACCGTGATTGGTAAGTGTACACCATGGCCGAATCAGTCCACCCCTACAATTAGGTTTTAGAAAGCGCTTCCAGAATATAGGCCCAGGAGGTAAGGGGCCACTGCCAGCTAGAAAGATGTGCTTTACGATGAGCTATTGGACTTTAAAGGGCCCATACATTGTTGTTGCACCAGGGCCATCTTCTGTCTGTGTCCACCCTTGATATAATGGCTCTATAAGGATGAAATGAGCGCAGTGACTTATGATATTTCAGAGAGTTGAAGGACTAATAGGTAAACTTCACAACGACGACTGTTGGGAAGATAGAATATAGCTCTAATTTACTGCATTGAGAGAAGAGGCGCATAAAGAGCAGCAAGGTA
>JARQOD010000002.1:606059333-606078362 GCA_033576555.1 Oophaga sylvatica | reverse complement strand
GTTTCCCGGGTCCTTGGGGTATACCGGACGGCTCCGCGATGATTCGAGGCTGGAGTGGGGAGGAGGAATAAATGTGACAGCTGGTTTCCTGAACCCTTTGGAGTTGGCAGAACAGACACCCACTGGCAAGTCTTCCCCCGGTCCAAAACTTGACCCAATGGGCATGAGGGGGTATGCCCGGGCCCATGGGTACGGTCCACGCTCGGTGGTCGGGGGCCCCGCATGAGGCGTTGTAGCCCAGTTTAATGTTTTCCCTCGACAGTTTTTGCAAGAGGGACGTTCCTGCTGAAAAAAAATGGGCTTGGGCACATTTTGGGGGCGCCATTGCCATTAGTTCCGAAACGTCGTCTCCACCACCTAATGACGCTTTAAAGGGAGGAGTTTTGAAATCCCCGCTTCGACCCTGGTCGTGGCTTGCCGAGTAGGGCCGTCTTTTATCCCTGCTGGGTACGATGGTGTTTTGGGCCTGGGAGTTGACGATGACTGTGAACTTGCTGCTGTGGGTGGAATAACAGTTTGTTTGGACAACAGTGACCGAGGTTCTTCCTGGAGATTGAGGAAGCCAAACCAGGTTTTGTTGGCTGGGGTAGAGGCTCCAACACGACCTGAAGATGTAGGTGCTGCTGTGGGTTGGCCTACTTTCCCCAGTGTTCTTTGTAACTCAGCTACGTGCTTTGTCCGTCTTTTTTTTCCCAAATTTTGTGGTATCAGGTTACTGATTTTTTACCTTTTTTAAACTTTTTGCTTACCACTTGTTTTAACATAGAAAATATCATCTACAAGTCGTCAAAAAGGACCACGCAGTGCAAGTCATGGGAGCGCCAATTTGACATTTCTAAGGAACTGCTCCCCCGGTGCCAACGGAAAGGGAAGGAAGCAAATCTGCAGCCTACCCCTCCCTCCTCTTTGTACCCTTGGGGCCCCCTCTTTCCCAGAGCTCCCCACCACCTTCCTGCTGCTCACCCATGTTGGGTTTGGGCTTCATCATCTCCACTCCTCTTCCAAAATGTGCTGTGGATGGTTGGGCGCACCATCTCCACAAAAACTGGCAATGGTCTCATCATCATCATGAATGCTTCGCGGTGTGCTGTCCATCGGCACTGCTCACCCCCCTCTTCAATTGGAGGAGACACAGCTGTTTGGCATCACGCAAACCCCTCTTCTTCAAATTCAGAATGCTGCTTGCCTGTGCCGTGTTTGCGAGCCAACAGATTCTGAGAACAGAAGCAGGACTCAGCTGGCTCCTGTACAAACTCTCTGACTGCCTGGCAAATTTGACAGGGGTGAACAGACAATGGTTCTCAACAGTGTTGTGTTCCTGAGAGGAGGTGGAAGGGGAATTGAAGTCGATGCATTGGCTGCCATCCAACCACAACGGTTTCAATTTTTTTTTTCCCGAAGCGGGGGGCACCCGAGCTCCTACCAAGTGCGCATAAGGAACGCTCATGGGTAAAACGGGTGGTTTCTGTGTCACTGGGGGGCAGCACCCCGAATCCCCACCCTCTCCCTGCGAAACTCCCGCACGACACGTGCCTTACTCCTGCCTTCTTCTCTTGGTAGATTGATAAAGAAAGTCAGAAAAGTTATAAGCCAGTGTGGTTTTACGCGAGACTAAGTGAACACTGAAACACAAACGTTCACAATTTGGGGAAAGGTACTCCTTTGTCTACTTCTTAGTGTTGCCCCAATGATTGGATACGGATGGAAGCGCGTCACATAATAGTTAATTTATTTTAAATGGAAGGAGCAGAACCAATTGGAAGAAATGAAAAGGAAAGGCACTGGCCCGCTCGCGAGTACAAGCACAGGGGCTTGAACAAGTAACTGGAGGTGATGTGCACTCAAAAAATAAAAAACACAGACTGAAGGACACTGAAAACAACTTTCACAATCTGTGAAAGGCTACTTTTGTCTACTTCATATGTTTGCAACCAAGTATTGGATACGGTGGAAGGGGAAAACCAAAATTATATTTATTTTAAATGGAAGGAGCAAACCAATTGGAGAGAAATGAAAGGATGGGCACTGAGACCGCTAGCAGGTACAAGCCAGTGCTTGAACAAGAACTGGAGCGTGTTGGGGCCCCAAAAATAAAAACACAGACTGAAGTGAACCTGAAACAACTGTTCACAATCGTGAAAGGCTACTCCTTGTCACTTCTATAGTTTTGCAACCTGTATTGGTACGGAAGGAAGGCGTCACACTAATAGATTTATTTTTTTAAATGGAAGGAGCAGAACAATGGAGAGAAATGAAAAGGTGGGCACTGGACCGCTCAGCAGGTAAAGCAGCAGTGCTTGAACAAGTAAGGAGGTGATGTGCACTCAAAAAAAAAAAACACAGACTGAAGTGAACACTGAAACAAACGTTCCCAAAATCTGTGAAAGGTATCCTTTGTCTTTCTATGGTTTGCAACAATGTATTGGATTGGAGGAAGGGTCCACTAATAAATTAATTTTTTTTAAAATGGAATGGACCCGACCCCAATTGGAGGAAATGAAAAGGAGGGATGAGACATGCTCGCAGAGTACAAGCAGCAGTGCTTGAACAAGTAACTGGGCGTGATGGCACTCAAAAAATAAAAAAACAGACTGAAGTGAACACTGAAACAAAAAACTTTCCCATCTGTGAAAGGACTCCTTTGTTTTTCCTTAGTGTTTGCAACCAATGTATTGGTAGGATGGAACGCGTCCACTAAAATTTTAAAAATTGCAGGGAGCGCAAGAATTACCTGAAAAAAAAAAAAAGAGTTGTGGTGACACGTGCCGATGCCTACAGACAGCGTTGCATGCAGGCAAACTGAGCGCACCCCCTCCCACCCTTGCAGACTGTTAAAACAACACTGCGGCAAAAGGAAGCTTTACACAGCGGTTGGTGCTGCCTGCCTAAAGCCCACTAACTAAATCGCAATCTCTAACGTCCCTCAGAGTCAGCACAGAAAGCGTTCTGTCCCTTACTGAATTCACAGCACAGTGACCTAAAATGGCGGCGGCGCCTTTTATAGTGCATTCTACTCATTTCAGCATCCAATACCGCCATGCCATTATTAACATGACCCAGCAGACAGGATGTGTCCACACTTCTTAGGATTCCTCATTGGCTACTAAATTACATTGCCTCTCAAAGAATTAGGGGAAATTCCGATTCCGGTTACGATATAGGAAAATCAACAAAGTATCGAAAGGCCGAAACGCTATTGGGCCCAACCCGATACTTGGGTATCGACGCTCAACACTAACAACATATAATTTTTTCATTAATATTACTTCATTTATGTAAAGCTGGGAGTAAATAGCGAATATTCGTTTCTGCTCTGGTGAGGAGAGGGGTAATAATGCTTTGAAGGCTTGGACAGGGATTAAAAGGGAAAGATTACTGCTTGTAACAATGATGTATTAGATATCATACACCCCTGGCTAAAGTCTGACTCTAGATCCAGCAGAGTTTACCTTCTGTATCATAGTTAATTAGGGTGAAATAGCTAATTATGACTAATCCCAATGCTTTCCTGCTGGCCTCTTGCCTGTCAGGCCATCTTGCAACAAAACCACTTTCAAATCCTGTGAAACATTGCTATTAGGGGCTTGGGGGATTAAAGAATATAAGGGGCTAGGCTTCTGAAGGGCTCCAGCGCTCGAGGGGCCCCTTGTGTGTCAGAACAGAGCGCTGCGTCTGATCGTTGTCCTTCACATACACAGTTGTAGGAGAGCTGAGTATGAGATTTGACTCCTTGTGTCACATCATGTTAAGTGTCTATGGAAGACAGAAGTGCACATAACACTTCATGATGAACTGGGTCAAATGATAAATTCATCTTGCTTTGTCTTCCCATTTAGCACTTTGGAATTCACTGAATTAAGCCTCCTTAGATTGGTATGTCAGAGCCGGTATGTCACTCTCCACCAGGAGAAACGTGACTCCTAGATATGAATTACAGATGCATCCTTCATCTTGGTTAAAGATGAATGGCCTAAAAAAACATGGTTTGCGAATACTATGCTGGGAGTTGTTTATGCAATGTGTGTCTGTATGTGACCAGCCTGTGGTTGTGGTGCTTACTGCAACTTTGCAAGGGTTTTGCGAATATATACGATAATGTATTGATTAAAGAGGTTGTCGACGACTTTAACATTGATGACCTATCCTAAGAATCGTCCAAAAAATAAATTCGGCACTCAACTATTATTGCAGAAAAACATCAATAATGTTTTATTAACTGAGGTACATCCACTGTGTATAAATATTTTGATGTTTCGACCAACACTGGGCCTTCATCAGAATACAAACAATAAACAACCAATATTATTGTCAATATAAATGGAAAATTCATACATAGATAGAGGCCTTATATGAAAAAATAAAAATCAAAATCAAAATTCAAAATAGAGTCCTTATTGTCACTCTATGATGGGCTGGAAGCAGCTCAATTAGCCAAAAACATCATGTATATCAATGGAGATAGAACACACTGTATTAGGCCAGTTTCACACGTAGATATTTCCGGTACCGGTAAACACGTACCGGATATACCCGTGTCCGTGTAAATACGTGCTATCCATGTGGCACACATGTGCCGCATCAGGACCCACGGACGCCACAGACAGATACAGTAAGCGCTGTCCCCTTCCTGTGGTGCTGAAGCTCCCTGTCATTATTCTTCCTGCTCTGCCGGCAACAGCGAGCAGGGAGAATAAATGAAAAACTCGACGTGGGGTCGCCCTTAGTTTTGAAACCAACCCAGCAAAACTATACAGCTGCGGGCTGCTATTCTCAGGCTGGTAGGGGTCATGATTTTGGGCCCCCCCAGCCTAAACACAGCAGCCCACAGCTGCCAAGAAAAGGCGCATATATTAGATGCACCTATTCTGGAGCTTTGTCGGGTTCTTCCCACTTGCCCTGTAGTGGTGGCAAGTGGGGTTAATAAAGGGTTAATGTCACCTTTCTATTGTAAGGTGACATTAAGCCAGGCTTAGTAATGAATAGGTGTCAATAAGACTAATCCTATAGTAAATAAAGGGTTTAAATAAGCACACACACAATAGAATGAGGGTGAGGGGATGCCAGGAGCACTTCCTATTCTTATTGGTAATTATGACACCTTTACCTACATGATCCTTATTGTTGTCTATATATATGCCCACTGCAGTTCGGAATTTTCCTTTCTGCTGGGGAGTCCTATTGTGATATCTGACATATGGGTTTCTTTGCTATCACTGTTGTTAGGATCATTGTTGTGCCACAATACCTTTCACTATACTGAATGTGTTTATGTATGATTTAGGGAGTTATACTGGCCATTTACTAACAATGGTGTGAAATAGCAGCACCTTAGCTGGTACGATTATGTAACATATTGCTATCTGTTAGGATCTTTATTCTGTCATAATACCTTCTACTATATTCAATGTGTCTATGCATGATTAAGGTATTTATACCAGCTATGTATTGGACAATGGTGTGAATCAGCAGTACTTCAGCTGGTATTATTATATTAATGAACATTGGAATTTTCCTTATTATTGTTCGTATCTATTTTCTCTGCCAATATATTTATATTGGATACACACCTTTTGACTGATCATAGCTATTAATATATTTGGACACTTTGAGGGGTTCCTTTTTCCCCTTCATGGTTGTGCGTTTGAGCGTCCCCTATAGGGCATTTTGCTTTTTTATGTGTCATTTTAATACATTGTTAATAAAATTTTCTTTTTATTATATTGGTTTGGGATCTCTTCTTTGTTCCTTGTGGCAGTACATGGAACGTGGTTTGTGATTATGTGAAGTGCCCTATGATTTTTTGGACTTTAGTTGACAATAAGAATAAAGTCTTATAATGAAAGAATACACTACAAAGTGCCGGATTGGTTCCAAAACTAACGGGGACCCCATAAATTTTTCATTTATTCTTCCTGCTTGCTGTTGCCGGCAGAGCAGGGGAATAATGACAGGGAGCTTCAGCACCACAGGCAGGGGACAGCGCTTACTGTAGCTGTCCATGCCATCTGTGCGCATAGGAGGACTGTGTGAACAGTTCTCCGTGTGCACGTGTGCGGGACGTTTGGGTCCGTGCTGCCAGAGAAAAATGACATGTCAGCGAATTTTGCACACGGACACACGGTCCGTGAAAACACACTGACATGTGCATAGACCCATTCATTTGAATGAGTCTACGTGTGTCAGTGTCTCCGGTACGTGAGAAAACTGTCACTACATGTACCAGAGCCAATGACGTGTGAAAGAGGCCTTACAAGGACTAGTTAGGTTGAATACAGGATCCAAAAAATGAAACACAGAAAAAAAAACAGAATAAAAATAAAGAAACTTCTCTATAATCACATACATAGTCTTCTGTTTTCAGAGTCGACACAGCAGGTCAGATGAGACTGACCTAAAAGGAAGGATACACATAACCATTAGCATAGTAAAACAAAAGACAAGCAAGATAAGCCATAATGTTATAACACCGGACCTATGGATCTAATATGACTGTCCTCACCGATAGACTCAGAATAACGGAGTAAAGCACAGGGGTGATTGCACTGAAGTGCTGGAGATAAAGTGCTATCCTAAAGCCCCCGTCACACACAGCGATCTCTCTAACGAGATCGCTGCTGAGTCACTAGTTTTGTGGCGCAACAGCGATCTCCCCAGCGAAATCGCTGTGTGACATTCAGCGACGATCAGCCCCCCTGCTGGGTATCGCTGATCGACACCAACGATCCTGACAAGGTGCATATCGTTGTCGGGATCGCTGGTGTGTCGCTATGTGTGACGGGGCCCTAAGAATTGTCCCTGAATGTAAAAGTAGTGGACAACCTCAATAAGAATCAGGAGAAATTGAAGTTCTTAAAGCACCATTCAAGCGTTAGGCATTTTTTTTTTTACATTTCGCCCTCTGAGTGGTATCACTAATGTATATTCCCTGTCTGTAGTATTTAATCTACCAACTACCATCTTCTGCTGTTCTCAGCACCGCTCCGGTCGTCTTCTTCAGGTTGTTACCTGCCTGATCACTCCAGTGTTTGCAGACCAAAAGTCACTTCTCAGTGTAAAGGCACTGTCACACTTAGCGATCGCACTAGCGATCACGACAACGACACGACCTGGCGAGATCGCTGGTGCGATCGCTATGTGATCGCTAGTTAGCTTCCAAACACAAAGATCTCATCAGAGATCAGCGATCTGTATAACGACCTCTGTGGTCGTTGGGAAAACCTAGTCCCGCCTGCGCCGCTGGTGTCCCACTCAGCGATTCAGGCTCACCAGCGGGACACCAACGACCAAAAAACAGCTCAGAACGTTCATAAGCGATCAGCGACATCTCCCACGGGGGCCACATCGCTGCTACATGTCACACACAGCTAAGTCGCTAACGAGATCGCTACTGCGTCATGAAATCGGTGACTCTTTAGCGATCTCATTAGCGATCTCGCTTAGTGTGACACTACCTTAAGGCTATGAGAACGAGGCCTCATAAAATACACCGAGAGTTCGTGATCATTGCTTCTGACTCCGATCAGTCAGGAGTTGCAGTCTCAATATGGCAGAATGGGATCGGAGCACTGGGAAGAGCAGAAGACTTTATATCCATAAAAAAAGTCAGGAATTGCAATTATCAGTCCTAGAAAGAAGTCCTGTGACTGTGCAGTGGTTATATATTCTTTCTTATTTCACATACTGGTAATCTGACTGTCAAATCACCAGTCAGGCCAAAGTATAAGTAATGGAAATGTAAGTAATGGATACTGTGCTGTGATGCAAGGATGTGTAAAAAGACCTTGTAAAAAACAGCAGAATTTTCTGAAAATGTAAACGAAAAACCTTTCTAAAAACAAGTGATTACTACCAGTAATTGGAGGCTTGACTTTTGCAGCCTCTTGAATCGTTCCTTTATGTTGGCGCAGCCCAGAAGATTGCAGTTCGCACTACTTGAGTGTTCTCAGTGGTAATTTCCAGATACTGATAACTGGTTATTTGTGTAGAAAACAAGAATATTGTTCTCCAAAAGTGTCGATTTTAAGGCCTCTTTGATATGAGCAAAGTGTATGAAAACCGATATATGCTGGAGGTCTGAGCTTTCCGGAAAATTCTTTCATGTAGAAGAAAACGGCTCTTATCTAAGAGATGACCCAGGAAATTTCACATGCGAACACAATAATAGACCAATTCGTATCAAAGGAGGGAGATTTTGTAGCCGTTTTTTATATTTGTATTGTTACATTATCCTGTTTTTTTTAATGTGTTTTCCATATTGTGTTGTGGATTTCGGCAGTAGTGACGCCTTGGTTTGGCCTTAGAGGTCAGTCTGTGATCAGTTGCTTTCCTTGTGTTGATAGTTTGGGATTAATATTGATTTTGGAGAAGGGGAATGGACTGGTTTTAATGAGGCTGTTTGCCAGCACAGATCCTACTGTTTATTTTTGTAAATCCCTATAAATGTTCCTGTTAACAGCGCAAGAGGTTTCATTCAGGTGATGAGCGAGTCCCGAGGTATCACCTCTCTATAAGACAACAATTCCATCACTAATTAAACTGAGATATCAATCAGTGTTGGGATTGATTGTTGTCAGAAGCCATAAAATGGAAGGTATAAAAGTTATAACATTTTAGAACTGAGAATAAAAGTAAATATTATGGCAGTTGGGTTTGCTGATTGGTAAGTAATAAAGAGCACGTCCACCTGTAAGGAGATGGACATATTTGCCCATGTTCCTCCTTGGAGAATATGTAAGACATCTGACCCAGGCGAAGCAGCAACATCGGTCACATGATGTGACAGGTGTAGCGCCTTCACAGCACAAGTCCACACACCCACGACCACCATCTTTATTAACCTGCCGGGGCTCAAGGGATAAGCACGTTGCCCGAGGCTACTGCCCCATGCCACGTTACACACCTTTAAGAGACATTTTTCTTTTTTACTTAAATGCATGTATTTATGTAAAAAAAAATGTCCCTGAAGCTGGACAACCCCTCCTTGTGGTCACTGAAATTTATTTTAACTTGAGGTGAAGTCTGGGTAACTAATCTCATGGTTAAATGTCTAATTATGGTACTAGAAGATGCTCAACTCAGTTCCCTCATCTACTATCCAGACTGGATAGGTTCAACCAATATTGTCTGCCCTCTGGATGACCCATTATGTCCGTGCCAGGTCAACGTATTCAGGTCCTGGGAACAGTTTAATGCCTAATCTTTCCATTGGTGAAGCTGCTGAAAAATGAAAAAACCATGTTCATCCACCAATTACAACTGAGGGTTTGACACTCTTTAATCAGCTTATTTATGGGGGGCATTTCTAGCAAAAAGTAATTATCTAACCCTTCTAGTGACCCCCCATCCAAGCATCACTGTTCATTGTGGTAAGCATTATATGCACACATTTACTGCTGAATTTACTGACAGTAGTGAACTCATCACAATTAATAGGGTAATGAGCAGGGATGAGCGGACCTGTGGAAGTTCGGGGTTCTGGTACCCAACCTGAACTTTATTCCAAAGTTTGGTTCTGGCACTAGAACTGTACCCAAACTTGAACCAGAACCTGAACCCCATTGAAAAGAATGTAGACCCCAATTTTGAGCTGGAAAATTCTCTTTTTCTTCTTCTATCTTTCTCTCTCTTTTTCTCTCTCTTTCTTTCTCTCTTTCTATCTCTTTCTCTCTCTTCATTCCCTCTCTTTCACTTTCTCTCTCTTTCACTGTCTCTCTTTCTCTCTCTTTCCTCTCTCTTCTTTCCCTTTCTCTCTTTCACTCTTTCTCTCTCCCTTTCTCTTTCCCTCTCTCTCTTTCCCTTTCTCTCTTTCACTTTCTCTCTGTCTTTCTCTCTCTTTCTCTCCGTTTCTATTTCCTCTCTGTCTTTATCTTCTTCTTTCTTTCTCTCTCTCTTTTCTCTCTATCTCCTCTCGTACTTCTCCTGAAACTCTGAACATCGCAATGGATTTTCGTGAGAGCTCAGTGTTTGGCATTTAGCCCTGGACACTAACTGTCCGATATGAACCCCGAACTTCTTATTTCAGGTTCGATCATCTTTAGTCATGAGTACTGTGTACATAGTGAAAGGCAAATCATCCAGTGGTGACAGCAGGTATATACAGTACTTTATATGTAGGGTTGAAGCATACAGCACTTTCAGGATCCATTGTTAAAGTTGCAATATTATAATAAATCCACATGTGTGCTTCTTATTTTGACTTTCAATGTTCCCAATACTTTCTTTTATTTCCAACATTTTTGGTAATATTGGGGAGCAGAATGTCTGATCGTAAAGCAATCTTGGTTTATAGGTAAATTCATTATGAAATGAAAATTAATGAAAATTCTTTTGAGGTTGGATCCATAGGAGATTCGCAAAACAGAACTGAGATCCTTGCAGAGGGAAGTGGGCTGTGGGTTGTAGTGGGTTGGGGGCCATAGTTACATAGGTTGAAAAAAAGACAGGTCCATCAATTTCAACCTTATTCCACCCATTAAATATCCTCTACTAAGTCATTTTCAGTCCTTTTTTGCATGCTGAAGTCGTATTTGTCATTATTTTCTTTTCTGGTGGTTGGACATTTCCCGGTCTGAGTGCTCTAACTGTAAAGAACCCTGTTTGCTGCCAGAATCACCTTTCCTACACACATAATGAATGTCCCCTGTTCCTTTTATAAAGTATTTGGATGGAATAAATCAGGTATTGAGCACAAATATATTTATACTGTAAAGCGTCCGCGCTAGTAGATCCTTTCAGCACCTTGGCCAGCTCCAATACATATTTGTAGGATAAGTAATGTCCAGATATCTGTGGTCTACATGTGGATGCATCAGCTGTACATACAGTACACACTGTATACAAGTCCATAGTAGGTCAGCAGCAGTATATAATATACTATATACGGGATTTTTCTGTAAATGTTATAATAAACTAATTGTATCAAGTTCATGCTATAGATACGATTGCAGTTTTTCTATGTTACTGCCCTTATCTTGATGAGGAGAACCTGTATGAGAAAATGAGCTGGCATAGCATAGACCACTAGGCTATTGGCACGGATAGAGAGAAGTATTTTCCACTTGGCAGCCATGTCGCACACACACTGCAGTTTATTGTCACACAGCAGGATGGGTTTGACATTTTTGTTCCTTTTTGCAAGATTTGGGTTATTACAGCTGGAAGCCTGTTAGGTTCCAGTACTTTGACAACTTTTTTTGTATGTTGACTTCAGCATTTACTTTGACTTTTTGGAGATTTATTAATACCGCCCATAAACTGTAGCCATCCTGCTCTGCAGCATAAATAGCTCAATGTTCAGTGGGTTCGGAAAGTATTGAGACCCCTTTAAATTTTTCACTCTTTGTTTCATTGCAGCCATTTGGTAGATGCAAAAAAGTTCATTTTTTTCTCATTAATGTACACTCTGCACCCCATCTTGACTGAAAAAAATGGAAATATAGAAATTTTTGTAAATTTATTAAAAAAGAAATACTGAAATATCACATGGTCATAAGTATTCAGACCCTTTGCTAAGTATTGAGTAGACACACTCTTTTGAACTAGTACAGCCATGAGACTTCATGGGAATGATGCAACAAGTTTTTCACATCTGGATTTGGGGATCCTCTGCCATTCTTCCTTGCAGATCCTCTCCAGTTCCGTCAGGTTGGATGGTGAACGTTAGTGGACAGCCATTTTCAGGTCTCTCCAGAGATGCTCAATTTGGTTTAGGTCAGGGCCTTGATCCTTCATTATTTTATCTGTGTGCTTGGGGTCCTTGTCTTGTTGGAAGGTGAACCTTTGGCCAAGTCTGAGGTTCAGAACACTCTGGAAGAGGTTTTCATCCAGGATATCTCTGTACTTGGCTGCATTCCTGTTTACTTCAATTGCAACCAGTTGTCCTGTCCCTGCAGCTGAAAAATACCCCATAGCATGTTGCTGCCACCACCATGTTTCACTGATGAGCAGTATTTAGTTTTCTCCACACATACCGCTTAGAATTATCACCAAAAAGTTCTATCTTCTCTCTTCAGACCAGAGAATCTTATTTCTCATAGTCTGGGAGTCCTTCATGTGTTTTTTTAGCAAACTCTATGCTGGCTTTCTTATGTCTTGCACTGAGGAGAGGCTTTCATCTGGCCACTCTGCCATAAAGGCCCGACTGGTGGAGGGCTGCAGTGATAGTTGACTTTGTGGAACTTTCTCCCATCTCCCTACTGCATCTGTGGAGCTCAGCCACAGTGATCTTGGGGTTCTTCTTTACCTCTCTCACCAAGGCTCTTCTCCCATGATTGCTCAGTTTGGCTGGACAGCCTGGTCTAGGAAGACTTCTGGTGGTCCCAAACTTCTTTCATTTAAGGATTATGGGGGCCACTGTGCCCTTACAAACTTTGAGTACTGCAGAAATTCTTTTGTATCCTTGGCCATAATTCTGTCTCTGAGCTCCTTGGCCAGTTCCTTTGACCTCATGATTCTCATTTGGTATGACATGAACTGTGAGCTGTGAGGTCTTATATAGACAGGTGTGCGCCTTTACAAATCAAGTCCTATCAGTTTAATTAAACACAGCTGGACTCCAATGAGGGAGTAGAACCATCTCAAGGAGGATCACAAGGAAATGGACAGCATGTGACTTAAATATGAGTGTCTGAGCAAAGGGTCTGAATACTTATGACCATGTGATATTCCAGGTTTTCTTTTTTAATAAATTCGCAAAAATGTCTACATTTCTGTTTTTTTCAGTAAAGATGGGGTGCAGAGTGTACATTAATGAGGAAAAAAATGAACTTTTTTGCATTACCAAATGGCTGCAATGAAACAAAGAGTGAAAAATTCAAAGGGGTCTGAATACTTTCCGAACCCCACTGTAAACTGCATTGGAAAAAGCGCAATGAGCCAACTAGAAGTAACTAGAGATGAGCGAAAAAATTCCAGTGCAATTGAATTTCTCTCAAATTTGATAAAAATGTGCATTTGCCAAAATGAAAATTTTGTAATTCGCTTCCACACGGATTCAGCGAGATGACAGTCGCTGAACCATATTTTGCCATCAAACGGTTAAAAAATATAATCATTATGCTCACCTCATCTCTCATCTCTGTAGCCCCTCCGCTCCTCACTGTCACCCATCAGGTCCTCTTTGCATCTTCAGCTTGGCCTTGGTACCGCTGAAAGCTCCAGGTCTTGGCAAAGGTCTTGGCAAACGTTGAGACGTGTGATGCCACCTGAATTAACTGGGAAAAACATGCGAATGGAGAGGGACAGGACGAGGTCAAGTTAACTTGACAATTTCATGATAAAATTTATGCCACTTTTGTAGTCGAGAAATGTACAGTACACCAGCATCTGGTTGGAGTAGCATTTCTGGCGGAGATGCACAACAATTGCAAGATGTCTCCTAATGAGTTTGGTGCATTGTAGTCCAGCATTCCCATCACTAAGACAGGCGTATAGATTACAAGTCTAAGGGTGCTTTCACAATGCGCTATTGCCCATGATCAGTAGCCCCTTCGGAACTTGTCCCAGAGCCCCCTGCAAAAAAGGTTTCCGTTGATGAGGCCATTGGCTATGATAGTGCAGAGTCAATGTGTGTGCCCTGTCGTGCATCATTTTCAGCATATAGGCCTGCTGGAGGTGGACATTTAGATGGAGTCTACTACGCCTGAGTGTCCGCCTCCAGTAGGCATATACATCCGACAATAATGCACGGCACAGCACATGTTGGCTCTGACGGCACCATTTTGCGGGAGGTTCGGACGGAAGCCCCGACATGACCAAGAACGCAATGTGAAAGGGCCCAAATTAATCGGGCAGAGCTAACTAGAGATTGTTTCTACCGAATATTCTGCAGCCCTTGACTATCACCAATATTTGAAGATGAAATCTCGTACAATTGTGCTGGAGCTCTGTTCTGCTTTGTCTCATTAACATGTTTGGAGACAGAAACTAATTGAACTACAATTTACAATACATCAATCCAATGCTATTGATCTGTTTTAAAAAAAATTGGAAGTAAAGTCAGCAAAAGTCTAGCTCATTACTGAAAGAATGATATATTGACTCCCTATGACACTCCTATTGTCCACAGATCAATGCGGATGTTTGCTATGGGCTAGTTAAGAATAGGAGTCGGTCACTAAAGGTCACGGAAACAAAGGTATCGCCGAGATTATTGAAGACGAATGAACATATCATGGGATTTCAATGACTGGTATTTCTGAAGGAATGTATTTGGAAACATGGATACAATCCAATACATGAGATACAAATAAAATGGATATCCTATGCTCAGTCTTATGATTGCTTCGATGCTGACCATAAAGAAATCCAATGCACAAGGGAAATTTATCGCCATCATAAGGGTATCCATAAAGAATACTGTATACATTCGTGATTTCCTCGTTATCCTTAATTGGGGTTTTCATTTTCATAATATGATTCTGGAAAATGAATAGGGTAAAAGGAAAGTTGTCTATGATACTGCTAAATTGTACAGACCGAGCTGGCAATCTGACATTATTAGGAGAAGCAGTATTCATCAATGCATAGTTAGAAAACCTAAAAATATCAGGCGCATTAGCCGATTTAAGATTGAGGTCGGTTAGATCATTAATGTCAGCAACTTAAATGCTTTTTATCATCACGTAAATGCGTTTTAATTTTTTAAATGATCAGCGAATAAATAATTAAGTAAGTAAGGATCGGAGCCTGGGCAACATGTGTGCTCCTGGCTGGATCCTGTGTGCACTCCTAGCTGGATCCTGTGTGCGCTCCTGGCTGGATCCCATGCATGCTCATGACTGGATCCTGTGTGCGCTCCTGGCTGGATCCCGTGAATGCTCATGACTGGATTCTGTGTGCACTCCTGGCTGGATCCCGTGCATGCTCATGACTGGATTCTGTGTGCGCTCCTGGCTGGATCCCATGCATGCTCCTGGCTGGATCCTGTGTGTGCTCTTGGCTGGATCCCGTGCGTCCTCATGACTGGATCCTGTGTGCGCTCCTGGCTGGATCCTGTGCATGCTCATGACTGGATCCTGTGTGCGCTCCTGGCTGGATTCCCGTATGCCTCACTGGACTGGTCTGTGCATGCTCATGACTGGATTCTGTGTGCGCTCCTGGCTGGATCCATGTATGCTCCTGGCTGGATCCTGTGTGTGCTCCTGGCTGGATCCCGTGCGTCCTCATGACTGGATCCTGTGTGCGCTCCTGGCTGGATCCCGTGCATGCTCCTGGCTGGATTCTGTGTGCGCTCCTGGCTGGATCCTGTACATGCTCCTGGCTGGATCCTGTGTGCGCTCCTGGCTGGATCCCGTGCATGCTCCTGGCTGGATCCTGTGTGTGCTCCTGGCTGGATCCCGTGCATGCTCATGACTGGATTTTGTGTGCGCTCCTGGCTGGATCCCGTACATGCTCATGACTGGATTCTGTGTGCGCTCCTGGCTGGATCCCGTGCATGCTCCTGGCTGGATCCTGTGTGTGCTCCTGGCTGGATCCCGTGCATGCTCCTGGCTGGATCCTGTATGTGCTCCTGGCTGGATCCCGTGCGTGCTCATGACTGGATCCTGTGTGCGCTCCTGGCTGGATCCCAAGCACGCTACCGACTGGATCCTGTGTGTGCTCCTGGCTGGATCCCGTGCGTGCTCCTGGCTGGATCCTGTGTGTGCTCCTGGCTGGATCCCGAGCATGCTACCGACTGGATCTCGTGCATGCTGCTGACTGGATCCCATGCACCTGGATGTCATTGCCGGCAGGTTACCTAAGTCACACAATGCTCTGTCAGGTCTTGGTTGTCAGCACACAGCTCCTCTGCCGTCATCTCGCTCCTGTGAGCTCAGTGTCATCGGCACTTCTAGGTATTACTGATGATCCTGAGGCACATTTACTGTAATTTTTATCTCGCATACCCAACACAGCAGCCAGCAGCTGACAGAATAATACTGTAATGAACTCTATCTTTTGCATTGAAGAGTCTAATGAGCGTGTGCAAAGGTCATTGTGATGGAAGGGGAGCAGATGAGCTGTGACATGTCCTATCGTGAATGGTGGATCCTGTGTTATCAGCTGTGTCATTGTACTCCTGTCTCTGATGATAAAGAAACTGCTGAAAACTCTTCTGAAAGGACAAGAAGTTTGAATATAAATTAGCCCCATTGGCCATTGTGAAAATTACAAGATTAATATTGGTTTTTTTTCATGAAAATTGTGATATGGAATTTTGTTTATCAAAATAGTTTTTAATGATGTATATGAGACAGAAACAGTAGGTGATATTTTAAGGACAACGTTAAAGGCTCTATTTCTCTAACACACCACATCTATAGTAATGGGTGCATGATGAAATACAGAACTTAACATATTTTTTCCTTGAACCTTGATTTTAGTTCATGCTGGTGGTTTGTGGTGGATGTTTTACTATTTCTAGGTCCCATTATAAATACCTGCCCTATTTTCTCATCAAAACCTATTTTCATTTATTCGACTAATCTCTTTTATGACTTGCCAGAGAACAGCAATGCATTATATATCTGTGTATAATCGCCTCCTATCCCTTTGTTGCCAAGAGATAATCTGCAGTAATGCAGTGTCAGCATGTGCAGAATTGTCATTCAAGAATCTCGCCATCTTCATAACCCTCGTGTTTTCTATGTGAATTTATTGGGGTCTCCTCTTGTGTAGGTCCTCTGGCTGAGTGTCGCACACTGATCTGATGAAAGGTTAAGATCCTGAGTGCAGACCAGATTATATTTTCCAATGTAATGAGAATTCATTAATCCCTGGGATCACTTAGATGCCTTGCCTCGGGGGGAAGAAAAGGCAGCCATCTCCAAATGATAACTGCATACTCTCTTCTCAGTCAACTCATTTTCATGCAAAGTAAACTATCGCAATCTACTGTGCATTGTCAATATGCGCTGGTTTCTAAAGAAAATATTTTCTTATTTGTATAAAACATGATTGGAAAAAATATGGAGCCATTAATTACACTTGCATAAAAGGATTTCTAAAAAAAGTATCAGTAAGTGCAGTACGATTATCATTATGCAGAAGTAAATGATGTCCTGGGTCCGTTTTGAGAAGTAGTTAGATCTGTATATATATATATATATATAATATATATATATACATACAGCTCTGGCAAAAATTTTCGGTTTGTCTGATTTTTCTTTATAGGTATATTTTTGAGTAAAATGTAAATTGATCTTTTATTCTATAAAACTACTGACATGTCTCCGAATTTCCATGCAATGAATTTTGTATTTATTTTCAGAAAATGAGAAATGGTCAAAATAACAAACAAATGCAGTGCTTGCAGACCTCAAATAATGCTAAGAAACCAAGTTCATAATTTAGAAACAACAATACTAATGTTTTAACTCAGGAAGAGTTCAGAAATCAATATTTTGTGGAATAACCATAATTTTTAATCACAGCTTGGCATGCTTTCCACCAGTCTTTCACACTGCTTTTGGGTGACCTTATGCCACTCCTGGTGCAAAAATGTAAGCAGTTATTCTTTGTTTGATGGCTTGTGACTATCCATCTTCCTCTTGATTACATTCCAGAGGTTGTCAGTGGGGTTCAGGTCTGGAGATTGGGCTGGCCATGACAGGGATTTGATGTAGTGGTCCTTCATCCACACATTGATTGACCTAGCTGTGTGGCATGGCACATTGTCTGGAAAAACCAGTGCTCAGAGTTGGGGAACATTGCTGAGCAGAAGGAATCAACTGTTTTTCCAGGATAACCCTTGCATGCAGCTTGATTCATACATCATTCGCAAAGATTAACCTGCCCAATTCCAGCCTTGCTGAAGCATCTCCAGATCATCACCGATCCTCCACCAAATTTCACAGTGGGTGCAAGACACTGTGGCTTGTACGCCTCTTCATGTCTCCATCTAACCATTAGACTACCAGGTGTTGGGCAAAGCTGAAAATTAGACTCATCAGAGAAGATTACCTTACCTCCAGTCCTCTATGGTCCATTCCTTATGGTTTTGGCAAACTTCAGTCGGCTCTCCTTTACTTCTCATTGATGAAAGGCTTTTTTCTAGCTTTACATGACTTGAGCCTTGCCTCTAGGAGCCTGTTACGAACTGTTCTTGCCGTGCACGTCACTCCAGCTGCCATTTGTCATTCCTTTTGTAGGTCACTTGATGTCATCCAGTGGCTGCTGAGTGACATTCGAAGAAGATGACGGTCATCCCGGTCAGTAGAGAGTCGTTTTCGCCCACTGCCAGTCTGTAGCTTTGTTGTCCCAATGTATGCTGCTTGACCTTGTTGTAATGGACTGCCGTATTAGAAATTTTAAAGATGGAGGCAACATGACGCTCACAGTATCCCTCTGCTAGTAAAGCCAGAATTGAGCCTTCTTTTCCTCACTCAAGACTTTTCTTTTCATATCCTTTGGCATGGTTAAAAGTTATTTTTTCATTCCTGTTACTTTTGGGATATTACTAGCACTTGTTTTGCCATCCAGCTTGTCCTATTGCGAGAGGATTGTGAACACCACAGAAGTGTTTTTTATACTTTCCTTCATTAAATAAGATTTGGCTCAGGTGATCACCTAATCAGAAGCACATTAAGTAGAATGAGGTGTATTCTGGTTGTACTTCAACTGACACGGAATGGAATGGCTGTCAGACATGTAGAGAGTTGATTTTTATAAAACTGTGCAGTGGTCTCTTAATTTTTGCTAGAGCTGTATATACACCATATTTATATATATTATATATATTATATATATATATATATATATATATACATAACTACCACACATCACTCCAATTAAGAACGCCCTGCCACCGGCTGCTACACATATGGGTACCAAGGGATATTTATGATATATAATATATTTATATATACATATATTTATATATATATATATATACAGTACAGACCCCAAAAATTTGGACACACCTTCTCATTTAAAAGATTTTTCTGTATTTTCATGACTATAAAAATGTACATTCACACTGAAGGCATCAAAACTATTGAATTAAACACATGTGGAATTATATACTTAACAAAACAGTGTGTAACAACTGAA